>CM070024.1:17185665-17785665 GCA_036247105.1 Cirrhinus mrigala
ATTATCTGTAAATTTTTGTTCTGGAAGTGAAATTCTCCTTTAAATACTTTCATGCAAGTCTCCGTGAACTCAAAATCAGGATCCAGACGGACAGTGTGCGCAGACATCAGCAGACTGATGCTGATGACAAAAATGACATCATGCGAACTCTCTGTGACCCAGAGTGGAATAAAGACAAGCTTTAAGAGTCAGCATAATTAAAGTGGCATTTCATGTACTGTATCTTTCCCAGAAGGCAATCCCAGATTGTACTGTGATGACCTTAGTGAGAAACTAAAATCCAACATCATGGATGACACAAGTCAATCATCAAAACACTTTAAAGGGTTAGTTCACCCAAAAAATGCCAATTCTGTCATTAAGTACTCACCCTCATGTCGATCCAAACTCGTAAGACCTTCGTTCATCTTCGGAACACAAATTAAGATTATTTTTGATGAAATGCAAGAGCTTTCTGACCCTGCATAGACAGTAATGCAACTGAAACCGCAACCGTTTTATGGCTCAGAAAGGTAGTAAGGACATTGTTAAAACAGTCCATGTGACATCAGTGGTTCAACCGTTTTTTTTATAAAGTTACGAGAATATTTTTTGTGTGGAAAGAAAACAAAAATAACTTTATTCAACAATTTCTTCTCTTCCGAGTCAATCAATGCGCATTCACAAGATAATTATTTCAAAATACAATAATTTCTTGTTTTCTTTCAGCTCAAAAAGTATTCTGGTAGCTTCATAAAATTACGGTTGAACCACTGATGTCAAATTGACTACCTTAATGATATCCTTACTAAATTTCGGGACTTGAATGTGGTTGTTGTGTTGCTGTCTATGCAGGTTCAGAAAGCTCACGGTTTTAATCAAAAATACCTTAATTTGTGTTCTTTTTCTGTCTTTCAGTGTTAATTTCGTCATAATGTTCATCAACGACATACGAACAAGACGATAACGAAACAAAAACTCGTTTTGAATGACAAAAACTATGACGAAAATCTATTGACATTTTCATCAACTAATAAAAACAAGACGAAAATGTTAGGGAGGGGCGATTTGGCAACAGATTCATTCAGAACAAATCCGCTGCATAGGAGATTAGATGTGTACATTTGAACTGTATCATAGCCTATTGATCTATCCAGCAGGGCATAAGCTGGCATATATTTGCTGCACGCCCCATAAAATGTTCAAAAATATCAATATCTGGTAGTAAGAGAAGAGCGGACATATGGATAATTTCACGACGCAAAAAAAAACTCAATCTGGTCTGGTTTTCTGAGCGAAGATACCGAAGCACACGAGTACTCTTTCACATCTCATAAACGGAAAAATCCACACAAAATGATGTAGAATTGTCTGTTTTGATAAGTATTAACGTAAACACACTTGGTTATGTTTTGGGTGAACGTAAACAGTTGGGAGAATATCAGACATGTATCAGTACATTGCATCCGTGTATTCGGTTTTAAAGGGACAGCAGCCTAATTTAGCTGCTACTGTTTGTGGCAGTGATGTTAATCAAGCAACAAAAGAAAGACAGAAAATCACTCACTGCTCTTGACTGAATCAATTTAGTAGCCATAATACAGATTAATCTTAATTTATTTATATAAATAAATATGTCTGCTTGAAAGAATGAACAATGTGGTAAACAAGTTGTTATAAATAATGCATAATTAGCATATAACCATTGGTATTTCATTGAAAAGAAGACTATATTCTTGTTTCTTTATGAGAAGTGGTTTCATTCAATTTTAATATAAATGCATGTTGTGTCACAGCAGTTAAATCTGTGTCTATCATGATAAAAACTTAATATCAAACCTATACAGTGAGTTTGGTAATTGTAGAGAAATGCATTACACTGTAACTAAACCCATTAGATTTTAGCCGACTAAATCTACTGTAGATATTTAGTCGACTAAATCTAAACTAAAACTAAAAACAATTCAGATGACTAAAATATGACTAAAACTAAATGGCATTTTAGTTAGAAGACTATGGCTAAAACTAAATAAAAATTTGCTGTCAAAATTAACACTTATAGGTTTAGAAACAACACATGAGGGTTTGAAATCAATGATTGAATTTAAATTTTTGGATTTTTGGATGAACTATCCCTTTTTCAAGTCACTTTTTTATCTAGCACTTCATACAATGCAGATTCAGAGCAATTAACAGGAAATAACAGAATCAATTATGCAAAGTTCTTCAAATATGAGATGAATTCAAATACTGCTGTAAAGCAGCTCTAAGGAACACAACAGTGTCATTATTCAGCTCAAGCCAATTTAGTGCTGATTCAGTTCAGTTCAATAACTGTGGAAAGTTCATCAGTTATGAAACAAGTTCAATTCAGCTATAAGCAGCTCCACAGAGGGCAGCAGTCTCATTATTCAGCACAATTCAAGTTTTGTTCTCATCTAATAGTCTCAGTGCAGTCAAATTGATAATATTACTGAATATTAAAGGGATAGTTCACCTAAAAATGAAAATTATCCCATGATTTACTCATCGTCAAGCAATCTTAGGTGTGTATGACTTTCTTCTTTCAGACAAATACAGTTGGAGTTATATTTAAAAATGCCCTACCTCTTCCAAGCTTTATAATGGCAGTGAATGGGTGTTGAGATTTTGAAGCAAAATAAAGTGCATTCATCCATCATAAATTAAAAAGTACTCCACACAGCTCTGGGGGGTTATTAAAAGCTTCCTGGAGTGAAGCGAGACGTTTACAAAAGTTAGCGGAAGCTAGAGATCACGGTTTATAAGTTGTAAATATGGATATTTTTCTTACAAATGCATTGCTTCGCTTTAGGAGGTCTTTTTTAGTAGTAGGTCTTTATCTGTGGAGTAGTTTTTATGATGGATGGATGCACTTTATTGCACTTCAAAATCTCATCAGCCATTCACTGCCATTCTAAAGCTTAGAAAACCAGAACATTTTTAAATATAACTCTGATTGTATTCATCTGAAAGAAGAACACCTACGATGGCTTGAGGGTGAGTAAATCACGGGGTAGTTTTCATTTTTAGGCTTTTAAACCCCAACTAAGCAAGCCAAAGGTGACAATGTCATGTAAGCCAAACACCCAAATCAGTCACTTCCACACTCAGAAAGAACTTCTTAAACCAACCAGATGATTTGCTAGTCTTATTTACAGTCATAACCCTGCCTTTTAAGAGTTTTGGAAACTTTAGGACACTTATGCTCAGCTAAAACCATCAACCCAGCTTGGGTGAACTTAAGCAGGTTTTTTCAAACAAGAGTTGAGGTTTATTATTAACAGAACTGATTGATTGCTCAATGCGATGCTGACACACAAATTTGGAATTTACTACGCACACCATGTCTGTCCTTTCAGAGGCCTTTGTCCTGGTTTCTAGTTTGTAAATGTGTGAGAGAGAAACAATACCGCAATGAGACAAAGACCCTGTCAAGACCGCTGAGATAACAACACTACATGAGCCGTATAGCTTCAGCCAGACTAAACAGCACTCCTCCAGAGACTCCCTGACCTTGCTCAATATTAGGGGACACACAATCCTACAGTAATGCAACATGGAAGTAAACTCACAGGAGGACATCCCCTTCCACCGCCTCTATTTTAAGATCTCCAGCAACTTCTTTGCAGTTAAAAATCACCTGCTGCAAAGCTAAATCCTGGCATCTTCGCGAAGGAACGCTAAGCGTCTTAGAGTCAAAATGTCTGTCGAAATCCTTCAACTGCAACATTACGACTGTGTGAAATTTAGACGTTTCCTGGGGAAAGGCTGGTTCTTCTTTTTTTTTTATTCAGGCTCACCGTCTGGTAGGAGGGAAATCAATAAAAACACTCACTGAGAAAACAGTTTTTTGGGCACCGCGTGATACATGGGCTAATCATTCAGGGAACATGCAGTCCATAGCCGTTTCATGTCTTGCTCGTGGGACAGAGTGACTACATCTAAGCTTTATCTTTTTTTAAAAGAGAGAGGTCTCAGGTTAGTGTGCTTCTTTTGGACACGTCGGATCAATTTATTGATGTGTAGAATATGTGATTGTGAGCAACGCTCACATATTCCAGCCGCTCACAGATAAAGCGTGCAAGCTGCATGAGCCTACCACATCCTGAGTAAACATAACCTTCTCCCCGCTGGGAAATCATAAATTGACCCCCGACAAGCCCACATGGTCCCATTCCACCAATCACAGCGGGCCGTTTTTCTCAGGTCTGCAGATTTCACAGATCCTCATCACAAAAGAAAATCTTTACACTATTTAATTCTGACATTGAGACTAGCCTACTGTTTTGTTAATAAACCCCAGAGGACTTTTAAAATGCATGTACCGTCTGATATCTACAAATAATCAGGTTAAATGAGCAAATTAAGATTGTGAAAGACTGGATTAGAAGCTACAGCTATAATGCAGGAGATTTATATTCACACAGTGCGGTAATTACTCAAACTTAGCCGATCAATTATTTATGCAAAATTGACATGGAGGCTGATGGTATTTTCCGTCTCCTGATATAACAGGGAAAAATCCTCTGGATAAATTAGTCATGACCACATATGCACGTGGAGCAGTCCAGACACATGAAATATTAAAAAAAAAGAAACAGACAAAGTGCGGGATTTCAAAGCGAGCTAAAACACTGTTAACTTTTACTGTATATTTAAAAAAAAAAAAAAAATGTATATATATATATATATATATATATATATATATATATATATATATAATGCATTTCCTAAAATTGGAGTATAGTAACAAAAAATACTGGCAAGTCTGTAGATGGAAATGACTAGCTGTGTTTCAGCAGATTCTGTCCACATTAAAAGGAAAAAAAAAAAAAAAACGCGAGAGCTGCAAGAGGGGCTTACCCTGTCCGTAGTATGAAGCATTGTCCACGCACACACCCAGTCCCTCATGCATAAATATGCAGGAAAATCAATCTACATGTCACATTCATGCTGAAACAGGAACATATTTCCCACATTAGCTCAGCATAATTTACAAGTCTTAGTGGACAAAGTAATAAAACCTTTACCAAAAAGCGTCAAACCCAATCTCAGCTGCAAGTTCACCTGTTCATTTAAACCTCCAGAATAAAACAGACACTCTTACTTTCAAGCCACAGTGAAGATCCATTCAGTTCTGTTCTGAAAAGGCTGCAGTCCAGGTGATATGCTGACCCAGCTATGAGCCAGCACAGGAATCCATCCTTTCCTAACCATGGTAACCAACACCTTACTAGAAGCGGTGCGTGCGTGTATGCGTGAGAGCCGCCAGAGAGGAGAACTGACAGCGGCAGCCACGGGAAACCAAATTCAATCTATTGCCATGGCACCCGGTGCTGCGGTGACAGCAGGCTTTCAGCGCGCAGACCTTTTGATTCAGCTGTTAAGCCCAAAACCCCTGTCCTGCCTCGTTCCCTTTCTTTTAAAACCTGCAACACATGCCATTTATCAGGTTGGAGAGAAATTACCTCGGCCGACGAGAGAGAGGGTCTTTTCCGCGAGCGGGCGAGCCCCAGCCGTCACAGGGAGAAGAGGAACAGTAGCTCTGCAGGGATCCCCAGAGATGCCCAGGGCTGCAGCTCACACACGGCACAGCGCATACAAACGCCAGCCACCACCAGCACCAGCAGCAGCAGCAGCAGCAGAGGATGGGAGGGAGAGTGAGAGAGGCAGAGAGAAAGCAAGAGAGAGAGAGAAAGGGGGAATGAAACGCAGCAGAGGGGGGCTGCTCATTCTGAGGCAGCCAGGCACATTACATCATTGCTTTCCACTCCTGAGGAGGCAGAGCTGGGGAGAGGGGAGAGGAGGCACTCCCCTTTACACCTTCTGTCTGATAACGTAAGTCTGTTGGTACAGAACCTGCAGAGGAAACATACACTGCAGCCGGCTCAAACTGCAGGTATGAAATGGTTTAGCGTCAGATTGAGGCGGATTTTAGGTTTATGCACAATGGTTTTGCATATGTACACACACACATACACCCACCCACCATTTTTGGCATCAATAATGGATAGCAGGATAAAAGTAAAATGTATAATCTAATGCAGGTACATTCATATCTGTTTTAGTTTGCAATGTAACCATCATTGAGGAGGAATCATTTTAGAGAAATTAGTAGATAGATAGATAGATAGATAGATATCTCTATATATTTCTATCTATGACGTGTATATTTATCTATCTATAAAATGTATATCTATCTCTATGTTTTTATGTATAATTATCTATGAAATGTACATCTATCTATCTATAAAATGTATATCTATATCTGTCTATATATTTATGTCTATATATATATATATATATATATATATATATATATATATATATACACACACACATCTATCTATCTATCTATAAAATGTATATCTATATCTAGCTATCTCTATCTATGCAATGTATATCTAAATCTATCACTATATATTTATATCTATCTATCTATCTATAAAATGTATATATCTATATCTATCACTATATTTATATCTATCTATCTATAAAATGTATATTTATATCATCTATCTTTATCTATAAAATGTATATCTAAATCTAAAACTGTATGTTTATATCTATCTATCTATAAAATGTATATATCTATATCTAAAACTGTATGTTTATATCTATCTATCTATCTATCTATCTAATGTATATCTATCTATCTATCTATCTATAACTATATATTTATATCTATCTATAAAATGTATATCTATCACTATATATTTATATCTATCTATCTATAAAATATATCTATATCATCTATCTTTATCTATAAAATGTATATCTACATCTATCTATAAAATGTATCTCTATATCTATCACTAAGTTTATATCTATCATCTATCTATCTATAAAATGTATATCTATACCTATCTGTATATATTTATATCTATCACTATATATTTATATCTATATATCTATAAAATGTATACATCTATATCTATATCTATCACTATATTTTTATCTATCTATAAAATGTATATCTATATCATCTATCTGTATCTATAAAATGTATATCTACATCTATCTATAAAATATGTTTATATCTATCTATCATCTATCTATCTATAAAATGTATATCTATACCTATCTGTATATATTTATATCTATGAAATTTATATCTATCTATCTATGAAATGTATATCTATATCTAGCTATCTCTACCTATGAAATGTATATCTAAATCTATCACTATATATTTATATCTATCTATCTATCTATCTATCTATCTATAAAATGTATATCTATATCTATCACTATATTTATATCTATAAAATGTATATCTACATCTATCACTATGTTTATATCT
The DNA here is from genome assembly GCA_036247105.1 of Cirrhinus mrigala. Taxonomy (NCBI): domain Eukaryota; kingdom Metazoa; phylum Chordata; class Actinopteri; order Cypriniformes; family Cyprinidae; genus Cirrhinus; species Cirrhinus mrigala. The sequence goes on from CM070024.1 coordinate 17,192,969, forward strand.
ATCTATCTATCTATCTATCTATCATCTATCTAATGTATATCTATATCTGTCTATATATTTGTCTATCTGTCTATAACTATATATTTATATCTATCTATAAAATGTATATCTATCACTATATATATCTATCTATAAAATGTATGTATCTATATCATCACTATATTTATATCTATCTATCTATAAAATGTATATCTATATCATCTATATTTATCTATAAAATGTATATCTATATCTATCACTATGTTTATATCTATCTATCTATCATCTATCTATAAAATGTATATCTATATTTATCTATAAAATGTATATCTACATCCATCTATCTATCTATCTATCTATCTATCTATCTATAAAATGTATATCCATATCTATCACTATATATTATATATCTATCTATCTATCTATCTATCTATCTATCTATCTATCTATCTATCTATCTATCTATCTATCTATCTATCTCATAGCCTGCACACAGAAACACACTAAAACTAAAATTCATATCATCTTAGCAACAACATAGCAGCATGCTAATAAAAACAAAAAAACAACCTAGCAACCACATCCTAGCAACAACACAGAACACATTATAACACCCGAGCAACCACACAAATCACACAACCAAATAAAAATAGCAATATGCGAAAATAAAATCTGCAAGTGGCGACAAATCTTGCAGCGTTTCTTGTTTTTTTTTTTTGTTTTTTTTAAAGTATGTACATTTATAACACTATATTTTGTGTTTTTTATTTTTGCATCCAATTACAAAATACTAGTTACTGCTTTTTGTGGGTGTTTCTAATACAGCAGGAACAGTATATTTGACATAGTTCTCTTTTTTTGACTGCCACTATTAATGTCTCTCTATTTTTTCTTCTTTTTTTTTAAAGTCATTAATACGTTATCATGAAGTTTTTAATTTTATTATTAGGGCAAATGGGAATGCAACAAAAAAAAAGGAAATGTGGTTTCCCGTTCACTGCTACAGAAGTTTATCCAACTATGACAACTTCCGCTTCTAGAAACACAGAAATGTGAAAAGGGTCCATAGTGGTGGTGAGTTTGGGGCAGGCGAGCATCACTCAAATATCCACTTTGCTTTGAAATGAAATCAGGAGTGGCCTTTTTTTTTGCCAAAGTGGCTCTAAGGATATAGCGCAGCTTAAGGCCAGTGAGCGAGGGGCCGATGTGGGAGTATGTGGTCACAGCGGTTGGCTGATGGTCCTGAGAGACAGTGGTGTCCCCGCCCACCACCACACTGCTCATGCCTGCAAACCAACATCCACAGCCCATCAGAATTTACCCGTGCATGAACTCTTTTTCAAAGGGAATGTGTACATGTGTGCAATACTTAAGACACCACATATAAGACATAGGCTGATCCTGTTTGCTTACACAGTCGTATGCAAACAGTACACTGAATTGGGAAAAGAAACATCAGATGCTAGTATACACTACCTGCCAAAAGTTCGGAATAATAAACATTTTTGAATGTTATTATGCTCACCAATTATTTGAACAAAAGTACAGTAAACAGTAATATTGTGAAATAATATTACAATATAAAAGAGCTGTTTTCTTCAGTGTCACATGGTCCTTCATAAATTATTCTAATATGCTAATTTGCTGCTCAATTATTAATAATTATTACTGGTGCTCAATTATTAATCATGTTGTTAATAAAATCAAATATTAAAACAGCTTTTGCTGCTTAATGTTTTTTTAAGGAAACAAGATTCTTTATTAGAAAAGTTCAAAAGAACAGCTTTTATGTGTTAATAGCACTTTTTTGTAACATTATAAACATCTTTACCATATTTCTTTTCTTTTCTTTGAATGGTGTCACAATTTCCACAAAAATATCAAGCAAAGTTTTGAAAATTGAGCACATTTTATAATACATTAAAATACAAAACAGTCTTTTTAAATTGTGATAATGTTTCATAATATTACTGTTTTTATTACTACAAGCCTTGGTGAGAATAAGAGACTTATGAAAGTCTGTTTCTGGCACTGATTTTTTTTTATTATTATTATTTTTTTTTTTTTTAAGTTATTGCAACTTTTTATCTCTTTTTTTGTGAGAAAAAAAATCAGAATTGCAAGTCAGAAATGTGAGATACAAACACGCATTTGCGAGAAAAAAGTGAGTTTTTATCTTGCAATTCTGACTTCTCTCAGAATTATGAGATACAAATTCACAAGTGCAAGAAAAAAGTCAGAATTGTGCTGTTATCTTCAGAATTATTATTTGCAATTTATGTCTCGCAATTCTGTTTTTTTGTTTGTTTGTTTGTTTGTTCCAGAATTGTGATATAATCTTGCAATTTGAAGAAATAAAGTCAGAATTGCAAGACACAAACTCTTTTTTTCCTCACAATTCTAAGAAAAAAGACTGAATTGCAAGTTCAAATCTTAGAATTCCAAGTTTATATCTCACAATTCTGACTTTAATGTGACTCACACAATTCTGACTCAATTCTAAGAATAAATTAATTATATTTTTATTTGATTGTATATTTTTTAAATAATTTATTTCCACCATATTCATTTGTTTAATTAAAGGGCCCAATTATAAGTCAGTATACACATACCAAAACGTTTCCCTACACCAACTGTACTTGTGTCACATCCTCGCATACCGAAAGACAGGGGATTTGGAAAGAGCCTGACATAGAACCTTTTGTCAGGCACCAAAAAAACACCATTTTCTTTCCCAGCTGGAGAAGCCTGGCTGCGATGGGCTTTAGCAGAGAGCCCAGCTGACCCTGGCTATTATCTGCAGATTGCAGCCAAGGACTGACAGACAGATTTCAGAGTTATCTTAGCAAAGGCAAAACCACTTTACATTGAAGTGATACACATTTTAAAAAAAGGACAAGGGCAGAAAAAGAGGGAGCCTCTACTATTATTCCATTCAGAGGTGCATCTCCACACAGACCTCCCAACAGGTCTTCCCAATATTTGTGTTCCCCTCATTCTGCTCGGCTTTGTGGTTAGATGGAGTCTCCTGCCTTTTAGGACAACAATCATAAGACAAACTGCTGTCTGAGCCTGAGCAACACAGAGCCAGCAGTGAAAACACAGTCCTTTTTGTTCTGAAGCAGACCTAACTAAGTGATCGTGATTTATTTGCGCTAATTCCACACTCTTCAAAAAAGCCATTGATTCATAGCAAAGCAAAATCTCCCCAACAAATAGAGCAGGCCTGTTTCTGATGAATGGCCTCCGCTGTTTTCACTGGCACTTGAATTCATACAAGCGATTTTTCTCAATAGTGGCAGCTGTTGGTCAATCGATGGAGGGTTTGAAGAAGAAATCATGGCCTTTTGCTGCAGTGCACTCTTGACTGGGTAAGCGGCAGATGTTATTGCTCAAACTCTCGGAGATAGAGGACGATATTGACGGGGTTTAGTGTCCTCTGAGGAATGCAGCGTGTTATGCATTCTTTGCTCTATCCTATCAATTCACAACATGATACAAAACACACACAAATCACCTTTTTTGCTACCTGCCAAATATTTCACGAGTTTTGTCCTTTTAGCTGTGCATCACTGACATCAACAAAATGCTTGATTTGCTTGTTTTTGTACCTCTGACAGTCCAAAAGACAAATCCAGAGACTGTTATATGCTGTTAAAAATGTTTAGAATTATAAGCATTTTCATGTACTGGATGATAAATTACAGATTTCGGTAACACTTTAGATTAGGGAACAGGTATTTACAATTATTCTCTAAATAAACTCCTAATTTGAGGCTTTGCGAGTTAGGTTTAGGTATGAGGTAGGATTAAAGGGTGCTTTATAAGTACTATTAAACGCTATCTCACCAACAATTCGTACGTATTTTACAAGGTGGCTAATTCGTACGAATTTGTACAACCTCACTTGTTAGAGTTGTCTAAACCACAGTGACGGGTACGTTGAGGTGTAGGTGTAGGTCATTCGTACAAATTTATACTAATTGTGCAACAAAAATCGTGTGAATTTGTATGAGTGATGCCATACGAATTCGTATGAATTAGCCACCTCATAAAATACATACAAATTGCTGTGAGATCAGGCTGGTACTATTATACAACAGTTCTTTTTGGTCCTTGAATCTGATTGGCTGAGAGGTGTGCGATATTCTAGTGATATCAGAACTCCAATCGTTTCACTGTTCGTTTTATTCCACTTGTGGTTTACAGCTAGTGTCGTGGCAGACGTCTAAATCCACTAATTTTATAAATAACAGTTTTTGTCACAAAATGTAGTTTTAGGCAAGAATGTAGTTGTTTAGACTTTAAATATGCATTTTTTTAAATAAAGATAACATTTATTTAAAAATTTGCTTCAATGTTTTCATAGATGTGTGCTCCAGGAGGAGCTCAGCTGTTCGACTGTCAACTTGAGATTTGATTCCATGGCGGAAGGAAGTAGTTAACACATAAAGGGTTTTTAAAGACACTCCGTAGTTGTTTCTTATGTATTTACACACTTGTGCCGTCAAACTGTTGTATAAATGCAATGTGACACTCGTAGCTGTGCGATATTGCATTGAAAAAAGCCATATCGCACTGCTACTCGTGTGATATATACAGCCATATATACAGCCAGCTAATATGCTAGTAATATGCATGGTAGTTCATATTATTCTGTTCATATTATTTCACTTAAGGTATTACAGCTAGTGTCAAGGCAGACGCCTAAATCCACTATAACTTCATACTGCTGTTTCTGTGTCACGTAATGTAGTTTTAAGAGTTTTTTAGGTGAGAATGTAGCTGTTTAGACCTAATTTTTCAAATAAAGATAATGTTTATTTGAAAATTTACTTCAATGTTATTATAGATGTGTGCTCCAGGAAGCTTGGGCTCAGCTGTTCAACTGTCAACTTGAGATTTGAATCCATGGCAGAAGAAAGAATTTCGCACAAAAAAGGGTTTTTAAAGACACTCTGTAGTGGTTTCTAATGTATTTACACACTCGTGGCATCGAACTGTTGTATAAATGCAATATGTACTAAAATATATTCTGCAATTCAAGCCATTTAAACTGTTGTATAAACGCAATATGACACTAGTAGCCGTGTGATATCGCACTGCATACAGCCATATCGCACTGCTACTTCTGTGATATTGCTCATATATACAGCCAGCCAATGTGCTAGTAATATGCATGGTAGTAACCAACCAGTTAGTAGTGAGAATCAACACGTTCTCACTCCCAACTTGTCACATATTGACGCTCGGTCAGGACCCTTTGACTCTGCTTTTTGACGCTCAAGGTACCCCTTTACCATCATTTTTTTTTAAGCACAGGGTCACAGGTCCTTCATTGTTTTCAGTTGTTTACGTTAATTTAATGGTTTGCATGTATTTTTAAAAACAGAAATAATTTTATATAAATTAATACTTTTATTGGAGCACCTAACCGCACACATACACTAAACCTACCCACTTCTGAACAATATAAAAAAATGTAATGTACAGTCACAGGTATTTATTGTAAAAACTGACCATTAAAAAGCAGTATAAAGGTATTACAAACAAGTCGTTCTTCTGAAGCCATACGATATCTTTATGCGAAGAAGAGAGTAAAACATGGTGTTAATTGCTGAAAATGATCCCACTCCGTTAACACCCTAACATCTAATTCAAAAAGATACTCCCGAACATTAGCATGATGCAATCAGTCACAAGAAAGACAAGAGCCACGTCAACCAAGGCTGACGTAAGGCTTCTTCTGGCAGCAATGGAGACTGTGATCTAAAATAATGTACCATCTGCATTACACCTAAATCTACCCGATAGTATGAACAAAGTGAATGTGACGTAAATATGCAATTGCAAGCATGCCCTTTTAGCTTGTCTTTTAACCTCTCATCTTTCAGCTCTTTCATCGTGAGTCATGTTTTTCATGGGATTTGACCCAAGGATTCCACATCCTAAATCCAAATCAATGTCAGCTGAGGTACCGAGCAAGCTTGTTACGTCCGGAAAGCGAAAGATATGGAGCTGTAAACAAAACTTTGTACAAAAACTATTACAAGTGCTCACTGTTTTACCGCCTCTAATGTTAATTTCTGTTACAAACTGGAGTGATATGCATTTATTGGTATGCATTTCGCATCTAGTGAAAAAGTTCTCACATGTACGTTTTTGTCATGAGATCAGGTAGGCAAAGTCAGTCGGTTTTAGATTAACTATACAACATTTAACAGCATTTTCAGGAAAAAGCAAATCCTCTCCAGGTCAAAAATGACTGGAACACAACAATGGGGGTTAAATTCATGCTTAGATTTTCTAAGGATAACATTTGACAATTAAACATTTAATATTGAATGATAATTTCAAAAAGTTTTTTTTGATCATCATTTTCTAGTAGCAAGAGACGTTTTGTGTCAATAAAAGATTATTCACATTTCACAACTATTACAACTTGCTGATTTGCCCTTCACCACATCAAAACAGTATAAAACATCATTGTTCATGTCCGCCCAAACAAACTAGAATAATAATGGAACATTGTCTGTTTCATATTGGACTTAATACGTATGACGAAGATGGGACAAAGTACAGTCTAACGTCTTTTGTGAGTCCCTTCATGTTTTTGAGAGTCCATGAATGACATTCCAAATATGCCATGTTGTAGGCTGACTGGAATGCTGAAAGCAGTTCGGATTGTACTGTTTTCCGTCCTGTACAAAAACTCCTCTTACAGGGCAATGCCTTAGGCAAAGACAGAAGCTCCAAGAATACAAACACCAGTTGACCTCTAGCTATGAAGATTTTTCCTGCCTAAAATCCTTGAGATATTACAATGGAATAGAGGGATACAGTATTTTCTGCTACTATGGACTACTATGGAAATGTGTAATTCAGCTCAGATTAAATTTATTTACACAATTCTTTTAAACAATGGATATTGTTCTAGTGTCAATGTCTGACCAAGCACAAGGGGACCATGGTAGGGAAAAGTCCCTTAGCCTATGAAAGAAACCTTGGGAAGAACCCAAGCTCAAAAGGGAAACCCATCAAATAGGAACTAAAAGAGGATGGGTTCAAATAGGAACCCATCCTCTTTTAGTTGACCTTTATGATAGGATATTATGTTTTACGTGGTTACAATGGTTACACATAAATTTTGGCATAAAATTGCATGAAGAATATAAAAACATTAGATTCAGTTCAAAAGGGATTGAACACAGACGGCAAAAAAAGACAAAATGGTCCCAACTATTACCTAATATATGCATTATCGTTCAAAGCTTGAGGCCAGCAAGATTTGTGAAAGAAATGAATTGTATTCAGCTGGGACATTTGATCAAAATTTGACATTTAAGACATTGATTTTTTATTTCAAATAAATGTTATTTTTAACTCTTTATTCCTAATTCCTTAAAAAAAAAAACACTAGGATAAAACAGGAAATAACAGGAATAAATTAAATTTTATTTTATTAGTATTCAAATAGGACACTTTTTTAAAGTTATTTTTAAATTGTAATAATATTTTACAAAATTACTGTATTTTTGATCAAATAAATGCAGCCTTTGTGAAACTTCTTTAAAAAAAAAAAAAACTTGAGCCTGCCCCAAACTGTTTACTGTAGATATATATATATATATATATATATATATATATATATATATATATATATATATATATAAAACTATTTTATATATAAAAAAACTCAAGCCTGCCCCAAACTGTTTACTATATATATATATATATATATAGCTGTATACTATATATACTATATATATAAAAATATGTTATTTTTAACTCTTTATTCCTAATTCCTTAAAAACTACTAGGATATAACAGGAAATAATAGAAAGAAATTACATTTTTATTAGTATATTCGAATAGGACACTTTTTTAAAAGTTATTTTTAAATTGTAATAATATTTTACAAAACTACTGTATTTTTGATCAAATAAATGCAGCCTTTGTGAAACTCCTTAAAAAAAAAAAAAAAAAAACTTGAGCCTGCCCCAAACTGTTTACTGTAGATATATATATATATATATATATATCTATATATATATATATATATATATATATATATATATATATATATATATATATATATATCTATATATATATATATATATATAAACATTTAAATATAATAATTATTTAAATTATGACAGTGTAGTTCACCTAAATAAAAAAAATGTTATTTTTAACTCTTTATTCCCAATTCCTTAAAAAATACTAGGACATAACAGGAAATAACAGGAATAAATGACATTTTTATTAGTATATTCAAATAGGAATCTTAATTTTTAAAAGTTATTTTTAAATTGTAATAATATTTTATTATTTTTGATCAAATAAATGCAGCCTTTGTGAAACCAAATGGTTTACTGTAGATATATATATATTTAGTAGATATATTTATTTCAATTATGACAGTGTAGTTCACCCAAATAAAAAAAAAAAATCTTTTAAAATTACATTTATATCTATATTTTAATCAGTGTGTGACCACCCTCTCAATCAATTTGAAACTAGCATGCAGTGTGACTACAATGAAAATCAACTGGTATGTGATCACCCAAATTCCTAATAGGCAACCCTTGAAAGAAAGAACACAAAAGAGCTCTTATCACATCATTCAAACTTAAATATGCATTAATGATTCCTACACCCCGTTTTAAACAGCCTTAGAGTGCCGTAAATGTTGGTTAATTGTGAAGTAATTACAAAAATGCACTTGCACAAAGAGAGTCCAGTCTTCTCAGGCATGAAGTATGGTGCTGATTGATTATATTTAGCAGTGGCAGTGTGACTGCCCTCTCCCAAAAGCATTTGGCTAATTACACGGTCAGAGGTCAAAGAGCTGGCCCCTTTTGTGTCCATTCAACACTGCCAAGACAAATCAGATCGGCTGACAATCTTACTTTGTGTGTGATGCACTCTTTAATCTAGGAAAGAGGATGTGGGCTGAAGATGATCATATCAAATCTCTGGATATTCGTCATGCAAGCATGCCATCCAACCTTGCATGGAAGAGTCTGATTCATGCATTGATTGACCAACTTAAAAAGGGACCAAAGGTCAAAAGGTCAATGATCTTCTTTTGTCCTGCATGAGACAAAAATGTCAAAAATGTGACGTGAAAGCCACTGCCAATATGCAATCAATTAAAAATGTCATATTTACTAAACAAAGCTTTCAGAGCGTGTCCTTTTAAAGGGATAGTTAACCCAAAAATGAAAATGTTGTCATCATTTATTCACTCTCATGTCATTCCAAACCAAAAAAAAAAAGTTTATTTTTTATGTTGAACATAAAAGAAGATATTTTAAAGAATGCTGGTAATCAAACAGTTGATGGTCCCCACTGACCTCCATAATAGAGAAGGAAATACTATGGAAGTCAATGGGGACCACTGACTGTTTGATTACCAGCATTTTTCAAAATATCGTCTTTTATGTTCAACAAAAGAAAAAAAAACATACAGGTTTGAAGTAACATGAAGGTGAGTAAATGATGACAAAATTTTTGTGTGAGCGATCCCTTTTTAGGTATGCTCATATCACCCTAATTAGTTGCCTAAAATATTAATAATATTTTATATTAATATATATTAATATTAATATGTTAATATATAATATTAATAATGCTGACAAAATAAATAATGTTAATCTTAGACTACACACTAGCATTTAAACAACCAGTCAGTTATCTTACATTAATGTAAGTCTCACAGTTGGTTAAAAGAATCTTTTGTTTGGAATTCAGACTGCACTAGCTTTGCTGAATGTGTTTTGATTCACTTAAAAATAATAGATCTACAAGAGTCTTTTGTTCTGCATTCAGACTGCACTAGTTTTGCTAAATGTTTTTGATTCACTAAAAAGAACCAGTTCATAAGAGTTGTTTGTTTGGAATTCAGATTACACTAGCTTTTGCTAAATGTTTTTGATTCACTTGAACAGATCCATAAGAGTCTTTTGTTTAGTATTTTCACTGCACTAGTTTTGCTAAATGTTTTTGATTCACTAAAAAGAACCGATTCTTAAGATTCATTAGTTCATCAATCAGACTGCACTAGCTTTGCTGAATGTTTCTGATTTACTAAAATGAACTGCTTCATAAGAGTCGTTTGTTTGGCATTCTGACTGCACTAGTTCTGTTGAATGTATTTGATTCACTTAAAAAGAATAGATCCATAAGAGTCTTTTGTTCTGCATTCTGATCGCACTAGTTTTGATAAATGTTTCTGATTCACTAAAAAGAACCAGTTCATAAGAGTCATTTTTTGGGCATTCAGACTGCACTAGCTTTGCTAAAAGTTTTGATTCACTAAAAAGAACTGATTCTTGAGATTCGTTAGTTCAGCAATCAGACTGTGCTGGTTTTGCTGTATATTTTTGATTCACTAAAATGAACTGGTTCATAAGAGTGACGTTTGGCATTTAGATTGCACTCGCTTTGGAAAATGTGTTTGATTCACTTAAAAATAATAGATCTATAAGAGTCTTTTGTTCTGCTTTCTGACTGCACTAGTTTTGCTAAATGTTTTAGATTCACTAAAAAGAACCGGTTCATAAGAGTCGACTGTTCAGCATTCAGACTGTTTGCTGAATGTGTTCGATTCACTTAAAAAGAATAAAAGACTGTTATGGATCTGTTCTGCATTTAGACTGCACTAGTTTTGCTAAATGTTTTTGATTCACTAAAAATAACCAGTTCATAAGAGTTGTTTGTTTGGCATTCAGACTGCATTAGTTTTGCTAAAAGTTTTTGATTCACTTGAAAAGAATATATCCATAAGAGTCTTTTGTTTAGTATTTTGACTGCACTAAGTTTGTTAAATGTTTTTGATTCACTTAAAAACAATAGATTCACAAGAGTCTTTTGTTCTGCATTTTGACTGCACTGGTTTTGCTAAATGTTTTTGATTCAGCAAAAAGAACTGGTTCAGAAGAGTCATTTGTTCAGCATTTAGACTGCACTAGTTTTGTTAAATGTTTTTTATTCACTTAAAAACAATAGATTCACAATAGTCCTTTGTTCTGCATTCTGACTGTACTCGTTTTGCTAAATGTTTTTGATTCATTAAAAAGAACTGGTTCATAAGAGTCGACTGTTCAGAATTTAGACTGCACTAGCTTTGCTGAATGTGTTTGATTCACTTAAAAAGAAACAGAAGATTCATATAGATCTGTTCTGCATTCAGAGTGCACTAGCTTTGCTGAAAAATTGAGATTCATTTGAAAATAATAGATCCATAAGAGTCTGTGGTTTAGTATTTTGACTCCACTAGTTTTGCTAAATGTTTTTGATTCACTAAAAAGAACCTGTTCTTAATTAGTCAATCAATCAGACTGCACTAGTTTTGCTGAATGTTTTTGATTCACTTAGAAAGAATAGATCCATAAGAGTCTTTTGTTTAGTATTTTGACTCCACTAGTTTTGCTAAATGTTTTCGATTCACTAAAAAGAACGTATTATTAAGATTTATTAGTTCATCAGTAATCAGACTGCACTAGCTTTGCTGAATGCGTTTGATTCACTTAAAAAGAATAAAAGACTCTTATGGATCTGTTCTGCATTCAGACTGCGCTAGCTTTGCTGAAAACTTTTGATTCACTTAAAAAGAATGTATTTTGACTCCACTAGTTTTGCTAAATGTTTTTGATTCACTAGAAAGAACATATTATTAAGATTTATTAGTTAATCAATCAAACTGCACTAGGTTTTGCTGAATGTGTTTGATTCACTTAAAAAGAATAAAAGACTCTTATGGATCTGTTCTGCATTCAGACTGCACTAGTTTTGCTAAATGTTTTTGATTCACTAAAAAGAACCAGTTCATAAGAATCGGTTGTTCGGCATTCAGACTGCACTAGCTTTGCTAAAAGTTTTTGATTCACTTGAAAAGAACAGATCCATAAGAGTCTTTTGTTTAGTATTTTGACTGCACTAGTTTTGCTAAATGTTTTGATTCACTAAAAAGAATCGATTCTTAAGATTCATTAGTTTGTCAATCAGACTGCACTAGTTTTGCTGAATGTTTTTGATTCACTTAAAAAAAAAAAAAATAGATCCATAATAGTCTTTTGTTCTGCATTCTGACTGCACTAGCTTTGCTGAATGTTGTTATTGCAGTAGCATTGAACAAGAAACTCTGTCACAGTCATTTAGCACAGAATTCTGTCCACAATGAACATATGACAACAGTTAAACAGAACTGTTTCTGTTATTTTTGTTGATTGATTGATGGATTGACTGACTGATTTCATCTATTGCCTTAGTTCTGGTGCATATCAGCCTGTCATGTTAAACACTCCCTGCCAACGAACATCAAAATTTCAGCAACATTTCAGCACCGGCACCTTTTCTTTGCAAAGCTTCATAACGTAGCAAATGTAAACACCACAAATTAATAACCAGGACCAAACACCCTTTCCAGTGCCTCAGCCAAGAATCTGTGATCCATCACCTCAAAGCATCAGCAGCCTGTTTTCTTTGGATTCTTTCAACATGTGTTATTTTTTAACACTCTATTCATGTTTCTAGCCAGCACTGTGACAAAAAAAATCCAAAACTAAAAAAGAAGCAATGCAAACAAATTAGTCTGTGGTTTTGAATTACTGAAAATGAGAAATATTATGTTTCTTTCACTTCTTTTCAATTTCCCTCCAGAGCTGCTGGTGGTTCCCCACAGAGAAAGTAAAGACAATTTTGATGCACAGTGTTACATAAATGAAAAGAATATCATTGCATTTAGGAACTATCAACAGGCACCAAGGGAAATAAAGCTATAGTTTTCCTGGCTGAAGTATTAATCATAACTTATCATAATTTAAGGAACAGCTTGGCTTTGTAAACAAGCATATAATTCAGTACTCACAGAGATATTCCACAGCTGCTTCACACGGCTGAAAATCAAAACACACTCTTTCACTGTTTAACTTGTGTTCTCCAGTCAGGCCGCTCAAACTTGACCCCAAATTATCCAATAATTTCAACACGTTGCTTTAATAGAGATAAATGCCTGCTGAATTCTCTTGTCAAAAGCGCTGAAAGACATTATTTAATAGCAATCTGAGCCATCTGAAACTCTTCATGATAAATGATTCCTCTGGCAGAGCACTCCAAACTGACAATTTGAATGCTATTATAGCCTTAGCATGTCCCAAATGCTAGTCATTTTTCAGCCTGTGATCGTCACAGACAGCCTATAGAGAAAACGCTATGACTCTAACAGCAGGTAGCACCATATCTAGAGTCAACACTGAGGTTATGTTCCCAGGCCCGGAGCAATCGCTCAGCAGGGTTTAATGTTGAAACAAATCTAAACGCCGGACATCATGTAAACGCAGCGGTTATACTGCATGTGCCTCTCTCTTGCCATCATGGAGAGATCTGTTATTAGGATAAATTCTGTTGTTGTGACCGGCAACATTTTGTGATGCAAGATTTTGTAATGATTCTCAGAATGGGAATAGTAAAAGGACATAAAGCGAGGCCAGCAGGAGCGTTATAGCAGAGTGGTGCCGTTTCACTTTTGATTGAGGGATTTTCCACAATCTAATGAAATGACAGAGCTTGGATTGGAAAGAATGGTGAAATGGATTAAATTACAAATAATTAAGCTTCACTATTTGACGGCTGACTGTAACAACCTGTTCTTACTCTGAAATGTGATCAAGCATCTTTAGCATCACTATTAAAGGGACAGTTCACCAAAAAAAGTCTGTCATTAAAGGAGAAGTCCACTTTCAGAACAACAATTTACAAATAATGTACTCACCCCCTTGTCATCCAAAATGTTCATGTCTTTCTTTCTTCAGTCGTAAAGAAATTATGTTTTTTGAGAAAAACATTTCAGCATTTTTCTCCATATCATGAACTGCTATGGTGCCCCGATTTTGAACTTCTAAAATGCAGTTTAAATGCGGCTTCAAATGATCCCAAATAGGGATGTAAATGATCCCAGCCGAGAAAGAAGGGTCTGATCTAGCGTAAGGATCGGTTATTTGAATAAAAATAATACAATTTATATACTTTTTAATGCCAAACGCTCATCTTGTTTTACTCTGCCTGGACTGTTTTTGTTCTGGTTCATGACAGTTAGGGTATGTCGAAAAAACTCCCATCTCATGTTCTTCCTCAACTTCGAAATCGTTCTATATCGCTATTTTACCTTTTTTGTTAAGAGTGTTTGATCATCTTTGCATGTTCACTTTGCAAAGACTGGGTCGGAACTTCTGCAGCGATATAGGATGATTTTTAAATGATTTTTTAAGTTGAGGGAGAAAATACGATTGGAGTTTATCGACATACCCTAACTGTCTTGAGCCAGAATACACAGAGTTCAGGGAGAGCAAGTCAAGACGAGCGTTTGACATTAAAAAGTATTTAAATTGTATTTTGTTTTAATGAAAATAACCGATCGTTTCGCTAGATCCTTCTTCCTTGGCTGGGATCGTTTACAACCGCATTTGGGATCGTCTGAAGCCGCGTTTAAACTGCATTTTGGAAGTTCAAAATCTGGGCACCATATCAGTTCATGATATGGAGAAATATGGAGAAAAATGCAGAAATGTTTTCCTCAAAAAACAATTTCTTTACGCCTGAAGAAAGAAAGACAAACATCTTGGATGACAAGGGGGTGAGTACATTATATGTGAATCTTTGTTTTGGAAGTGGACTTCTCCTTTAATTACTCGTACTCATGTCGTCCCAAACGTGTAAGACCTTCGTTCATCTTCAGAACACAAATTAAGATAATTCTGATGAAATCCGAGAGCTTTCTGACCCTGCATAGACAGCAATGCAACTGGCACGTTCAAGGTCCAGAAAGATGGTAAGGACATCATTAAATGTCATTTTTTTAAAAATTCAAACAATAAATACCATTTTGTGGCTCTTTAATGTGTTGAGATCACTGAATTGTCTTATTAGATCAATCGGCACGTGATCGTCTTTTCTTCTTTACTTAATGTACTAGAAAAACATGAATGAACATCAAAACGTATTTTACTTCAACCACAGATGTCATTACACACATTTTTTCAAGTTTAAGTCTACTGAAGTTAATCTACTTTCCTGTCTGATTTGTTTGTCAGACAGAATGGCAGATTCCGCATTATGATTGGTCAGATCACCTGTCAATCATGCTGTTTGCGAGGGGTCAAGTTTGCCAACATAGTAATATCCAGTTTGTCAATATAGTAATGTCAATATAGTGTACCTTTAGGGTTTTAATAGTGATGCACAAAGTGTTTGACCATGCTTCAGTTTTTAGTGACTTGGAGTTGAAAACAAGACATGGACATTTTCATTCTCAGTTCACTCAGAAATGAAAATCTGTCATTGTTTAGTTTTGTGCAATGAACAGAATTTATTATGTCATTATTTTTCTACTGTAAAGTTTTGCTGCAGGCTTCAAATCAAATATGACACCTATGGACAAGATTTAACATGCTGGCATTTGGTTACAAGGCACTAGAGAAATAATGACATTTGATGTTATTGACATGACATCCATCCAGCAAAATATGGGCTGGTTGCTCGCATTCTTTAGTGATAATGCACCCTTTTATTTATTTATTTTTTTTTTTCTAAGAATTGTGAGATAAAAACTCTCAATTCTGACTTTTTTTTCTCACAAATGCAAGTTTGTATCTGGCAATTCTGACTATTTCTCGCAAATGCATTTTGTATCCCGCAATTCTATCTTTTTTTCTCAGAATTGCATGATATTAACTTGTAACTGTGAGAAATAAAGTCAACTGCAAGATAAAAAACTCGCAATTTAGATTTTTTCCCCACATATTTGAAATTAAAACTCGCAATTCTGACATTTTTCTCACAAATGCGAGTTTGTATCTCTCAATTTTGACTTTTTTTTCTAAGAATTGTGAGATAAAAACTCTCATTTCTGACTTTTTTTTTCTCACAAATGCAAGTTTGTTTCTGGCAATTCTGACCTTTTATCGCAAATGCATTTTGTATCTCGCAATTCTGTCTTTTTCTCAGAATTGCATATTAACTTGTAATTGCGAGAAATAAAGTCAACTGCAAGATAAAAAACTCACAATTTAGATTTTTTCCCCCACATTTAAGATAAAAACTAGCAATTCTGACTTTTTTTCTCACAAATGCGAGTTTATATCACGCAGTATTAACTTTATAACTCAACTGCGATTTTATATCTTACAATTCAGACTTAATTTCTCAGAATTCTAAGTTTGTTTCATGCAGTTCAGAGAAAAAAATGAATTATGAGATAGAAACTCGCAGAAACGTGAGAAAAAGAAGTCAGAAATGTGAGTTAAAAGATGCAATTACCTTTTTTTTTTTTTTTTTTACATTTTTTTGTTAATTTATGTATATTTACATTATATATATATATATTTTTTTTTTGTTATTATATATATATATATATATATATATATATATATTTTTTTTTTTTTTTTTTTTTTTGTTTGGGTTTATTAATTTAACTTTCATTTCAAAACAAAAATTCTAAATGATTTAATTTCATTTTAAAAGACTTTAGTTACAATTTTCAGTTTGTAATTTGAACCAAAATGAACACACATGCAGAACAACATTCACCTCTGCAAGCTGACAGCCATCCATCTTCATCTAAACATCAAAAAAGCCCTGTACATTGTGAGATCAAAGCTCAAATAAATAGGACAGCGTTTTACAAGTCAACCAGCAAACAGTGCACTATCCAAGAAAAGCTCACATGAAGGAGGATCTCACAACATACTTCAAGGACAAGATCAGTGCAAACTCAGCCAAGCTCTTATTCAGTGGTGACATATTGAGTTTCTCATAAGGGAGCAGGGCACATTTTGACAAACTGCGCAGTGTTGCGTTCTTCACCTTGAAGAGCGCGTTCTTTGCGTCCTTGAAGCAGGACTTCCCTTAAATTGTGGGTGTAAGCGATCATTGTACAACCTCCGCAAAGGGTGACCACCGTTCTCTTATTTCACTCCTACCTGTCCTGCCATCTCCCTCCCCCCTCATCCCTCGTTCCCTTTCTTTCACCGTGGTGGTGTACTGTTCCACGTTACCTTGGCAACTCAGCGGTTATGTTCTGCTCTCCATTCAGCCGGCATTCTCTTGCCCTGGAGGGCAGATGCACTCTGCTTGTCCTCCTGTCATCCACACCAAAAAAGCCCATGTGGACGGCTCCATCAAACCCCCGTTTAACCTTCACGCTGCCTGAGACGACTGCAGAAAAGAAAAGCATGATTAGAGACATCCAAAACACCAAATAAAGTGCAACCAGATGCTCTCGGTCTTATTTTCTTTTCATTTTCCTACCAGGAAAATATCTGACCCTCTATATGAACCTCAAATTGTGTTGCAAAGATACTAAAACCTTACTCGGAGTGGGGGTTGAGGACATTTCTCTAATTGAGGAGGCTGGTTTCCATGGCAACATATTGAACCGTTGCATAGGGTAATGGGAGAACACCTTACTGCTGCTTGGTTTCACCTAACTGATGTGACATCCCACCATCACCGATCCACTTGTGCAAATCCAGCTGAGATCTGTAAAGAACACAGACTACTTTAGTCTTAAGAACGCTTCAGCTGCTTTAATCCGTTTGTTTCAACAATACATGAAAGAAACACTAAACAGTGCTAATTTGTGTTTTTAGAGAGGTGACAAGGCAACAGAAAGCCTCAACACATGCTTAAAAGCAGATGTTACTTTGTTTATCTTCTCTCAGGTCGAGAAGGAGCATCTGAGTGTTATTAATTTGCGCGCTGACAGAACCGGTATGCTGGTATGATTAACTAACTTAACCACAGTGTTTATTCTGCACACACGCCTTGTCTGTCTCACAAAGGTCAAACGCAGTAACACAAGCCAAGTTTTGATAGAGCAAACCATGTAGACACAATTTAAGTGCTTCTGAAACAGCCTGGATTTTCTTTAAAAGCTCAAGTGGTGACCACTATCAAAATTAAGAGTGTACTTAATTTTTTCACAAGATATAACAGAATATTTGTAGACATTTTCAAAGTATATATGAGCAATATCACACAAGTAGCAGTGAATCTCAGATTCAGATCTCAGCCAAGCACAAGCCTTGGTTACTAATTTAAAGAACTAGTAATGAAGAAACGTTGAGTTGCTTCATTGAAAGCTCATTGTATTACTGTATTAAAAGCTCACTGTATTATGTAGAGTTGAGATGGTCTAAGGGAGTGTGATTACCTGCATCTTATACAGCATTCATTCTTCAGCTCAATCTCATATTCACAATAAAACATTAGTTTGAATGTCTGCTAAGGTAAGCGATATCTTTGTCCTACTATCCTTTCATCTGTTAAGGGTGATATCCAATAACAGCACTGCTCAGTGCAGTTGTTAAGGGCGTCTTACAATAAAAACAACTTCCTTGTTTACAACCCTGTTTCAGTCTCTTTCAATATAAAAGTCTTTACTGCTGACTCACTCATAAAAAATCTCTTGTCACCATCTAATGGCGGGATAATGTAACTATCACCATCACGAACACAGTTTTCAATACTATATACTATTAATAAATACTACTATTATTTATATAAATATTATTTATTGACAGTGTTGGGCATGTTACTTTAACCCTTTAACTGTCACCGTCCACTCTGTGGAAGTTTACTTTACAAATAACGGGAGTTCTGACCTTTGTCACACAAAGACTTTCTTTGTTGCCCTTTTACCTATCACGCAATAGAAATCTCAAGAAATTATATATCAACTTAAAACTTAAAATCTCAAAATTCATCCTTTGAAGACCATTTTAAAATCAGACATTGCATTACCATGAAAATTCTACATCAAAATCATATTATAAAATGTTTTCATTCATGAATTATGAAAATTTAACTCTGGATAGTGCATTTTCATGTCTACGTTCAAGATAGGGAGTGACAGTTAAAAGTTTAAGAAAGAAATTAGTTATAGTTACTAGTTACTTCTCACAAATACATCATTATAAAAGTAACTAATTACCAGGGAAAGTAACTATTGTGTTACTTTAAAAAAATGAATGAAATGAACACTAAATAGAATAAATAATTACTATAAAACATTGTACACTAATCTACACTATTTTAATGTTGCTGTGGGACAATGTGAGAGACACCTATCAAATTCACTAAATTATTGGAAATATTATTAACCCTCTATGGACACCTTAGCAATAGAATCACCATTGGCTAGTAATTTAAGTTTACTTACCAGACTAATATTAAATATCTGATTATATATAATATATATATATATATATATATGTGTGTGTGTGAGATAAAGTGATGGCTAGTCGTGTGCCTTCACACTAGACTTTATGGTTCATCAAAAGTGCGCTGCGCATCCATTCAGATGAACTGAAACATAAAATTATACAATTTAATAAAACATAGCGTTATGAACGTTACTTTGCCTTTAGCCAAAACGATTTGCTCTGGAACAAATAATAAATGAATGAGACCAAAGACTGCCCGTTTGATTTATCCAAAACAAATTAGATCTCATGTTTTACCACTATAAAGACTTCAGAGCCAGCGGCAAATTCCAGAAGATCTGGCCGAGGTAAGGCTGCTCTTGGTGGGTTCATGAGTGCTGTATGGCCGATGCTTATGATAATACATCTGTAAAAATAATATCCCTCATAATTTTAAATATTTTAAATGTTACATACAGAAAAATATAGAAAAACACTAAATATATATAAATGATTTTACAATCAATATATGTAATACTTAATTTATATATTAGTTTATTAAAATGTATAGTACGGACCAGATTTTTGTCCAATCAAATGCTCTCTAGAATGAGAATATCCCTCCACTGTGACCGACTAACGTAAATAAATAAATAAATAAATAAATAAATAAATAAATAAGCTTTTTAAGATTTCCACAGTTTAATTAATAGTAAAATTCTATCAAATCAAGTTGAATAATCGCTACGTATTTTAATTGAATAAGATTTGATTAAGAAATGCTCAGTTATTCAATTAAAATATGTAGGAATTATTAGATTCAATTATTCAATTCAATTCCAAAGGCATAACTTTTTTTTTTTTTTTTTTTGTTCCCAAATATTTCGTTTTAATAACAAATCACACATGAAACAGTTGCCTTTGTCAAGAAATTTCATGGTGTTTTTAAAGGACTTGAGAACAAAGACATTTAAATGATACATCTTAAAAAAAAAACCCAATAAAGGTAAACAAAATAATTTGGAGCACAATGGGTGCTCTTCCTCAACTTGAGATGTCGGAGACAAGCACTATGCTTGTTCCATTGGCCTGCTTCAAAGGCAGAGACTGATAATGTTTGTATATGAGCCTCAATAGTCCAGAATTGCCCCATAAGGAGGCTGTGATCCATATCATTGCATCCTTTGGCGGCAGATCAGAGTCGGGGTGGGGGGATGGAGACGAGACTCCATTAGTAGGTCCTGCATGTAGCCAATGTACTGAATAAGCCATTTTCATGGCATTCTGCATTAAACTAACAGGCAGTAACTGTTTCAAAAGAACAGATGCCCTGGGGAGAATCATTTTCTCATGTGCACATGTGTACTTTGTGTGTATTGTTATTAGAAATATTCAGACCGCCCCTCCAGGCTGATTATAATAAGATGGGAAATTATATAATAATTTAGTACTAAACAGTCACTGACATATAAACAAGATTAAGTATCAGGTGTTCAGATAAGGAAAAGCACTCAAAGATATGAATAGTGAAGCTTTCAAATACCCATATTATTCATATGTTCGGCAGAAGGGAATCCTCAACTGTGAGTGTGACTTTTCTTTTTTTAACAGAATAATTGACTCAGAGTGTTTCACAGCTCTCAGCGCCAGCGGAGGAAGAGAGAACATCACGCGCCACTTTCATCTTCACACTTTTTCCGCACAGCTGCTGCACCTTTGAACTCAGAAGCTGTATTTCAGTAAACTGTGATTACTCTGCCTATAGATTCATTAGACAGCTATTTAAAGCTCTAGTAGAGAGAATATCCCAGGTTCACATGCTAAGACCTTATGTAATTTTCTATGTTGAGATATTACACAATAAAAAAAACTGTAAAAAGATGGCTCAATGTACAGTGTTAACTTAATGGAATTTTCTTTTACAGGTGTTTTACCCATATTTCGAATTACGTATTGTGCTGTGTTGTGTTTCAGGGCTGAAGAAAATGTTTGTAAACTTGAAAGAAAAAGAAACTGGTAATTTTCAGAAATCATTCTAATGTGCTGATTTGGTGTTCAAGCAACATTTCTTATTTGTATCCATGTTGAAATCTATGAAAGCCCGTTTCCACCATTCAATAAAGTAGTTGTGACCTTTTATCTCATAATTTTGACTTTTTCTCAGAATTGCGTGATACTCGTAGTTCTGACTTTATTTCTCAGAACTGTGAAATATAAACAGAAAAAAGTCAGAATTGCGAGATATAAACTCGAATTGCGAGAAAGAAGTCAGACTTGCGAGTTTATATCATGCAATTCTGAGAAAAAAGTGAAAATTACAAGACAAAAGAGCACAACTACCTTTTAATTTTTTTTTTTTTTATTGAATGGTGGAAACAGGCTTCCATAGTTTTCAACATGAATAAAAATAAGAGATGTTGCTTGAGCACCAAATCAGCACATTAGAATGATTTCTGAAAATCACGGAATTAAGAATTAAACTCGAACTGCGAGAAAATTGTCAGAATTGCAAGTTTATATCATGCCATTCTGAGGAAAAAAGTCAATTGCGAGATACAAACTCCCAATTCTGAGAAAAAAGTCAAGACTTGTGAGTTTATATCACTCAGTTCTAAGGAAAAAAAAGTCAGAATTGTGAGATACAAACTTGTAATTCTGAGAAAAAATCTGAATTGCGAGATATAAACTCAAATTGCGAGAAAATAAAGTTTGTATCTTGCAATTCTGAGAAAAATGTCAGAATTGTGAGTTTATATCACAATTCTAAGGAAAAAAGTCTGAATTGCGAGCTATATATAGATACAAACTCGCAATTCTAAGAAAAAGTCAGATTTGTGAGGTTATATCATGTAATTCTAAGGACAAAATGTCAGAATTATGATATACAAACTCCCAATTCTGACTTGCGAGATATAAACTCAAATTGCGACAAAATAGCCCAAATTTCAAGATACAAACTCGCAGTTCTGAGGAAAAAATCAGACTTGTGAGTTAATATCATGCAGCTCTGAGGACAAAATGTCGGAATTACGATATACAAACTCCCTATTCTGACTTGCGAGATATAAACTCAAATTGCGAGAAAATAGTCAGAATTGGTAGACACAAACCTGCAATTCTGAGGAAAAAAAGTCAGAATTGAGAGACTTAAACTCAAATAGCGAGAAAAAAAGTCAGATTTGCGAGTTTATATCACGCCATTCTGAGGAAAAAAAGTCAGAATTGCGAGATTCGGAGTATTGAAACAGTAATATATTCTAAACAAAAACAAATAAAGTTTGAAAGCAGAAAATCATCAAAAAGAAGAGATAAAACTGCTTATTATAGCCACACATCACATTTTTCCAGCATAATAAATGTAGTGATCACTTATAAAGAAAGAAAGAAAGAAAGAAAGAAAGAAAGAAAGAAAGAAAGAAAGAAAGAAAGAGATTTGTGTGATTTGCTCAGAGAAGTGCAAATTAGAGCAAAAAATAAATATATTAAAATATATAAATATTATATAGTTATATGTACATATAAATTATCATATATAAATATGTTCTGTATTTTTATACATGGTCAAATAACTGTTGTTTATAATATCTGACTTCATATAAATTCTGATTACACTGCATAATGCCACGTGAGTCATGACTCGATCTTGTAATTTAATTACAGGAATGACCCAGCAAAAGAGAAAGAAATATAAATCTTAGCTACAGCGCTTATGGTTATGGACTCTCAAGTATGAATCTGTTAAAAACTCACGATGTTAATGTCTTATGAGTTTCATATAGAGCAGCATTTACAGCATACAAAGAAACCCTTCTTATAAGCAGTGTGAGGAAACAGTATTAACCTCTGCGATTGCTCACTGTCAGACACCGAGGAAGCTCATCTGCCCATTTCACCCTTCCGACCGAGACCAGATGCAGCTGCTGATTTAATGGTGTGTCGTGAGAGCGTTCATTAATGTCTGTGCCGGATGTGTTTCAATGAGACTTGGCTGGTCCACTATCACAGATTAGATATGTGTCACAATGACTTATGATCATTTGTTTAGCATCCTAGTTGATCCTACTCATCCCAAGTCTCTCATCCAAGAGAGACCTTGTTTCTCGCTCTCTGATTTATGTATTTTCATTGAATGACACACAAAGAACTGTACTGGACTTGTTTGTGACAAAGCTCAGTCGAACCCCAAATCCAAACCACACCAATGTAGCCGCCCTCCCCCATTCATTCCCTGAGCGCAGGCAGATGGGTCCGTAACGCTCCGATCACACAGGGCATTCATACACTTTAGCAACTGTTTCTTTCACCATTAGTTGCGCAAACAGGAGGATGGAAGTAGTTTTAATATACATAAACATGGATACAATGAACTGGCCAAAAGTATGTGAACACCCTCTTGTAATTAACAGCTTTTACGATTCCGGTAATTCCAGTGATGAAAAATCTGTGACAATGACATTCTACAGAATTGTGTGCTTATAAGTTTGTGGCAACAGTTCGGGAAGGGTCTTAACTGTTCCAGCATGACAATGACCCTGCGGTTCACTGAGGTGGTGTTGAAGATCTTGACAGGCCTGCAAAACAGCCCAACCTAAACCCCACTAGACATCTCAAGGATTAAATCAGACTAGGGTTGGGAACTGAATAGAACCAAACCAGTTCTTTTTAGTAAATCAAAAACCAACAGCACCAGCAGCATGGTCTAATTCCCAAATGAATGACTGTAATGAGCTGGTTCTTTTAAGTGATTTAAGAACAGATGGTGCAAAGAGTGTAGTATGATCCCCAAATGAATGGCTCTAATGAGCCGGTTCTTTATTAGTGAATCAAAAATACACAGCACAGATTGTGTGGTTCGATTCACGAATGAATGACTCTTACGAGCCGGTTCATTTTAGCAAATCCAAAATAAGCACAGACAGTACAGTCCGATTCACGAATGAATGACTCTAACGAGCTGGTTCTTTTTTAGTGAATCAAAGATACACAGCACAGACAGTGTAGTCCGATTCCCGAATGAATGATTCTAACGAGCCGGTTCTTTTTCAGTGAATCAAAAATGCACAGCACAGACTGTGTAGTCCGATTCACGAATGAATGACTCTAATGAGCCGGTTCTTTTTTACTGAATCAAAAATACACAGCACGGACAGTGTAGTCTGATCCACGAATGAACACCTCTAACAAGCCGGTTCATTTTAGCAAATCCAAAATAAGCACGGACAGTACAGTCCGATTCACAAATGAATGACTCTAACGAGCTGGTTCTTTTTTAGTGAATCAAAAATGCACAGCAAGGACTGTGTAGTTCGATTCATGAATGAATGACTCTAACGAGCTGGTTCTTTATTAGTGAATCAAAAATAAGCATGAATGAATGACTCTAATGAGCTGGTTCTTTTTTAGTTAATCAAAAATACACAGCACGGACAGTGTAGTCCGATTCACAAATTAATGACTCTAACGAGCCAGTTCTTTTTAGTGGATCAAAAATACACAGCACGGACAGTGTAGTCCATTTCACAAATGAACACCTCTAAAAAGCCGGTTCATTTTACCGAATCCAAAATAAGCAAGGACAGTGTAGTCCGATCCACGAATGAACGCCTCTAACAAGCCGGTTCATTTTAGCAAATCCAAAATAAGCATGGACAGTGTAGTCCGATTCATGAAAGAATGACTCTAATGAGCCGGTTCTTTTTTAGTGAATCAAAGATACACAGCACAGACAGTGTAGTCCGATTCCCGAATGAATGATTCTAACGAGCCGGTTCTTTTTTAGTGAATCAAAAATGCACAGCACAGACTGTGTAGTCCAATTCACGAATGAATGACTCTAATGAGCCGGTTCTTTTTTAGTGAATCAAAAATACACAGCACGGACAGTGTAGTCTGATCCACGAATGAACACCTCTAACAAGCCGGTTCATTTTAGCAAATCCAAAATAAGCATGGACAGTGTAGTCCGACTCACGAATGAACGCCTCTAAAAAGCCGGTTCATTTTACTGAATCCAAAATAAACACGGACAGCGTAGTCCGATCCACGAATAAACGCCTCTAACAAGCCGGTTCATTTTAGCAAATCCAAAATAAGCATGGACAGTGTAGTCCGATTCATGAATGAATGACTCTAATGAGCCGGTTCTTTTTTAGTGAATCAAAAATGCACAGCATGGACAGCGTTGTCCGATTCCTGAATAAATAAATCTGATTAGCCGGTTCTTTTTTAGTGAATCAAAAATGCACAGCACAGACAGTGTAGTCCCACTCCCGAATGAATGATTCTAACGAGCTGGTACTTTTTTAGTGAATCAAAAACGCACAGCACAGACTGTGTAGTCTGATTCACGCATGAATGACTCTAAGGAGCCGGTTCTTTTTTAGTGAATCAAAAATACACAGCACAGACAGTGTAGTCCCATTCCTGAATGAATGATTCTAATGAGCCGGGTCTTTTTTTAGCAAATCCACAATACACAGCACAGACTGTGTAGTCCGATTCACAAATGAATGACTCTATATACAGCACTAGACAGTGTAGTCTGATTCCAGAATAAATAAATCTGATTAGCCGGTTCTTTTATAGTGAATCAAAAATACACAGCACAGACAGTGTAGTCCGATTCCTGAACGAATGACTCTAACGAGCCAGTTCTTTTTTTAGCGAATCCACAATACACAGCAAAGACAGTGTAGTCCGATTCCTGAACGAATTCTTCTAACGCACCGGTTATTTTTTAGTGAATCCAAAATACACAGCACAGACACTGCAGTCCCATTCCCGAATGAATGATTCTAACGAGGCGGTTCTTTTTTTAGCGAATCCAAAATATACAGCGCAAGACAGTGTAGTCTGATTCCTAAATAAATGACTCTAATGAGCTGGTTCTTTTTTTAGCGAATCAAAAATACACAGCACAGACAGTGTAGTCCAATTCCCGAATGAATGATTCTAACGAGCCAGTTCTTTTTAGTGAATCAGAAATACAGAGTGTAGTAAGATTCCAGAACGAATGACTAAATGCCCTGACATACTTCAAGCAAAATCAAAGAGTGAATTGATGTGATGACATTTCAAAACAAAATCAGGCCAAAATGAAGTTCATATTGGAGTTTTTTTTTTCTTTCTTTCTGGAAAAGCTTACTCTGGCTAGTAAACATTTCATATTTACATGTTAAATTTAAATGCCACACTAAGCAGTGTAGGGATGTTTGCTTACAGCATACTGCAGCAAATGTATTTTAAACTTTTTTGTATGAAGAATGGAAAAAAAGTATATTGCTGCCTTAACGAACCATATATTTTTTTATAGTGAATGAAAAACACAACGCAGACCACACAAACAGAGTGGCTTGATTCCCAAGCAAATGATTCTAACGAGCCATTTTTATAGTGAATCAAAACACAGCGCAAACAGAGTATGATTCCTGAATGAATGACTTTAAAGAATCAGTTCTCTTTTTTTATTTTAAAGAATTATTTTTGGAGTTTTATGCCTTTTTTTGGATAGAATAGTGTAGTTGGACAGGAAGCGAAGCGGGTGGGATTGGGAAAGGTCCATGAGCCGGGATTTAAACTCGGGTCCCCCGCAGCGCAATGGCGCTATATGTCGACGCACTAACCACGAGGCTATTGGTGCCAACAAGTTCTTTTTACTAAATCAAAAACCTACAGTGCAAAGAGTGTATTCTGATTCCTGGACAAATAACTCTAATGAGACAGTTCTTTATAGTGAATCAAAAACATACCGCACAATCTCATCATCTGGCAGTGAAACTGATTTGTCCCCAAATAGTCATTCTATAAAAGTACTAAAAAATTATTAATGGAACTGTCAACAGGAATCATTACTGACAGCTTAATCGTTCTTTTAATCAGGAACTGAAAACATCAGATTAGAAAAACAAAAAAAAATGGCCAATTAGTGTTCCATTTTTTGGACAATCGATCCAAATAAATCTACATGCGTGCACTTGTTTTGAACTCTGCATATATTAACTGGGAAAGGCTCCATGAGAGAGTTGTTTCCAAAGATCTGCAACTCACTTTCTGAGGTTTGCTTGGCAACCAGACGCTAAAAACCATGGCACTCGTCTTTGCTTTGGTGACAGAGCTCGTGCCAGGACCTAATAATACATTGACTGGAGATTGCAGACATTACAGGCCTCCCTGCGTCTTTCTCTCAGAACCTCTAAACATAGCTCAGTATGAAAATCAATGGAAATTAGAGTGATGTCTTGCCTGCTCCATGCCACATGGACCCCCTTGTAAGACAAAAGGATTTGAGACAACTGCTCACATTCCAGGCATCACAGTGTGGACAGCATGGCATGGTGACAACGGTTGTAATCCCTCAGCGTCTGTTGGCGAGAGCTTGATCCAAAGATTCCTTGTGTCGGAAAGCAATCAGTAGCGAAGCTATGTTGTGCACCTGGAAAAAAATGTAACATGATACAATCTTGGACATGAATACTAATACAGTTTTACGGAGGCTGTAAAACTTTCCAAACCTAATGTTGTGCTTCAAGAAGGTTTGATGAAAGACCATCTGAGAAATGGTGACATATACTTGTGGTATTCAATATGGAAAATTATTCATATGTTATGGAAAACCCTTCACTTTCCTAGGAAATCAAACACCATTAAAGAATATTATGGAAAAACTGAATCTATCTATCGCTCTCCTTTTTAATGTACACCAAAGTTAACTCTTGGGTTCAGACAGTTCACTAGTTCATCTAGAGGGTAAATAACACAGTGGTTTCTCTTATAAAACCACTGTGACAGGCATTGTCCTGCAACGTACCTTGTCTTTCACTTTTTGAAAAACAATCTCATAAAAAACTGCAATGACCTCCTTCTGCGGTTACAAAATACAGTCTACTTAGTTTGGGACTGTAACAAATCAGACTGATGAAAAGGCTGGAAGGAGGTTTGTAGGTTAGCAAGAGGAAGACAAAGCTCATTAGTGGAGCCAACCCAGAACAATAACATTGTGCTGACAGACAACGGCAGACATTGTTTTTCAGGAGGAACATCTGTGAAATGGGTCCTAAAAAAAATACAGAACAAAATGTTGAAGGATAACAGGATAACAACAAAATAAGATTTAAACATGTTACGGTCTATTTAGCTAAAGACCCAAATGTTTTCAATAGTCCTAGATCTTTTTGTTTGTTTGTTTTCTTTTATTTATTTATTTTTGTTTGGTTTGTTGTGTTGTTTTGTTTTTTTGTGTTTTGTTTTTTATTATGTCTTGTTTTCTGTTTTGTTTGTTTGTTTGTTTGTTTTGTTTTGGGTTTTGTTATTTTGTCTTGTTTTTGTTGTTTTGGTTTTGTTTTTTGTTTTGTTTTGATGTTTTGTTTTTTTATTTTGTTTTGTCTTTTTTGTCTTTGTATTGTTTTGGTTCTGTTTTGTCTTGTTTTTTTGCTTTGTCCTTTTGTTTTGGTTTGATTTAGTTTTTGTTTTGGTTTATTTGTGTTTTGTTGTTTTTTTTTGTTTTGTGTTATGTTTTTGTTTAGTTTTATGGGTTTTTTGTTTTGTTTTTGAGTTTTTAGTTTTGTCTTATTTTTTGTTTTGTCTTTTTGTTTGGGTTGTGTTGTGTTTTTTGTCTTTGTTTTGTTTAGTTTAGTTTTGTTGTTTTGTCTTTTTTATCTTTTTGTTTTGGTTTTGTTTTGTGTGTTTTTTTTGTTTGTTTTTTTTTTGTCTTGGGCTTTTTGTTTTGTTGTTTTGTCTTGTTTTTTGGTTTGGGTTGTGATTTTTTTTTTGTCTTTTTGTTTGTGTTTTGTTTAGTTTTGTGTTTGTTTTGTCTTGGTTTTTGTATTGTTTTGTTTAGTTTTTTTATTCATTTTTTGAGTTTTGTCTTGGGTTTTTTGTTGTTTTGTCTTGGTTTTTGGGATTTTTTGTTTTGATGTTTTTGTTTTGTTTTGTGTTTTTTGTTTTCTTTTGTCTTGGTTTTTGTTTTGTGTTTACTTTTGGTTTGGTTCGTTTTTGTTTTTTTGTCTTGGTTTTTATGTTCTGTCTTGATTTGTTCTGGTTTGTTTTAATCCGTGTATCATTCGTCCATTCGTTTTTGATTTAATATTGAAAGAAGAAACCTGAGAAAACGGCTCCTTTTTCGTTTTTTAATTTTTTCCAGAAAAACGAAAAACAAGAATTCAGCTTGATTTTTCGTTTTTCGTTCAGCGGTGGAAAAATGAATAAACATCTTGAATATTTGATTTCTACACCTGGGCGGAACGAAACGCCCCTTTCTGCTGATTGGTCAGCCGAAGATCAAACCATGCCCCGTCAGTTCTTCCGCAGTTTCGCGCAGAATAATAGTCCTTCGCTGCTGCAGTTGAACGGATAATTAACGCGTTTATTGCAACTACATTTAATCTTTTTCTCATCAAACAACCACACCAATGAATAGCTCGACACAATCCCTACCGGGGCAGAGCCTAGACAGGGCTTTCTTCTGTCTTAAGTCACGTTTATTTTATCATGAAACATGCTGTGATTTATTCCAAAGTAATTTATATAATGCATTTAACGTCAAATAATCTTAGACTGTTAAAAGTAGACGCGTCAGCTGTGTAATAGTTCATGTTTGTGACATACGCCAGGAAGATGTTCAAGGAGACAAAAGCAGCGCATTCTATTGTTTTCTATATTTTTCAGAGGGCTGAATATTGCAGTACTTTTGATTTTACACAAATTAAAAGACATTTCGAATGACGTCCTGCTTTTATCTGTATGACTGTAAATGACAGAGTATTAAGTTGTTTCCGCTGCTGAGGAAAGAAATTCAAGTGATGGCGCTGGCGTCTCGCGTGCTCAGTGCACTGTTTATTATCGAAGAAAAAAATCGTCAACCAAACATATTAAAAGTTATTAAGCTTAATTAAATGTGTCTGTTGTTAGGTAGCCTAGTCGATCAGTGTCGGTTCAAATAAATGCCTTTCGGCGTTTAAAATAAATGTTGTTTTTAATGGCACTAATTTTAAATGGGCTAGCATATTTTTTTTTACATATATTTTTTTATTCTTGTTGGTTTTCTGAATACCATTAATTTAAGGATTTGCCATGAAGTGAAGTGAAGTAAATGTTAATGTTTATGTGTACAATGACAGCGTGCAGAGAACGCACAGAGCACCTCTGGGGTGCGTTTCCCAAAAGCATCGTTAGCCAACTATGGTTGCAAGTTCCGTCGTTACCAACATAGTTCAACGATTCGGTGTTTCCTGAAACCATAGTTCAAACGAACATTCGCAAACAGCGTCACAAACTTATGTGGTCGGAACTACAGCTCTCGACCTGTGGTTAGAAGCATAGTTCCTTGTTAGTAAGACATATGGGCTCAATAAATTATGCTCTTGGGCACAATAAGCGAGCTAACATGCAGTAGAATCTATATCTTTCACTCGACTTAAATATAAATACATTTTTAATCTATGTATTTTTAAGCTTCCTCTATAAGCGCAGTTTTTGAATAGTGCGCATGCGCATAAATGCCTAAGGGAACCCCAGAGTATGGCGTAAGAGGGAAACCGCGATTAATCAAACATCAAATAAAGCGAAAAGACAGGGAACAAAAAATTGTAAATTAGTCATCAGGTGCCATGTTCAATATAGCTGCATTTTAGAGATCTCTAATCAGTTAAATAGCATAAGTTATTATTTGGTGACGTCATTTACAACGGCTCTACATTGTTGAATTACGGTGGTTTAAACAATGGAGATGCGGTCGTGTTCGGGAAACAGTCGTGACTAGCTAGTTAGTTTCCACAACAATGAATCGTACTATGGAGGTTAATGAGCGTCGTTGTTAGGGAAACGCACCCCTGGATGTTTAGTTGGCAGAGAAAATAAAACAACAATTAATACTCAGTATTAATTAAATAAACTCTGTGTCAAGCCATCGTTCAAAGCGTGGTTGTTCGATGAAAAAAAAGTAAAAATGTAGTTGCAACAAAAAGCGTTAATTATCCGTTCAACTGCAGCCGCGGAAGAGTATTAGTCTGCGCGAAACTGCGGAAGAACTGAGGGGGTTGTGGTTTGATCTTCGGCTGGCCAATCAGCAGAAACGGGAGTTTCATTCCACCCACGTGTAGAAATCGAATATTCAAGCCGTTTATTCATTTTTCCACCCCTGAACGAAAAACGAAAAATCAAGCTGAATTCTTGTTTTTCGTTTTTCTGGAAAAAATGAAAAAACGAAAAAGGAGCCGTTTTCTCAGGTTTCTTCTTTCAATATTAAATCAAAAAATGAATGGACGAATGATACACGGATTTGTTTTTGCTGTTTTGTCTTGGTTTTCGTTTTTTTGTGTGCTGTGTTTTGTCTTTGTTTTGTTGTTTTGTCGTTTTGTCTTGTTTTTTTGTTTTGTGTCTTGTCTGTGTGTGTGTGTGTGTAGTGTTTTGTTTTATTTTTGTTATGTCTTGGTTTTTGTTTTTTGTCTTTTTGATTTGTTTTGGCTCTTTAAAATGCTTTTTTTTAAATTTGCACTGCAGCACTTTTACATGTACAAAGTAAGTGTAGGTACATACCACTAAAATACAAGGTGAGTGTGTACAGGTGGAAATAACAAAAACATATACAGTATATTTTCCAGGTAGAGTAAGTTTTTTAGGACATGAGCAGTAAAGCAAACACAAGGTATATGTTACAAGCCCTCAGGTAAAACACTGGCAAGCTGCAGTATCTTTATTTCAAACAACACAAAGACCTCAGAGCCCTTTGCGTCAAATAAAGTCATGTCTCTGCTCCTGACATAAGATGCGATGACACAGAGACACATCTGAGGTGTGAAACAACAGCTGCAGAGGGCTGAGGCTCAGGGTGACTGAATGAACAGCTTTTGACAGAAACATACAGAGATATGTCACAACTGAGCTGTTCACAGACCCGGAGTCACTATCCAAAACACTAGAAATTTAAAAACGTCTTTATAATATTTATATATTTTTAATATTCCTACTCAGAAATGACTTTTCTCTTCCAGCTAACATCATTTAGGCTGAGTGGGCTACTGGATAAATGCTAGCCACTATCAAATCAACTCTCAATGCAGAAAAAAAAAACCATCCCACCCTGGTTTAATTCTCATTGAATATCTTGTTTCATTTGAACATGTG
This sequence comes from Cirrhinus mrigala, assembly GCA_036247105.1. Lineage (NCBI taxonomy): Eukaryota > Metazoa > Chordata > Actinopteri > Cypriniformes > Cyprinidae > Cirrhinus > Cirrhinus mrigala. The sequence continues at coordinate 17,225,272 of CM070024.1, forward strand.
TCATGTTACGAATGTAAAATGCATTATGAACATTTAAGCTGACATTAACAGACCGCTATCACGTTATTAGGCCTTCATCCAAGCCATAATTCAATGTTTACTGTGATCACTCGTAAAGAAAATATCTGCACAGATGTGTTTTTTAAAGGACAAGACTTAACTTGCTTGGATTAGGGATAAAGACTTTCACTGGAAGATCTGCACTGTTGATTTTTGGGAGAAAATCCTTTTTTTATTTGCTTTGTTTCAGGAAGAGCACCATCATCTTCACGCTATACCCACCCTATGGGTCCAGCAGTTCTGTCACACAGGTTCCACATCCATGCACGGCTGCTTTCAATGAACAAATCCAAATACCTTTTGTGCTCTAAATCCAGCAGCAAATCTGCTTTGCCTCTCTAGCAATCACCATTTTAAAGCTGAAGTGCTCCATTTCCATTCCAGCAGCATCACTAAAATAGAACAAAAAATAATGATTATTATCAAACTGGTTTCTCAAACACAGGAACAAACAGAGCACAGATACAACCATAGAAGTATTACTATTTATGGAAATCATTCCACGAATGACTTATAGTTAACCGTAAAAGATGAATAGATGGAAGCTCATTTCCATCTCAGAGAAAAAAAAGTAAATTGAATTGTGTACATTCTGTAAAAGTATTTGTAGTAACTACTTTATTTCTCTCAATGTGACTTTAATTTCACAATTGACGCTTCGCAAACAGCTTGACTGACAGGCGGTCTGACCAATCACAATGTCGAATCCGCCATTCGGTTGACAAACAAATCAGACAGGAGACTAGATTAACTTCGGTGGACATAAACTTGAAACTTGAAAATATGTTCTAATGTTCATTCATGTTTTTTTCGTGCATTAAAAAGAAAAAAATTATTGCTTCACGTGTCAGTGATCTAATAAGGCAATAAACTGATGTGTCAGGACACATTAAAGAGCCACAAAATGGTACGTGTTTGAATTTCTTCTGTTTGAATTTCTTGATTTTTTTTTACTGCGTGAGAACACGTTGTGTAGTGTGAGAGCGGCACTGTTTGTCGGACATAGCAACAGTAACTAAGAAGAGCGGGTTTTTGTGAAGGGTTAATTGCAATTTTATTTCTATTTTAAACTCAACCACATTTATTTAATTTACTCTGAATCAAAAACAGGCTTAATAAAAGAGAGGAAACCTTTCATGCGAAAGAGGAAAAAAAAGAGAAAAATTAATTGTGTAAATTTTTAAAAGTATTAATAGTAATGTGGACTTTATTTCTCCTAATGCGACATTCTCCTAATGCATCAATTTTCACGAATGCAGTTTTATTCCATTATTTTGAACTTTGAAGTTGGTTCAAGAAAGCCTAGCCTGAAATTTTGAAATTTTGCAGTTTGAAACTGTAGATAGATAGATTAGATAGATGTTGCTAGCATGATTTAGCATTGGCATGTTGTAGCACAATTAACATATTGTTAGAATGTTTTTGGCATCATTAGAATGTTGTTACCATGTTGCTAGCATGACTAATATGTTGCCAGCATGATTAGCATACTGTTAATAAGTTGTTAGCATGTTTCTAGCATGATTAGCATGCTGCTAACATGTTTCTAACATGGTTTAACATGTCCCTGCTGAAAAATCCAGTTAAAACCAGCCTAAGGTGGTTGGCTGGTCTTAGCTGGTTTAAGCTGTAAGTAGCTGGTTTTAGGTGGTCTCCCAGCCTGATTAGGCTGGTCAAGCTGGTTTAAGCTTGTTATTTCAGCTGGTCTTCCAGCCTGACCAGCTAAGGAAGTGGCCAAAACCCCTGTAAAACCAGCCTGCTGACCAGCTAAGACCAGGCTGAATGACCAGCTTAGGCTGGCTGGCATAAATTGAATTTTTCAGCAGGGGTTGCTAACATGAATGAAAAAAATCCAGCTAAAACTAGCAGATTTAGTTAAAAAAAAAAAAAAAAAAAAAAAAAAAAAAAAAAAAACTGCTTAAAACCAGCTTATTTAATAAAATATAAATAAATAAACAGCTAAAACCAGCTGATTTAGTTAAAAAAAAAAAAAAAAAAACAGCTGAAACTAAATCATTTAACAAAAATAGCTCAAAACCAACTAAAACCCAGGTAATTTAGCAAAAACTGCTAAAAGACAACTAAAACAAGCCTAAGCTGGTTGTTTAGTCTTTGCTGGTTAAAGCTCTAAGTAGCTGGTTTAAGCTTGGTTGGTCTTTTAGCAGGTCTCCCAGCTTGACCAGCTAAGACAAGGCTAGCTAAACCAGCTAATTCAGAAAAAATAAATAAATAAAATAATTTAAAAAAAACCCAGATAATAAATCTATATATGGTTTAAAACGAGCTAAACCCAGCTGACTTGGCAAAAAAACAAAAAGGAAAAAAAAAAGAAGGAAAAAACGAAAAAACCCAGCTAATTTACCAAAGACAGCATAAAGACAACTAAAACAAGCCTTAGCTGGTTCTAGTCTTTCCTGGGTTAAGCTGAAAGTAGCTGGTTTAAGCTTGGTTGGTCTTTTAGCACGTCTCCCAGCTTGACCAGCTAAGACAAGCCTAGCTAAACCAGCTAATTCATTTTTGGTGGTTTTGATCATCTGGTTTACGACCAATCTGAAGGTCTGACCAGAGTTTGGTGGTTGTAGCTTTAAAAGCTCTAGGAGGAGATAAATTGTAAAATTTTGGCTCAGAAGAAGAAGAAGAAAAAGAAGAAGCTTAAATAGTATATCAGTAAGTTGGCACAAATAATATCCAAGCAACAAAACGCTAAGACAAAATCTTAACCTTTCATTCAAAAGAGAAAAACAAAATAAATAGATGATTCACAAATGTGCACTTGCAGCCTTTTAAAGATCCAGTGAACAGTTTTATTTAACAGACCGTGTTATATCACATGTGGATCCAAAATGTATTTGTTTTAAAACCTGTTACTGCAGCTGGCAAGGGGTGCAGGCCATAATGAGATTGGGTGCACAGATGTGCAAAAGGGTTCCTCGTGGGGATAGAGGAGCAGATCCCACAGTGCAGGGTGTGTGGAGCTACTGCTATTGAACAACAAGAGAGCACAGAGGAACTGGCCAAACCCATCTGGACGAGAAAGGCTCTCTCTGTTCCCCACACCCTATATGAGTCAACGGCAATGTTTTGAAGAGGCATAGATCCAGTGCATTTAAAAAACACATGCTTACCCCTCAAGAAAGAGCAAAAACTGAGCTTTTCCACGATAGGGTTTTACTCCATCTTTAAGGCAAGAATACTTACAAGAGGTGAGGAAAAGGCCAAAATTAGAGGATAATACTACAAAGGGAGTCAGAGGGGTGAATCAGCAGATTTAACAGCAGCACCTCTAATCTCATCCAGCCGTTCACAAGGGAAAAGAGACAAGGACTGATATGAACCCTGTACCGAAATAATGAATTGAAGACAATGGGGTGATGACTCAGTGAAGGGAATAAGGGGAAAGGGACACTCAGATCACGGAGATAAACTGGAATAAGCAAGGAGAAGAACAGGCAGGGACAAGTACAAGGAACAAGGAAGATGAAGTTTTATCTAAGTAATGATACAAAATGAATATGCACACTACATGTACTAGTCAAACATTTGGAATAATCAAGGCCTTTTAGTAAAGACTCTCTTTTATATATATCAATAAGGGGCGTTTTCTCCTGATTCAAGGGAGGTAGTGCCTCCTCAAAAAATTGGATGAGAAAATATTTGTAGAACAAAAATAAAACCACGCCAATATTAAAAAGTGTATAAAACACTTGTTTTTCTAAAGAAACACTATCCAACAGTGAGGTAAAGTTATAGCACCCCTGAGCCCACTGAGCTTTAACAGACCCCCTAAAGCATGCATGGTTTGGTGAGGGGAACTGAGAATGAATGGGGGAAAGTGGCGTGAAAGGAGGCAATGCCTCCATCAAAATATGATTGGATATGACTGGTTATGATCAGCTGTGATTGGTTCATGTGAAAAATCCCCCCTCTTGAGTTTGTGCAGCTAAAAAAACTGCATAAAACCAACAGATTCAGAAACAAAAAGAAAAAAAACAGCTAAAACCAGCTAATTCAGTATTTAAAAACAGCTAAAACCAGTTGATTTAACAAAAAACAACAACAACAGCTAAAAACTAAAAATGTAACAAAAAACAGCTAAAAACCGCCTAAAACCAGCTGGGTTTAACAGGTTTTTTTTTTTTTTCCAGTAGGGAGTTGTTAAGCTTTTGCTATAGCAATATACAGCTTAAATACACCAAAGGTTTTCAAAAGTTTTCACTCCCTCAATGAAAGTCTATAGGATTTTTGGTGGTTTTGATAGTATGGCTTTCGAAAACCATAAGTTGGATCAACTAGAAAAGAATCAGTCTAAATGAACAATATAATGGCAGTAATGGGCAGACTACTTTTAAAAAGTAAGTAAACAACTCACACACTTAGATATTAATACATAGATGCTAACCTGAATGAAAAAAAAAAAATCAGCTAAAAAACTGCTTAAAACCAACTGATTCTTTAACAAAAAGAAAAAGAAAACAGCTAAAACCAGCTGATTCAGTATTTAAAAAAACAGATAAAACCAGTTGATTTAACAAAAAACAACAGCAACAACATCAATTAACACATTGATGCTAACATTAATGAAAAAAAATGTTTGTTTGTTTTTTTTTTTTTCCGTAGGGAGTTGTTAAGCTTTTGCTATAGAAGTTTTCACTTCCTCAATGAAAGTCTATAGGATTTTTGGTGGTTTTGATAGTATGGCTTTCGAAAACTGTAAGTTGGATCAGCCAGAATTCTAAATAAACAACATAATGGTGGTACACTCTTAAAAATAACGGTGCTTTAAAAGGTTCAAAAACAAAAACAGCTGATTCAGTATTTAAAAAAACAGCTTGCACAAGTTGATTTAACAATAAAATAAAAAAATAAATAAATAAAAAAACACAGCTAAAACCAAGTAATTTAACAAAAAACAGTAAAAACCACCTGAAACCAGCTGTTTTTTTTTCAGTAGGCAGTTGTTAAGCATTTGCTATAGCAATATACAGCTTAAATACACCAAAGGTTTTCAAAAGTTTTCACTCCCTCAATGAAAGTTTGATGGGATTTTTGGTGGTTTTGATAGTATGGTTTTCGAAAACCGTAAGTCGGATCAGTTAGAAAAGATATAGCACACTAAGTCAGACCAGTCTGAAAGTCTGACCACAGTTTGGTGGTTGTAGCTTTAAAGCTCTAGGAGGAGTTAGGTGTTAAATTTTGGCTCAGAAGAAGAAGAAGCTTGTGTCCGTGTGCGAACCCAAATCAGTGTGAATGAACAACATAATGACGGTAATAGGAAGAATAATTTGAAAAAGTAAGTAAATAACTCACACACTTAGATATAACCACTCTGTCAAAATAAAAATAACACTAAACACTTTTTAATTTTTAATGTGCGTAACCAAACAGTTGTTGGTTCCCAAAGACTACTATAGTATGGAAAAACGTATTGTGTAAGTCAGTGGGGACCAGAAATTGTCTTATTGAAAGTAAGAAAGTAAGTCATACAGTTTTGGAACAACTTGAGGGTGAATAAATGTTGACAGAATTTTCAGTTTGGGGTGAAGATCCCTTCAAGTTTAGATGTCATTTCGGCGTATCGATATCTATAAAGTTTTGCTAAATTTCTTGAGAAGGGAAAAAACTAGATGACTAACTTATGCTTTGTTGACACCACATCAAGCATTAAGTTGAGAATTTACACTGACATGCCCATACAATGATTAACTGTGCCTTAAAGGCCTGACACAAATCTCATCATCTCAGTATTCAGCTGTGTGACCCCGCAGGATCACAGTTACAATTGCATTGTTGCCCTCTGTATCTCTAAATACAAATCAGGCTGTTTTTAAACTAAAATATTAGATCTATTTGATGTTTTCATACCTTGCTACCTTAATTTAGAAGCATGCAACAGGTGTGAAGACGTGAATTTGGCATTCAAAAGCTTTCCTGCCACGTTTCACCTCATTTACCAGAAAAGGTATCAGGTCAAGCCAGATTACAATCAAAGTGCATGAATGACGGGGGCAAACTTGCGACAAAAGCCCACAGACCAAGACGTGAAATCCAGTAACCAAGTTCAAGCTCAGATTAGATTTCACAAAGCTTTCCTCCCCCCGAAAACTCATCAAAAGGGTATGAGGGAACTTCCTTTCATCATCAAAGACATTTTCAAGAGAATAACACTTAGTCATGAACAAGTGGGCTAATGTCAGTATTGGATTACTAGTACTTGCTTTTGTGTTAAATGAGTTACCCTCATCAGTGGAGTGGAAAAAAACCTTCACACTTGATGTTTATTAGACTGATTTTAGTTTCAGTAGAGCGTTTGCTATGGCATGGACTAGTTTTGACATTATTAATATGATTAGACCAAACTGAAAATGTATAATTTAAAGAGTTTGTGATTTATATCTTCACTGTAAGCTATTTCTGTGCTACTTTAATATAGCTTTTCTGCTCCAGAAGTGAATTTACTGCAGGTATTACCTGAATCCCACAATACACTCCATAAATTTCACCAAAGCTCAGCGAGGACAGTCTAATAAGGTAAACATTGCTTTATGACTTTTATACAGTTGCATAAATGGATATGTAAATTTATATAAAAATACATATTACGCATGAAAGTCAGTGTGTTAAATACGCATAAAACAACACTTATTTACTACCCAGGCTCATGAAAATAAGTGCCTCTATATACATTTCTGCAACACCGTATTTACACCTTACTGCACGTTTTGTGGCAGTTTTAAAGTGAAATATCCAGAGAGCGGCGCTAAAACACGTTCAATACATGACCGTGGCACATTTTTATTATGTTGGTACAAGCACATATTGCTGTATTTTTATTACGCTGCTTGAGGTACATATTGCGGCTGTTCAGAATTCCAACATCTGGGGAGTGTTGCTAAAGGTTAATGCTTTATTGTGTTGGAAATATCCCCTTTACCAAACCCAACCCTAAACCTACCCGATGCAAAAGTGATATAAAAACACCTTTGTTGATCCAGCCGTGCTATTTTAACATCCTTATGTAGATTTGAGCTGTTTTGTCGATCCGTAGTTTCACAGGATTCGTACCGGAGCTCTTCATCACTCAAGTGCAACGCCATATCATATGAGCTACTAAGCAAACCTACAGAATTAGAAAACTCATGCATATGAAGCTGTATATGTGGCAACAATTCAAAAGTATCAGTTTTCAAATCGTGCAGATCATTACATAATATTCTGCAAGTAATTGTGCGAAAATGACGCTTTATTAATCAAAACTCTGTACCTGTAAATCATTCTTTGTGTAAAAAGGAATAAAAGTTGCCAAAGTACTTTTACTGCCTCTAGTGTTCATTTCAACTGGAAACTGCAGTGATTCATACATATAGGTACGTTTTTTCAGTTTTGCAGAAATGTATATAGAGGTACATATTTCCAATGAGCCTTGCATATTTAACACGTGAAATACGTGTATAATACGCATATTTTGCATGCTGTTAACGTGTTAAAATTCAAGTGTTTTTGAACTATTTGGCCTTCCATAATAGAAAGAGCACTTCTGGTCATTCAGCGTGATCTTCAAGTAACTGCAAGTTAATCGATAATGGATTGTAATTGGATAGTAATTCTGTTCTACTACCTTTGATTAGGCTGCTCGCGCATGACTAAACACTACTACTTGCTCTGACCATGTAGTTGTAAAGAATTTTGAATAAGGGTTGCCCTCAATAACTGCAATAAGCCTTTTTGGCTGAATTGGCTGATCTCCTTCATTTTTATATTATTATATTTTTTAATCTACACATCTCATATTTGTATCTACTGCATTGTTAGACGAGTGTTTGGCACTACAGGCCATTTTCTATTTGTGAAATAAGGGTCAAAACATGATTTTTTTCTTAGTAAGTTGGGATATTAAAAACTATGGAAGCCCGTTTCCACCGCTGACTAAAAAGAAAAAGAAAAAAAACACAGAATTGCAATATATAAACTCACAGTTGCATGTTATAAAGTCAGAATTGCGATATAAACTTGCAATTCTGAGAAATGAATTCAGAATTTAAAAACTTTAACTCACAAAGGGTTTTTAAGATTCACAAATTCTGACTATAAACTTGCAATTCTGTTTTTTTCCTCACTGACTTTATTCTTAGAATTTTGAGATATATTTTGTGTTATAAAGTCAGAATTGCAAGATATAAACAATTCTGACTTTATTTCACAGAATTGCGACTTTGTTTCTCAGAACTGCGAGTTTATGTCACAAAATTCTGACTTATAATTGTGTTTATACTTCACAATTCGGAGAGAAAAACGTTAGAATTGCAAGATATAAACTCGCAATTGCGAGACAAAAAGTCAGAATTGTGAGATATAAAGTCACAATTACCTTTTTTATTCAGTGATGGAAACAGGCTTCCATAAAAAATAGAGCTGAAATACAGGAATGTCCCGTGAAAACAGGACATTTGGTCACCCCACTACTAAGGCAAAATGTGGAAGTGATTATGCATGAATTCATTAAACGACATTGAAAAGTTTAGGGTCAGTAAGATTTGGTTTTCTGAAATGATTCAGCAACAAAGCATTAAATTCATAAAAAGTGACAGTGTAAAGATTTATGTTTTAAATAAATGTTGAACATTCTATTCATCAAGGAAACCTGAAAAAAACAAACATATGAACAGTTTTCAACACTGATAATAATAAGAAATGTTTAAGCACCAAATCAGCATATTAGAGTAACTACTGAAGAATCATGTGACAATGAAGACTGGATGATGCTGAAAATTCTGTTTTGCCATCACAGGAATAAATGGCATTGTAAAGTATAAATCAAAAAAACAAATGTAAATAGTAATAACATTTTACAACATTACTGTTTTTTTACTGTATTTTTGATCAACTTAGAGAAAATGTTAAAAAAAATAACAAAAATAATAGTAGACGGATAACTACATTTTAACCTGGAAATGCACCAAAAAGCAGTCAAAAATGTTTTTGTCAGAAACAAGCTCTGTGTGAGGAATAGAGTGAAAACTGGGAGAGTTGCTTACAAACAGCTTGAAGCTGAAAGTCTTGGCTGTCAAATTTCATTCAAACTTACAAAAATGTGGTGTACTGCAATTACTCACAAGAAAAACAAGAGCCAGCATTTGACGTCATCAACGTCAAACTTAATTATCACTGTAAATGTCTGGCCTTGGGTAAACTAGTGAAATTCTCCAAAACGAGTTGAATACAACACCACAGCCATGCTTGAAATATGGTACAAGAGCGACACTTCGTTGTTGCCGGATAAAAGCCACTAGAGTGCCATTTCCTCATGACCTGTTTGTGGGTTCAGCAGATCCACATGGTCATAGTCATGCCTCCGTGTTTTCGAAATCCCCCAGTAACTAACGTTTAACTGGATCATTGGTTTCTGTGTGTGAGTCCCCAAGCAATCCTCTAGAATTGACAGTGCTGGAAAAAGAAAGGTTTTCTCACCCTCTCAGCCTTTGGACAAAGATCAATGGCGCCCACAATAAAGCAAAGGCCAAAGTAAGTGACTTTTGGGCCATTGGGTCATCCAACTAATCAAAAGGGGCTTTTTCTGTACATCATAGTGAGTCAGTCTGGTTAACTAAGAGGATGTGATGCAGAAGACAGTGATTCTTTGTTCCTAAGTGTGGATAGAGACACTGAGGCCATGTATAGGGTGATGTTTATGTAAACTCACAAGCTGGAAAAAATAAAAAGACACAAACAGCCTACGCCACGCTCGAGTCTAAACATTTCTACACGCTTTTCCAGAAGGCCCCACCCTAGTGAAAACATCCATAATATAAAGCATATGATTTCAATCACAACAGTGGCTTAACAAGTTCTCTAGACCTCTGACTCACTGAAAATAACGGGGCTTGTTTATGTCAAACAAAGGCTTCAGTCCTACAGGTTTCTTCTTAGCAATCTATTGCCTCATTGTCACGCAAACCTCCAGAACAGGATTAAAGGCAGGTCTCTACCTGAACGCCATTCAATCCCATGAACTTGAGCAATCCTGCCCTCTTCATTGGAAGTGTGTGAGCATTTCCTAGTCACTGATGCACACCACCTGCCCCTCTGTAAAGCACTGGCAGCGGCCCACTCATGCATTCACTCCATAAATTCTCTCCAAAATCAAAACAATCTTCTGTTTTTAGAATGTTATCCAGGATTGATCTTCCTTGAATTTCCTTATGGAATATTATTCCTTTCTTAGTTGTTTAATAATCAAAAAAAGGAGACAGAAAGAGAAATTGTAAAAAGAAAATATAAGACTAATAGCTGATGAAATTTCTAGATGGTGTGGGCTGATGGGTCATTAATGTAAACTGTCTTAAACTACTCGGCACAAGCTGATTGGTTCATGTTGTATACCCTACACAGCGTGTATGTTGTATACAAACATATATGTTTTACAGCATTCTTTTAAAGTTCCTCTGAAACCCTCCACCTCCCCAGCTCCACCTGTATAGATCTGCTACGGGTTATTATATATGCTATCTGTGCAAGTTCCCTTTTTTTAATCCAATGATTGCTGTTGCACTGGTGAAGATAAGAACCTTATCATATGAATTACTTTTTACGAATTGTTGTCCCAAGCTCTGAGATGTTTCAGTGCGCCTGTAAAGGCTCTGCTCAAAGTGTTATTGAACCACTGCGATAGACTGATCCTCAATTGCAGTAAGAAACCTAAATCCTATTATTTGGGTTAAGCAATGTTTGTACACAGATTAGGAAGGATCTCCTGCATCTAATCTTCACTTCAAACAAGAAAACTGGTCCTGTGGACATCGCCAGGGCAGTCTCTGAGCAATGCTGTAAACTACAGAAACATGCGGTTTTGTTTATGGGTGGAAATGTTAGAAGGCAAAATGAACGGCTTTGCTTCAGCAACTTCTATTTCACTAATTACGAAGAAAAAAAAAAGAGTGCAACCACAACTGCACGCAACAAAATGCACAAATACATATGATGTTTTCTAAACAGTTAACAAAACACATATTTATATACAGTGCCTTGCAAAAGTATTCATTTTTTCACATTTTGTTATGTTGCAGCCTTATGTTAAACTGCTTTAAATTACTTTTTTTTTCCCACATCAGTCTACACCCTATACACCATAATGACAAAGCACAAAACAGGTTTGTAACAACTGCAAATTTATTAGAAATAAAAAACTAAAATGATTCCATTGCATAAGTATTCATACCCTTTTCTGGGACACTTGAAATTTAGATTAGGAGCACTCATATCACTTGTAGATGTTACTACACTTTGAGAGGAGTTAAACTGTGGCAAATTCATTTGAATGAGTATTATTTGGAAAGGCACACACCACTCAATAAATGGTCTAACAGCTGAAAATGCATATCAGAGCAAAAACCAAGCCCTGAGGTCAAAATAACTGCCTGTAGAGCTCAGAAATAGGCTTGCGTCAAGGCACAGATCTGGCGAAGTGTTCAGAAAAAAAAATCTGCTGCATTGATGGTTTCACAGAAGCATGTAACAATGCTTGGAACAAATAGGACTCTTCCTAGAGCTGGCTTCCTGGCTAAACCTAGCAATTGATGGAGAAGGGGCTTGATTATACTGGTGACCAAGAAGCTGATTGTCACTCTAGTTGAGCTCCATGATCATGGAAACCTACAGAAGGACAAACATCACTGCAACACTCCCCCAATCCATTCTTTATGGCGGTGCGGCCAAACTCAATCCTCAGTGAAGACACATGAACAAGATTCTCTGGTCTGATGAACCTCAATTTCAAGGATCATGTTTGAAGGAAACCATGCACTCCTCCTCACCTGCAGAGTACCATCCCAACAGTAAAGTGTGGTGGCTCAATGCACCAAAAATTGAGAAAGCCTTAATGAAAACCCAGTAAAGAGCATTCAGAACCTCAGACTGGGCAGAAGATTCACCTACCAACAGGACAATGAATCTAAGCACACAGCAATAGTGGCTTATTGACAACTCTGTGAATCTCCTTGAGTGGCCCAGTCAGAGCCTTGGCTTGAACCCAATCGAATATTTCTGGAGAAACCTGAAAATGTCTGCCAGCCTGCATCCAAGCTGACAGAGCTTAAGAGGTGAAAAGGTGAGGCAAAAAATGGCAGATAAGTACCAAATGCAGATGTGCAAAGCTTGTCACATCATATCAAAAAAGACTTGAGGATGCAAAGATGTTTCAACTAATTACTAAGTACTTGATGAATACTTATGCAATGTACCTATTTCAGTGTTTTATTTTTAATAAATCTGCAAAGTTGTCACAAATCTGTTTTGTGTTTGTCATTATACTGTATGGAGTGTAAATTGATGTGGGGAAAAAAGCAATTTAAGGCAGTTTAACATAAGGCTGCACAATAAAACATGAAAAAAATAAATACTTTTGCAAGGCACTGTACAATTAAATCCCAAACTGAAGTGTAAATGGTACTCAAAGCTCCCTAAAATAATCGCTTTTGCTTTAACATTTCCATATAATCTCCCATCTGGTAATGTCGCAGAATGTGTTTTAGTAGAAAAAAAATTGCAGGTAGTCTAAAATTTAAATGATACCTATTATGCCCCTTTTTATATATATTTAGTTATATACTTTTTATATAATATGTAAGTCTCAGTTGTCCCCACAATGTGTCTATGAAGTTTCAGCTCAAAATACTTCACAAATCATTTATTATATCATTTTGAAAATGCCCATTTTGAGTCCCCGCCCCCTTTTCCAGAATAGGGCTGTGCCTTTACAGCTCGTACGTCGGATACTCTGCTAAAAAAACTGTTTGGTTTTGATTATCATATCTATCGTGTTGAAATCATGCGTTTTAAACCATAATAGTTTAAACTTCTGATATAGGGTTTTCTGAGCACACACATCTGAAGCACGCGCACAGAAAACGGCTGTCACATGGCATACAAGTACTAAAATAGGTTCACTTTCAAGTCTTAAACTGTCAAATACACACAAGTTTATGGTAAAAACACACATGAGCTACAAAAACAGTCGGTTATGCCTGTGATGGTAAACAGCTGGGAAAGAAATTGCATGTTTATATTAGATCTGTGTGGCAGCAGTGTAATATACAGTAAATAAATCAATAAATAAATCAATAAATCCACTGTTCTCTTGTCTCCTCTGAGGCTGGGACTCTAAGGCCATGTCCACACTAATACGTTTTCATTTGAAAACACATCTTTTTCTCTCCGTTTTGGCCTTCCGTCCACACTGGGGCTACGTCTACATTAATCCGGATACATTTGAAAACAGAGTTTTCGTTTTAAAACGCTCTCCATCCACATTAGCGTTTTCAAGTGTTTTCCAAATGTTTCTCATCCACACTGAAACGTAGGAAAACGTTAAATTCGCCATACTGAACATAAGTGAAAACTCACTGAGATGATACAGACGGAACAAACATAATAAGTTTTCACGCAATTCTTGGCAGGATCATTTTATTTACGGAAATATCTCATCATTCACTGACGCGTCCATGTCGCACGCTCTCGTTTGATCTAAAAAGCAGCTGCCCTCACGTTTAGCTGCAGGAGTCAGGAGTCAGCAACTGTGAGTACATTTTCTGTCATCTTTTTAGGACTGTAATATGAAGAGTGTATAAATATATCTTAAGCAGCAGTGTGAAAGTGAATAGCACATAACAGCCACAATTACCGGTATAAACATAGATATCTATTGGTACAATAAGCGTCACATGACTTAACATGCTTCATCGTTTTCAAAAGCCTCTGATTTCACAGTCCTCACTGCAATGCGAAAACGGCATTTTCAAATTTATCCACTTTGGAGAACGTTTTCAAAAAGCTCAGTTTTCCTTGACCAAAAACGCCGTCTCAGCGTGGACAGAAGGCCAAAATGGAGAGAAAAAGATGCGTTTTCAAACGAAAACGTATTAGTGTGGACATGGCCTGAGACTGCGTTTTTGGCATGCGCAGTATGGCAATTTGGCATGCGCAGTATGGCGTTTTTGGCATGCGCAGTATGGCAAATTTTCCTACGTTTAAGTGTGGATGAGAAACATTTGGAAAACGCTTGAAAACGCTAGTGTGGACGGAGAGCGTTTTAAAACGAAAACTCAGTTTTCAAATGCATCCGGATTAATGTAGACATAGCCTAAATAGTGTTCTTTGCTCATCTGTGGAGCAAACGACAGAACAGTTAGCATGCTTTGCTTGAACTTTCGGCGTGGCGTCAGAACTGGTAAATCGTTGTCGCTTGCGAAAACAAAATGACGGCACCGTGGGTGGAAACATGCAGATTAAGGGGCGGTAGGGGTGAAAACTTTTTGAAGTTTTCTGAGTTGGTAGATGCCCGAGGGACCTGATTGTAGCACTTAAACATGGAAAAAGTCAGATTTTCATGATATGTCTCCTTTAATGCAATGCCAAAGGTGCAACAAATCTAACCTTCTGAATGCCAGAACACTCAAATTGCTGAGCGGAGAAGCAGGCGTACTGCCCTCCTACACTCTTCACGAACAGACTGGCTAGTACCAGCACACTGCATGAAGAACATTCATCTCCACGCCATGGTGGATCAGCTGCAGGAAGTGTAAAAATAGACACTCGGTAGTCATTGGCGGTGCAGGTGGTCAAATCTCCCAGATACTGTGCATAAACGCACATGTGTGCGGAGAAGACTTTGAAAGCTTCTCCTCAGCACTTCGCTGGATTCTGCACTCTGATTGGACGTGACAGCTGAGACAGGGTTATTATTTCCCATATTATCCCTGTGGTCAGATCGCTGAGTGAGGACTTTCACACCTTACCACCAATGTACGCTCAAATTCAAGACTTCAGCAAACCCTACTGATATGCTGTCAAGACAAATTGCAGAACTTGGGCAATGGCAAGGAATCAATTAGCTGAATCTGTTCGGCAAGGTTAAACAAAAGCTGCCATCTTGTGTTTGGGGTGCAAAAATATGACTGAATCTGAATCTATTTCAACCTACCTGTTCATACTATACTAGAACAAAGGTTAAACTCAAATGTTGTACCTAATCAGACAATATGATTTTCAGAAACTTGATTGCGACTGGCATCCAAAACCTTATTGATTTTAAATTACAGACACACTGTTGTAGCCGTGAACTTCACTGTGAACTTCAATTGCAAACCAGGATGAGCTGGAATCACAGCTCTTCTTTTATTAGCTGGACGCTGGTCTTGGTCAGCAGTGTCGACTGCTGAGGCAAAAAAAAGTGTCTCACACAATGAACTACACAGGATTCTTTCTGTCTATAGTGATTAGAGCCATGGTCACTGGATGATGGTGGAGAGAATGTAAGTCTGGCCTGTAATTGACATTTCATGGGGCCACTTTCTGTGTGTTTCCATTAAGGCAGGTCTTAATGGAGTCGAATCATTGTACAAACCTATACAACTCTGGCTGCAATGATGTTGTTCTGCTTCACAAGTCTTGTTTCTCTTTCTAAAGAATGGCTTGTGAGAAAAAAAGTGGGAGTCACTCTAATAAGACTAGACAATATTAAACAAATATTCCAGAATAAATACAAGCTTGGCAGTTCTATCAATAACATCTGCTGTTGAGTATGAAAACAACTGTTGTCACAATATGTTATGTGAACAAACAAAAATGTGTGCGCAGAAATGCACCTATTGTATAACATTTGAAATAAAAAACTCTCAGCGAATATTTGCTTACTGTGTAATTTTGTGTTTTCGGCCATAATCAATAAATTGCAGATCCTAAATTGTTTTATTTTGTAAAAAATAAATAAATAAAAATACATTTTAAAAACTTAAATTATGAGCAAAAAAAATAAGCTGATAATTATGTTTTGTGTTTTTGTCAATAACCAATTGCAGATCTTAAAATTCTTTATTTTGTCAAAATTAATGGTCAGTAAAAAAAAAGAAAAAAAAAAAAGAAAAGAAAAAATAAGCTGATAATTATTTTTATGTTTTTGCCCATAACCAATAAATTGCAGATCTTAAAATTCTTTATTTTGTCAAAATAATAATAAATCAGTAATAATTATAACAATGATATTAATAACAAATCAGTAACAAATAATAAAATAAAATGTAAGAAAAAACTAAAACTAAAAATCAGTAAAAAAAAAATAAATAAAACTAAACTAAAAAATAAAATAAAATAAAATAATAAATAAAAATACATTTTAAAAACTTAAATCAACGGTTAGAAAAAAAAGAATAGAAAATCTAAAAAATTAAATTAAATTAAAATTGCATTATTTAGTTCTTGGTGATATACCATTATTAAAAAATAAGCTGATAATTATGTTTTGTGTTTTTGTCAATAACCAATAAATTGCAGATCTTAAAATTCTTCATTTTGTCAAAATGAATAATAATAATAATAATAATAATAATAATAATAAATTAGTAACAAATAATAAAATACAATTTAAGAAAAAAAAAATTAATGGTCAATTAAAAAAAAAGAAAAGAAAAAATAAGCTGATAATTACTTTTATGTTTTTGCCCATAACCAATAAATTGCAGATCTTAAAATTCTTTATTTTGTCAAAATAATAATAAATCAGTAATAATAATAACAATAATATTAATAACAAATTAGTAACAAATAATAAAATAAAATGTAAGAAAAAACTAAAAAATAAAACTAAACTAAACTAAACAAAAAAAATAAAATAAAATAAAATTTGCATTATTTAGTTCTTGATGATATACTATTATTAAAATGATGGCCAAAAAAATAAGATGATAATTATTTTCATGTTTTTGTCGATAACCAATAAATAGCAGATCAGACAATTCTGTATTCTTTTAAATAAGTAAAAAAAAAAATACTAAAATTTAAATTAAAAAACTAAAATCAAGGGTAAATATATATGCATTAAATTAAATATATTTTTTTAAATTGCATTATTTAGTTCTGGGTGTTATACCATTATTAAAATTATGGCCAAAACAATAAGCTGATAATTATTTTCATGTCTAAATTCATGATCTCAAATTAATGCATGAATAATTAATTGTTCAATACATATTATCTTGGTAATACACAAATATTAAAATTCTGGCCAAAACAATAACTGATCAGTTGCAGGTATTAAACATTTTTGGCATTTTGTCAAAAATTATTTTAAAATAATAATAAAAAAAAAAATTAATTAAAATCAAATTCCCTTGTTTTAAATGTGAAAGTGAATTCATACAAATGAGAAATGGACTTACTGGACTGACTAGGCTTAACAGTGTTACTAAATTATATAATATATATATATATATAAATCTGTAATACCATCCATTTACTGACATGGTACCCATAGATTGTATATCAAATCATATTGTATATCAAACGATATACCCATGTATATCAAATCACATTATTATCTTCTAAGCTGATTGTCTTGCTAGTACTCTGTGGCATTTAATCGATATAATACTCCATGAGCGCGCTTACATCTGTGTCCGCAGAGGGCTTTGAGAGCTTCTTGGATGTCTCTGTAGCGAACAGCCACGCCTGTCATCAAAGCAACAGCTGTCAATGAGCACAACTCACTTGAGACGCAAGAAGGAGCAAAGACGCATGTCTGTCCGGCCGCCACACGTTCTCACACAGCGCTGAGGACACGCTGTACCGTGGAGCTGCACTGCACATTCCAGACCCCTGCTGGGAGGCTCTAGCGAGGCTTAATTGCAGAGCACCGGTGCCATTGCATTTCACACACCAGACTGACTGTATTTCACAGTGCATGTCACCAACTGGACCTGAAAAAAAAAAACAGGCCTCAATATATCCCTGCTATAAATATAACCAAATTCTTTCAAAAGAAGGGGATTGAGGATCTTATTAGTTCTGCTACAGGTGGCAAGCAGAAGACATCCATCTTGGATGTGGTTTATATTTAAACGTCTAGTGTCTTAATATATTAAATGAGTTAAACATTAAATAATTACATTGAAATACATTCAACATTAATTTAAATATTCCGTATATTCAGTTCACAAACACACAGCATTTCGTTTCACAAAACGTTAATTGATAAGTCGTGTGTATTACTTGTAGATTATCGTGATGTTTTTATTAGGTGTTTGAACTCTCATTCTGATGGCACCCATTCACTTCAAGGATCCATTGGTGAGCAAAAAAACTAAAACAAACCAATCTACATCCTGGATATCCCAAGGGCGTGTAAATCTTCAGCCAACTTCAAAGTATTTCTGCAGTTAAAGGATTAGTTCACTACTGAATTAAAATTTCCTGATAATTTACTCACCCCCATGTCTTTCCTTCTTCAGTTGAAAAGAAAACAAAAAGGTTTTTGAAGAAAACATATCAGGATTTTTCTCCATGTAGTAGACTTAAATGGGAGCCAATGGGTTGAAGGTCCAAATTGCAGTTTCAGTGCCACTTCAAAGGGCTTTACACGATCCCAACCAAGGAATAAGGGTCTTATCTAGCAAAACGATTGGTTATTTTCTAAAAAAAAGAGAAAAATTAATATTCATTTTAACCAAAAATGCTCATCTCGCACTAGATCTGCAATGCGCATACACAACTTCACGCATTACGTAATTATACTGGAAAGGTCACGTGTGGTTAGTTCTTCGTCTGTGTACTTTAGCTCCAAAAGGTAGGGTAGGGCAAAAAACTCCATCTCATTTTCTGCTCCAACTTCAAAATCATCCGACATCATTGTTTTATATTATTTGTAAAGGCCGTTTGACTTTCTTTGCACGTTCGCTTTGCAAACACTGGGTTGGTACTTCCGGTATTGATTACGTAAAGTTGAGCTAGTGCAAGACGACCATTTGTGGTTAAAACATATATAAATTTAAATTATTTTTTAAATGACTGATCGTTTGACTAGGTAAGACCCTTATTCCTTGGCTGGGATTGTGTAGAGCACTTTGTAGCTGCATTGAAACTGCAATTTGGACCTTCAACTCGTTGATCCCCACTGAAGCCCACTATATGGAGAAAAATCCAGATTTTTTTTTTTTTAAATCAAAAAACTTAATTTCTTTTTGATTGAAGAAAGAAAGACATGAACATCTTGGATGACATGCGGGGGTGAGTCAATTATTAGGAAATTTAATTCTGGAGTGAACTAATCCTTTAACGATAACAACACTGCACTTTAATTAATTTAATTTCATTTTTAAATTAATTTGTGAAAAAAGAAAATGCGATTGGTCATTTAACAGGTCAGTAAACAGGGCAGTTCTTGGTTAGAATGAGATACAGACATTTCGACTTTTTACATTTTTTATAATTTAATTTTCATTCAAAAAAAGCAACCACCTCGTTTAATATGCCTCCGTCTCTCCATCTCTTGCGCCATACAGAATTGGACACAAATCCCAGCAGATGCACTGTCACATCCTGTCAACACATAAGTCATTAATGCATTTCACAAAATTCCAGCAGTCATTAATAAACGTACCTGTGGGAACTTTTTCGCAAGATGCAAAATACGTACCAATAAGTACATATCACTGCAGTTTCCAACAGAAATGAACGCTAGAGGCGGCAGAACAGCGAGCACTTGTAATAGTTATAATCGTACATGGTTATGATTACAGCTCTGTATGTTTCCATTTCTGGATATTGGGAGCTTGCTGGATGGCTTAGCCTGCACGGAATTGGATTCGCTTTTGTTCATACTATCTGCTAGGTTTAGGTGTAGTGCAGAAGGTATGTTATTTTAAAACGTCACGGAGCATTAGAGTTACACCGTCAGTCAACGGACATTTCAAGTCAGAACTGCGGTGACACGTACAAAACCAACGTCACATAAAAACGATATGTACGTTCATCTGTTCCAGGGAAAAACACTTTTTTGTGGCACTCAGTGGACATTTCCATTTGAAACTGCAGTGATATGTACTTATTGGTATGTATTTCGTGA
The DNA here is from genome assembly GCA_036247105.1 of Cirrhinus mrigala. Lineage (NCBI taxonomy): Eukaryota > Metazoa > Chordata > Actinopteri > Cypriniformes > Cyprinidae > Cirrhinus > Cirrhinus mrigala. The sequence goes on from CM070024.1 coordinate 17,245,217, forward strand.
AAAATTCCCCACAGGTACATTTTCGTCATGAGATCAGGTTGTACAAAAGGCTTAAAAAAGCTGTGTTCTTTGATATATTGCAAATATACACTTGCAAGAATAAACTTATAGAACTGTCTTTTTGTATTTCTCCTAAGAGGGGTCTCTTTTTTATATACTGTATATAAAAGCCTTTTTTCCCAGTGAATAAATAATCAGTAATAGGCTGAATTTCATATATGGCTGTGACATGATGGATTAATGTTTGTTCTGGGCATCCTGCTTTTTTCTCTCTCAGTCAGGTGACTTTTTAGAGATGGAATGGCCATTAGATTACCATGGAAACCTCTGCAGAGACTTGATGGCAAACATTTAAATGAACAGTCATCTGATTCGAGGCTTCTCTTAAGATGCCTTTACACTTTAAATATGAAAAACATAAATGCCTATACTGTTCTCACTGGCATATTTCATCTTAAGACAATGGGCAAAACGCCTCATAGTTTTCTGTGCCAATAGGTTTTGAAATAGCGTCATTTCAACGAACCACTGAATTCGATTTTTTTTTTATTTTATCAAAATTGTTGCATAATCACCCATTGCCTCTAAACACACTGTCTTCAGACCATAAATGTACTACAGCATGAAGATTAAAATATATTAAACTTGCATTTTAACAAAAAAAAAAAAATGTTTGTCTCAAGTCTTAGAAGTAACAAGAAGTGCATCATTGTTTGCAGTGCAAGGTTGTTGCACAGATTCAGGTGCAACGTGGTAATTTCACAGCAATCGTGAACTTTGAGACAAATATTTGCCCTGTAGTTGACAGGGCCTCATCTAGCGTTCCTCGCACATTGTAATCACCTCCTTTATCTGTGTACAGCCAAGCCACAGCAAGCCCATAAATGACTTACAACACAATGAGCTAATACTTCTCAGAACACAAGACAAGACTTGTGCTCTTAAATTGCCTGATTTTACAAGTTACAAGAGCACAAGGATACTATCTGGGATTACTGAAACACAATACGATTGCACAACCTTGTATTAACAGAATGTACTAACAGATGAGAAATAGAACATAAGTTACATTGGAAGAGCGGTCAACGTTTTGTCTCTTTACTGAAAAACAGCCCAAAAACATAGATCAAAATCAGCTACAATTACTCTAAAAAGTCAACAAATAAGTCCTTTTTTCCCCAAATTGGATTATTCAGGTAAGAACACAGTATTAAGAATCAAGGGTATGTAAACTATTTTTATAAATTCAGCTGTTATTTTCTCTTGTGGACTATAGGTAAATATCTTTTATGTGAAATATCTTATTCAGGTCAGTATTAAATAAACAATACCATGCATTTTGTATGATCCCTCTTATTTTGGTTAAATAATTTACATTTTTTAATGATTCAGAAAGGGGGATGCAAACTTTTGAACTCATCTGTATATAGAGGCATGTATTTCCAATGAGCCTGGGTTGGAAAGTTTCATTTTCAGGTATATGTGCAAAATGTGGTTAACAGGTAATAAATGGATCAATAAATTTACTCACAATATGCACACATTCAATCCTACTCTTATGCCTAATGTACTGAAAATGTCTCTGATAACATTTCTTTAGTTTCACAAAAACAGTAACAGATGTATCCAATGTAAGAAGCCACAGTAACTAATAACATAACATAAAATCCCATAAATGATACACGGTGAAAATTGACAAAGAGCTGTTTGTAGTAGTTTGCAGTCAGTCATTTCTAACGTGAAACAGTATTACATTTTAGCTACTTACACCTATCGCACTCCTTCACCATTAAAACCGGAGCATTGCACTAAACAGTAAAGTCTGCCTTCTTTGATTTGATTGGTTATCTCAAACATTTTGACACTGACGGACACTGTTTTTGTCTTTTCAAAAACATTCAATGGAATGGAATTCAGCACAGCTGCATTAGGAACATTAAATATTGCAAGGGTCAATCTGATTACTGGGCCAAATTGTTTATGGTGATTTCAGCCCTGATCTAAACATACAGAAAATGGATAACTGAACCATTCTATGCTGTTAGCACTTTAAGTTCACCCATACAGTCGCATCCTATGACATAAATGTTTAGTCTGAATTGCAAACAAATTACAAAGTACACTCTCTATTTAAAAAAGGTGGCGCCATTGCTAAAATGTACCATTCAGGTAATAATAGGTGCCTTTAAGGTACTAATAAACACCCTTTGGGTGTAAATTAGGTACAAAGATGCACCATACCACCCCAGAGACAGCTTTTGTACTTTTATTATCACACAAAGCAGCAAAAAAAAAAAAAAAAAAAAGCAAACAATAGTATTCACAGCACAACACAGCAACACTGGTTTAATCAATGGCATGAGTTGGGGACTGTCTGAGAGTGGGACTATCTGTTTATCTAACCAATAAAAGACTTTTAACACTCTGGTGCTGTTTGGTCAATTTATGTTTTTGTTTTTTAAAATGTTTTACTTCATTGGAATGGTGCGTAACTTGGTAAAGGCTTTCAAAATAAAAAAATGTCCACATCTCCATTCTGTTCAAAAGTGTTCACCCCCTGGCTCTTAATGCATTGTTTTTCCTTCTGGAATATCAGTGAGTGTTTGAACCTTCTGTAATAGTTGTGAATGAGTCCCTCAGTTGTCCTCAGTGTGAAGAGATGGATCTCAAAATCATACAGTCATTGTTGGAAACGGTTCAAATACACAAAAATGCTGGAAAACCAAAGAATTTGTGGGACCTAAAGGACATTTTTCTGAAGAACAGCAGGCAGTTTAACTGTTCAGGACAAACAAGGGACACATGAACAACTATCACTAAACAAAAAAAAACAGCTGTGAATCATTCAGGTAAGAACACAGTATTACGAATCAAGGGGATGTAAACTTTTGAACCAGGTCATTTTTATAAATTCAACTATTATTTTCTCTTTTGCACAATATGTAAACATCTTTTATGTGAAATATCTTATTCAGATCAGTACTAAATAAACAATAACCTGAATTTTGTATGATCCCTCTTATTTTGGTAAAATAATTAATATTTTTAATGATTCTGAAACGGGGATGCAAACTTTTGACCTCAACTGTACATAGAGGCATGTATTTTCAATGAGCCTGGTTTGGAAAATTTCATTTTCAGGTATATGTTCAAAAAGTGGTTAACAGGTAATAAAAAAACGAAAAAAGACCATTTTTGACCACCATGCAAGCAACAACAGAGGGCTAACTAATGGGTTTTGGTGACCCATGTTGTTTAGAAATTCACTTCACCTTTAAAAAAAGAAAAATTGTGTCATGCACTATTTTCAAGCAGCTGTAATGGATATGCGTGTTTGTGTAGTAGAGAGCAAGAAAGCAAAAACGAGATGCAGAGATAAAATGAAAGAGAAGAAAGATAAATATGGACAAATAGGCAGTGAAACACAGCGCTGTTTAGCACAGCGCAGGAAGCAGCAGCCATCTGGGTGTAATGACACGCCTCCACTCTAACACAGAGGTGCAGGTAGTGCTGCGGCCTCTGAGGCCCCACTGTCTCCGCCGCTCACTACAAAGAAGGTTTTCACGATGCAGGCTGACACACCGGCCAGCTGGCCCACTGCGGAGTGACCTTTAATACACAGACAGGACATGCTCACAGCTGCAGGGAGAAGTCAGAGATGCCAAGCTTTAATTGGCAGAGCTTTGATTTAGTTGCCAGAACCCCATGATACTAAACTCTTTAATGAAACAAAACAGTCACTTCGTGGATCTTACGGGATATTGCCACGGCAAAACTTTCAGAACAGATGGAAATGTCTAATTCATGACTTGCCGTTTAGCCAAAAACAGACTTTTTCAGAGATACTGAGACTTCAGATTTAGCGAGTATACGGCTGCATCCAAAAAAGATGCCAGCTGCCTCGCTACCCAGACAGTCAATGACTAAACAGGCAGCATTTGTGCTTCAAGGTTCCTCCTAGGAGCTGCTTTCGAACAAGCATCATAACATCATGTTTAAAGTTCTAATGCACAGATATTAAAATTCTGTCCAATACTAGGGTTGTCACTATACCATAAAAATGACTAACGATATACCAGCTGAAGTATCACGATACCAAGTAGTATTCTGTTCATTTAAAATTCAATTCTACAAAATGAACCAAAATTTCATAAATAAAAAGATGTAAATGAAAACAAAGGATTTTTCTCTGAATACTTCATTAATGTAGATCAATGACTGGCTATTGTTATCCATGAAATCATGTAAACAAAATTCTTCATGTAAACAAAATCTTAGCACTGCACAGAGCCTGCATGAAGTGACATTTAGATGTGGTATTTATACATTTAGACCGTATTTATAATTGCATAAATAATGTTATAAGATTAATGTTTTAAACACAAAACTCTGAATATAGAAATATGTTGGAAAAGAATGTAATATGCAGGTGGCAGCAAGTGTTCATGACTGAATCACTGAGTCATTCAAACGATTCTTTCAAAACATCGGAATCCTTCAGGAGCGAATCAAATGACTGTTTTTATGAATGGCTTAGTGTATCAATGATTCGCCCAAGCCAACGCGGATTCGTATTCGAACACAGAAACAAAACAAAAACAGCACTCTTAACCCTTCCTCGTTTCATACTGCTGAACTGTCAGGAGCATTTTTGCTCGCATATCTTGAAATTTTCAAGTTAGCAGCTTGTATATTAAAACATATTCATTTAAAATGTTAAAAAATATATACAATGATTGATAAGAGCGAAGTGCAAAGCCGCTATGTTAATGAATGGATCGCATTCGTGATCGCAAAGATGCTTCCAGAAACGAATTATTACACCTGTTCTAAAAGCGGGCAAATGAATAAAACTGCGAGAATACTTTCTTGTAAGATATTACGATGTTGAATAAGTGATTCTTGAGCTGCTGTTTTTTTTTAAATAACATCAGACGGTCTGAATCAGACCCTCTCTTCTTATAAACTGCAGCATGAACAACGATGTGTAAATGCAACGTCTCATTTCAAACTGAACTGAAGCATCGGGAAACACTGAATACCACATAAAGCGTATACACAGCATGTACTACACAAAGCACAGCAGAAAGACATTTTGGCAATTAACTTGTAATGTTTTAAACAGTGTTCCTGCCGTGCATACAACATATCTTACGGTACTACCGTATGGACGATACTACCGTTTAAAAAATGCAATGGCACCGCGGGTATTTTTAAGCTTTAGTATCGCGATACTACCGTAGCACCGGTATATCGTGCAACCCTATCCAATACAGGTAAATATAATAATTTATGGGCCGTTTAAGGCTCAGAAAGGTAGTAAGGACATCATTAAAATAGTCTATGTGACATCAGTGGTTCAACCTTAATTTTATGAAGCCACGAGCCATACTTTTTGTGCGCAAAAAAAAACTAAAAGCGACACACATACGCATACATTGTGGTACTGTCGTGAATGTGCGTCGAAGATTGACATGGAGGAGAAGAAATTTTTGAATAAGTTTTAATTTAGTATTACTCAGAAGTGTTATGGAATATCATAGGCAGTGAAGTATCTATACTATCTTGAGAAACCAACAACATGAAGGCATCTTAGTAAACAGGATGTGACGCTTTCCTATCTGCCACCATAGATGATTTCTCAGCTTTCGTATGCAGTCAATGAATCGTCCCTTGAATCTTGATAAAGAAAGAGGTGTGAGTCTACATGTCTAGGCTGGCACACAAGGAAATGTGGGCTAGGACAGTACTAACAGGGATTGACATTGTTCAGAGTTACACTCTGAGTTAACTTTTAGCCTAAAGCCAAATTGTACAAGTCACAGGAAAGCAGCACTAGCATGCAGAACAGATCGCTCACTGTTTACACTGACATCAGTTCAGTCTTCTCCATGTGTCCCAGCATCTCCTCAGGATGGCATCCTCATCTTGTCCTTGATTTATGATGCATGAAATCCTCTGTCAGAATGAACACAACATATAATCAGCCTCAGGCCATGTTAAATACGCTGATGATGTACAAACAAGAATATTGGCTCGGTTCCTCTCATCTTAAAAGTTGGAGAAAAGTGCACTTATGTGGCATTATAACTCATAAAATCACTAAACTGCCTCGAAGTGCTTGTTTTCAACACTTTGTCTATGCACAAAAGATCAATTTGTAATTGGATTTGCCTTTATGCAGTAAGAGGTTATTTTAGGTAGATGTCCTGAAGTTCTTTTGTAACTTTTTTTTTTTTTTGGAAGAAAATTGCCCCTGCCAGCTAAAGGTCTGTCAGCAAATAAATTGACCAATTATAGACAATGAGCCTTGAGTATTCCTACGAAAAATAAACAAGGTTGAGGAACTGAATTATACATTGTTTCTACACTCAGTTTCAGCTTTCAAAAGCAATACATGGGTCAGGAGTGTGGGTGTACGCTTGAGGTTAATCAAATTGCAGCAAATGTGTATTCTCTCAAGACTTAGTGAATGCATTCATGCCAGTGTTTACAAAATCAGCTTTAATGTAGCTGTTTAAAAAAATCAATTTCTTTTAGATTGAATCGATGACCAGGACAACCACTTAAAATGTAATAAATCTATTTTTTAACAAATTCTGTACCTGAAAAAGTCTGTTTCTGACACATAAAAAGGTAATTGTGACTTTTTTTTTTTTTTGTACAATTCTAAGTTTATATCCCAGAATTCAGTTTTTTTTTTTTTTCTTTTTAAATATACACTAGGAATTGTAAAATATATTCCTGACAGCTGTGAGGGGAAAAAGTCGGAATTGTGGGATATAAATTTGCAATTGCAATTAAAAAATAATGACCAGGACAACCACTTAAAATGTAATAAATAAATATATTTTTATATATACAGTGTCCTGCAAAAGTATTCATACCCCTTGATTTTTTTCATGTTTTGTTACATTGCAGCTTTATGTTAACTGCTAACTTTTTTTTTTTAAATCAATCTACATTCCATACATCATAATGACAAAGCACAAAACAGATTTACTTTGCAAATTTATTAAAATAAATAACTGAAATAAGTACATTGCATAAGTATTCATACCCTTAACTCAGTACTTCGATGAAGCACATTTACAGCCTCTTTTTTAGGTATGATGCAACAAGTTTTGCACATCTGATTTGGCAATTATCTGCCATTCATGTCTTCACCTCTTCACTTTGCTCTGTCAGGTTGGATGGGGGCTGACAGAAATTTTTAGGTTTCTCCAGAAATGTTTGATTTGGTGCAAGCCCAGGCTTTGCCTGGGCCACTCAAGGACATTCGCAGAGTTGTATATAACCACACTTGCCGTGTACTTAGGGTAATTGTCTTGTTGGAAGGTGAACCTTTTGGCCTTCTGGAGGTTGTGACTTTTTATTTCACAAATTGGACTTTGTTTCTCACAATCCTGAGAAAATTGCTAGATATAATACAGACTTAGAATTGACTATTTTTTAATTGCAATTGCAAATTTATATCCCACAATTCCGACTTTTTCCCCTCACAACTGTCAGGAATATATTTTACAATTCCTAGTGTATATTTAAAAAGAAAAAAAAAAAACTGAATTCTGGGATATAAACTTAGAATTGTACAAAAAAAAAAAAAAAAGTCACAATTACCTTTTTATGTGTCAGAAACAGACGTTTTCAGGTACAGAATTTGTTAAAAAATAGATTTCCAGGGTTTAATCTAAAGGAAAGAGTGCTGCCTGGGAAAATAAACTACAGTCAAACGCTGAGGATGTCTATAATCAGTTAAGCACACCATATCAAATCTGTTTTTCCTTTTGGCAGGGTTATTTCAGAGTCATTAGAACAATGTGTTTTGTTGTCATAAAATTACCACCAGAAATGTTAAATCTGGGAACGAACACTGTTTGACCAGGGAAAAACAATTTTTAACCACGGGGGAAAATACAAAGGACAACCTAATAAAAGACAGATATCACTGAGTGCAGCACAGTCCTTGACTAAAGGAAGATTGGCAAAGCAAGAAAGAACAAGATGGAGAGCTTTACCTGACACCACAGGAAACCAGCTGCTGGTTTGGACACCACAGTCATCCCCTGGTGATTCTCATAGTGTAGATGTTTATTTTTTCCTTCTGTGGCTGATCCTCTGAAACTCTTGGCCTAAATCCCAGCAAAATATTCAATAAATTCAAAAAAGTATATTTAATGAAGTTAGTTCTTCCAACTGCACACAACATAAAATACTTAAGGACGATTAATAAGCACACTAAACAAATAATGTTTCTGTCACATCAGAAGATAAACAGCCCCCTACAGATTTACACAGTTAGTGTGGTTCAGGAAAGAGCTATTATCTTCTGTGATGCAGTTTCCTTGCTTACTTTTATCTCATTACTACTGCAATAACTAAACTATAGTAACTAGTCTATATGTGAAGCTTCTAATGGAAAAAAGATTCACATTACATATTGCCAGAATAATCTTTTTATAGCTTGGCTTTATTGGACATTTACATATCTGTAGACTAGGCTGTCAAAACACTAGTCCTCTCTCTGTGGTACATGTGTCTTGCTCCAGTAAGGTGTTTGATTCTGGCAAAGTACATGTTGTAACAAAACCAAGGCCAGATGCTAGTGTCATAATAGCAAGCAAAGAGAACAAACTAAAGGGCAGAGAGTGTGTGCAGCTGCACAGATATCCAAATGAATGCTATAACTAAGACATGGGTCTCCAACCTTAAAAAAAAAAAAACCTACATTTCTTGCTTAAAATGAACCCAAAATAGGTTGTAAATGAACATTTATTAATTTATTAATAAGTTGAATAAATAATAATTAAACAATGAACTTATTTTTTTTTATTTACAACCCTATATTTTGGGCTCATTTTAAGCCAGCCATACAGTAATTTTTAAACAACAGTTGAGTTAAATAAAACTACCAAGAAAGTTGGGTTAAACGTTTAACTTAACCGCTGTGTCAACCCAGTTGCTGGGTCTGTCCATATTTCACCCAGTGTTGGGTTATTTTTAACTCAGCATTTGTTAGAGTAATGATCATGAAAGTACCTTTATAAAATATTACAAGAAGAAGACAATGAACAAAAAATAAAAGAGTTCATTTTCTTTACACAAAAATGCCATTATTGGCAGACACACTGAGAAATTAAAGCTTGGTATGGTTTTGTTGGACTGCAAAAGAAGAAGCAATAGAAGAAGAAGATGCAAAAGAAGCAGCAGAAGAAGAAGAAGAAAAGGAGGGAGCAGAAAAAGAAGCTAAAAAAAGCAGCAGTAGAAGAAGAAGCAGCAGCAACAGCAGCAGCAAAGGAAGCAAAAGAAGATGAAGAAGCAGCAGCAACAGCAGCAGCATAAGAAAAAGAATAAGCAGAAGAAGATTCAATAGAAGATGAAGCTGTAGCAGCAGCAGAAGCAGCAGAAGAAGAAGCAGAAGCAGCAGCAGCAGCAGAAGAAAAAGAAGCAAAGGAAAAATCATCACCAGAAGAAGCAAAATATGATAAATAAGAAGCAGAAGCAAAAAAAAAGAAGCAGAAGAAGCAGCAGCAGAAGTAAAAGAAGAAACAGCAGCAGAAGCAGCAAATAAAGAAACAGGAGAAGCAAAAGATGAAGAAGCAGCAGCAGAAATAAAAGAAGAAAAAGCAGCAGAAGAAGCAAAAGAAGAAGCAGAAGTGAAAGAAGAAACAACAGCAGAAGAAGCAAAAGATGAAGCAAAAGATGAAGCAGAAGAAGCAGCAGCAGAAGCAAAAGAAGCCGCAAAAGAAGAAAAAGAACAAGCAGAAAAAGCAGCAGCAGAAGAAGCAAAAGAAGAAGTATCAGAAGAGGCAAAAGAAGAAGAGGCAGGAGAAGCAGCAAAAGAAGAAGAAGCAGAAGAAGTAAAAGAAGAAGCAGAGCCACAAAAGAAAAAGAAGCAGCAGCAGAAGTAAAAGAAGAAACAGCAGAAGAAGCAAAAGAAGAAGCAGAAGAAGCAGCAGAAGAAGCAGAAAAAGAAGCAGCAACATAAGAAGTTAAAGAAGAAGAAGCAGAAGAAGCAAAAGAAGAAGAGGCAGAAGAAGCAGCAAAAGAAGAAGTAAAAGAAGAAGCAGAGCAGCAAAAGAAAAAGAAGCAAAAGAAGCAGCAGAAGTAAAAGAAGAAACAGCAGCAGAAGCAAAAGAAGAAGCAGAAGTATCAGAAGCAGCAAAAAAAGAAGCAGAAGTAAAAGAAGCAGAGCAGCAAAAAAAAAGGAAGCAAAAGAAGCAGCAGCAGAAGTAAAAGAAGAAACAGCAGCAGAAGAAGCAAAAGAAGAAGAAGCAGAAGTATCAGAAGCAGCAAAAAAAGAAGCAGAAGTAAAAGAAGCAGAGCAGCAAAAGAAAAAGAAACAAAAGAAGCAGCAGCAGAAGTAAAAGAAACAGCAGCAGAAGAAGCAAAAGATGAAGCAGAAGAAGAAACAGAAGTAGCAGCAGAAGCAACAGAAAAAAACTGCAGCCAAAGCAAAAGAAGAAACAGCAGCAGAAGAAGCAAAAGATGAAGCAGAAGAAGAAACAGAAGCAGCAGCAGAAGCAACAGAAAAAACTGCAGCCGAAGCAAAAAAAGAAACAGCAGCAGAAGAAGCAAAAGATGAAGCAGAAGAAGCAGCAGCAGAAGAAGCAAAAGGAGAAGTAGAAGTATCAGAAGCAGCAAAAGAAGCAGAAGTAAAAGAAGCAAAACAGCAAAAGAAAAGAAGCAAAAGAAGCAGCAGCAGAAGTAAAAGAAGAAACAGCAGCAGAAGAAGCAGCAGAAGCAACAGAACAAACGGCAGCAGAAGAAGCAAAAAAAGCAGGAGCAGAAGCAAAAGAAGAAACAGCAGCAGAAGCAGCAAAAGAAAAAGAAACAGAAGCAAAAGATAAAGAAGCAGCAGCAGAAGTAAAAGCAGAAATAGCAGCAGAAGCAAAAGTAGAAGCAGAAGAAGCAGCAGAAGAAGCAAAAGAAGAAGAAGCAGAAGAAGCAGCAAAAAAGAAGCAGAAGAAGTAAAAGAAGAAGCAGAGCAGCAAAAGAAAAAGAAGCAAAAGAAGAAGCAGCAGAAGAAGCAAAAGAAGAAGAAACGGAAGAAGCAAAAGATGAAGCAGAAGAAGAAACAGAAGAAGCAGCAGAAGCAAAAGAAGAAGCAGAAAAAGAAGCAGAAGAAGGACAAGCAGCAGCAACATAAGAATTAGTTAAAGAAGAAGAAGCAAATGAACAAAAAAATAATGGTCCATTTTCTTTACACAAAAATGTACTCATAATTTTAATGATTGAGAAATGCTTAGTGTATATGCTTACCAAGGTGGTTGAAGAATGCTTCTAAAGAACAGTGAATTCAATCCAGGCAGCTCAATAAAGAAGGTGTAAACATAAGAGATGCAAGTTCAGGCCAAAGCTTCTCAAAATATACAGTCAGTGAGACAGGGCTCAGAATCAGCATGAACAGCCCTGTGGCTTCCATGAATTGCTGCGATATTTGGCTGACACACTGAGAAATCAAAGCTTGGCATGGTTTTGTTGGACTGCACTGAGCAAGTACAGAAGCTGCTTTCCTTCCTACAGGTTTCAGAATCCCTCAATGAAGACTGTCTGCATTTATCATGCCAATAAAGCCTTCTTTGAATCATAAATCACGAGCATGAAAAGAACATTACCTAAATATATCTAAAGGCATGCTTTTTATGTGTGGTTATGTTATGTAAATTTGTACAACACAGCTTCGTAATTCGGGTCAAGGTGTGGCTAGATGAATTGCGCCACAGATATGTGTGCCTTTGGTTTAGTTTGCTGAGAGCATAATGGAACAGCTATACATAAATGCATACAGCATTACATCAGTTGCTCACCAATGCATCCTCTGCAGTGAATGGGTGCTGTCAGAATGAGAGTCCAAACAGCTGATAAAAACATCATAATAATCCTCAATAATTCCTGACCCATTCACATAAATTTCTCCAAATCTGTTTTGATAAAGAAACAAACACATCTACATATTGGATGTCTTGAAATTTTCAGTAAATTGTCATTATGTGGTGAACTATTCATTTCATATGAGAAAACATTTAACAAAAACTAATTAAGTCATTAAAAATTGTGAGTTTCAATAACGCAACTGTGGAAAATCTTAACAAAACCACTAGATTGCAACACACACATTTGGACAGCTGATGACGTTGGGCTCCATCTGGAACTTCTTTTATTTCCTATTCCACACATGTAAGACATCAGTTCAACTTTATTACTCCCCCTCAGAACCTCCGCTTGCACCCTCTTTGTATGTTTGGTGGGGAGCGGCTCTGTTACATAAGCAGCATGAGTACAGAATTCCAGAAATTCCTGCTGGAGGAACAACTATATGATCCCTAAAGAGGTACAGAAGGAGGGAGTTGCAGCAAATGACGACAGAACTGACTCAATGCACGCAAACAGCTGATCCATCTGCAGTGCTGGACACATAGATTACCCATTACTGAACCTTACAGGCTGTCATTTCCTTTAAACAGAGGAGTATCAGAGGTCTGGATTGTATCACTGCGCTCATGGGAAACTCGGGATAGGAAATGATCTAAACCGCCATCAGCAAGACAAAGAGCATCAGGCTGATACTAGTCTGATCATCTCAGAGCGTCTCTCAGGACATTAACTCATCAGCTCCCTGAAAGTGAGAAACTGTGAAAAGACTGACGATACATTTGATCTGGAACTGCCTGATTAACGGTTATAATTAACAGCATGTTTCTTTTCATTAAGAAAGAAAGGACTTCAAGGAACTCTTGCAAAACTTTTTGATCTAGAACCCAAATGACAGTACTGCCATCTAGTGGCAAAAGAAGTGCATAAATAGTCTTGCTGTATGAGACAAATAGATAGCCATTGAAAATAAGTGACCTGTCTCCTTTGCACATATGTGACCATGGGCCACAAACCAGTCATAAGGGTCATTAATAAAAAAAAAAAAAAAAAATAGAGATTAATACATCTGAAAGTTGATTAAATAAGCTTTCCATTCATGTATGGCTTGTTAGGATAGGACAATATGTGGCTGAGATACAACTATTTGAAAATCTGGAATCTGAGGGTGCAAAAAAAAAATCAAAATATTGAGAAAATCGGCTTTAAAGTTCTTAGCAATTATTATTACTAATCAAAAATTTGGTTTTCATATATTTACAGTAGGTAATTTACAAAATATCTTCATGTAACATGACCTTTACTTAATATCCTAATGATTTTTGGCACAAGAGAATCCTGCATTTAAATACACCAAATATACATAAGAAATAATATATAATTATAAAATATATTCTTATATGAAACATATTAAGCTCTGTGCATTATTAACACAATTTTACAAACAGTCTGATTAGAAATGAGGCACAATAAAAATATTGTGTATATTTATCTCTATTTTTGTTGTTGTTGTTGTTGCTGCTTCTTGGTAAAAGAAAACAACATGTTAATAGTGGAAATGATGCAACTATTGTGGTGAGTAATAATTTTATTTAAATACTGATGAGTTGTTTAGAGAATGAATGAATGAATGAATGAATGAATGAATAAATAATGTAAATAGGATGGATTTTGTTTCAAATTTTAAAATCGGGGACTTAGCAATACAATGAGGTTGTGCACCTTTACAATAAAGTGATCTTCATATAGCAAAAAGAAAGAAAGAAAGAAAGAAAGAAAGAAAAATACTTATTTAGTTGTGTATATCCTTGTTGATTTCACCAAAGCGTCTTTGAACCCTGAAGAAGAGCAAAACACCATCGTGTGGATACAAGTGTCATTGCAGCACTAAAAAAAATACCACTTATTGCCTGGCCTGCTAACCTCTCTAAAGTTTGTCACATTCGTTAAAGCTACAAGGTCAGAGCTGTGTAATGTATTGCAGCGGTGAAGTAAGTTTTAGTAGGCTACGACTTTTAAGTACGTAGGCTAACTTCTTTATCCTGCGGTACCAAGTCTATCCTATAGAGGGCAATGGATCATAAATAAACCCCGATTACCAAACGTTAGTTTCCACTCATTCGACTGGAGTTTCCCTTATTCCTGTTTATGACAAATCAAGGCATAATACATATACTTAACAAGAAAAGGTAAACTTGTATCTGAACATTCTTACATGTATGTACTTTTCCCTCAGTCGAGTGAGGTTAATTACGTGACAGCCGCTGAAATCCGCCTCTAGGTTCGTGTCCACTAATGGCTCACTTCTTCTGCCTGTGCATCTGCCTTCGAATGATGAGGCCTGTAAATGGGGAAGATTATGTGGAAACGAATGACCAGTTGGCATATTTACTAGTGGGCTACCCGTGATTCCTGAGTTGTGATGTTGAGAGTGTCTATCCACCTTTTTCATTAACGCGGAAGTAAGCCTATGGGTGAGACATCCCGTTCATTAGTCGCTATAGGGAAATAATGAGAAGAATAACAGCGTGCTGTAAATGGTAAAACTGTTTGCATTACAAACCAGTGTGCTCATAATTAAGATAATACCTTAAAATAATATGGTAGGACACATCAATCTGCAATGTCAAGCAGCAAAATTAGCTTTTTTGTACAGCTAAAAATAGCTGGACACTGATGAGACCAGAAGCCAGATACATAAAATTTACAGATGGCCACGCCCACTTTTACGGGAAGAAAAATTAGGTTACTTAAGATGCCGAAAAGCAACTTGCAGTTGATGGTAATAAATGAAGTTATTTAATTTAATTGTTACATTTAATTAACAGTTATAGTCTACTAATGTAAAGCTGATGCTTTGCTTTTATTTATTTATTTATTTTTTATTTTTGAAAATAAATTATTTAGATGGTAATGTCCTGGGTCCTACAGGTGTAGGCCTGTTTAGTTATGCCTACTTAACAGCAAAAAGCACGTTTCATTGTTCATTTGTTTTGGTTTGCCTACTTTCTAATTTGTTTCAGAGATTAGTTAAATTGCTGGAGATCATCGAATCTTTGGCAGTGTTTGAAATAGGTATTTTTTTGTATAAAAACTTGCTTCACAGCTGTTAAAAAAGCATTTACTCTAGTATGAATGTGTGTAGTATGAATGTTGTCATGTTGTCATTGTTATGAGGCCTACCTGCATCATTTGCACCGCTTCTCTACAATTTACTTATAGGATAGTGTAGTTTGGATACACACTTAAGAATCTCTGCAAAGGTAGTAGGTTGTGCAGGAACGTTTGCCTACAGTTTTATGAATTTTACGAATTCAGAAATACTATTCTGTTTTTTGTACTATGTATTTGAAAGTATGCATATTCTGTTGCAGCCTCAGAGGTATTTGTTTTTAGTAAGTGTCTCACTTTACCATGGTATCCAACTGTATCAAGTTGCAGATCACTTTCTGCACATCCATTGGTAGTCTTCGCATCATGTTGGTTCCGAGCACAGGAATTACCAAGCAAAGTCATATTTACAAGTGGAAACTCTGCATTCTAGATGTTAGGCTACACAAAGCTGTGATGTTGGACAGGCTTGTTAATTTGAAACATAGTGGAAACACTGATCTACAATATGTATACTATACTATATTAATAATTTATATAGAGAGATCAGGAAAGCAAGTCTGTGGAATAGGAAAGCAAGTGAATCACTCAACTTCACGGTTTGCTTTATGTAACAAAAAACATTTAGTTGTGATGCCATATATTATTAAAGTATAGATCTAATTCATTTTCATCGTTTTTAACTTAGATGTAGTTATTTGGGTATTTTATTCATTATATATTTGCTGTACTTTGTTAAGGCTACTTCCTTGTTATGTTTCCAACTTGACTGTGTGACGTCCTAATAAAGGCCGCCAAACTAGAAGGTACAAGCTTTCTAAATGCACTCAAAGGCAGCAGTAAAACATGACTGCGAGACTCTTGTTACCACATCCGTTTAACCTGTAACCTTTCAAAATGGTGGAGAAGAGAAGCTGTGAATCGTAGATAGTTATTCATTTTTTAGTAAATCTTCATTGTTAGCTTTTGCTGTTTCCGTCATATACGCATGTCTGTAACTATTTAACCTTGTTGCATAATGTACATTTGTAAACAGAGAAAGTAGCATGTGGGTCAAAGACAAAATTATTTTGGTGTCCGCATTAAACTATTTTTACCAAAAATATTTTATATAAATAAAATGTCAAAATATGGGTGAAATAATGTTCCATCGTCATTCAGCTTATATTACAGATATATTACGTAAAAAATGAAACACCATTCTTATTCTGACCTGTACTGGTCATATATAAGTATATTAAAGAAAAAGTGATCGTATTGAATGTTATGTTTTAAATGATTAAAAACTGCTTGCTGTCAAGTGGGTAAAACTAATTGGTTTAAGGATAATAGCAAAGTTTGGTAACATAAATGATGACATGAACCGGTTGCACTCTGTGAGCTACTGGCGCTACCTGTTGCTATTTTTACCGCAACACAACTTAGAATACACAATTCGCAAAATAAAATACTGATACAGTGCCACATTGTGCTGCTTTTGGTTGTAATTTTCAGTCAAAGGGCAACAAGAGAAGTGATGCAAGTCTTCAATGCTTTCCTAGCAATAAGAAGAGGAGAAATGGAAGATGGGGAGATGAATAAAACTCGTGTCTTTGTTCTCTCCACTTTAGCCCTAATGCCTTTGAGGCTTTTAGTAGACCATATATATTTTATATCATTATACTGAAAGAGCTTACAAACGGCAGAGACAAGAAACGCTAGATGCCATCCTGGCAGGATGTAAACATGCTGATGCTTGTCATGATGCCACAAGCCACTGAAGGAGCATCTCAGTGTGGATTTCACTTGATATCCGGGGCCATTTAGACTTCTTGTAGGGAAAAATCAATGGGGCAGCATTTGGTTTAAGCCTACACTTACATCCATCACGACCTGTAAGCTCTTTCAGTAGCTGTGTGTTATGAAGCGGACGGGACACAGATGGTAAGTATATGCAATAACAGTTTATTATAAATGAGTTCAACAGACAGGATGAGAAGAACAGGTAAGTAGACAATCTTGAGAGAGTTTGAGAGCGTAGAATGAGAATGTAACCAGTTCTATTTCCGTTGTACCCACAGATGATCCGACGACGACGAAGCCAATGACGAACACCACAATCACACACCACAACTCACGGGAGGACACGAGGAAGGCGATCGCTGGGAATCTGAAGGAGAACGAGGAACCAACAAGGAGATCACAGGTAAGTGCAAACAGGTAAGTATGACAGGTAATAAGTTGAGCTCAGCGAGTCCACTTCGAATAGTCAAGCTTGGACAGGGATTGCAGGTTGGTGTGTGCTTTTATGTGGTGCTTGATTGATGAGATAATAGCTGTCAGGTGCTGGTGATCAGAACTCGGGTGATTGTGAGCGTTGCGTTGTAGTGAGGGTGGAGCCTGGCGTGGATGTAACACTGTGGTCATTGTATCAGTATTTTATGTTTCAACTTGTGTATTCCGAGTTGGGTTGTGGTAAAAATAGCAACAGTTAATGTCATTGAAATAATGGCGGCCCTCATAGTCCAAAAAAATATGTAAAACAATGTGGATTTTTTTTTTTAAATAAGATAATTCTTTCATGGGTTTTCTACTCCGTATTTAAGTAATAAACATAATTTACATTATATAAGCCATACAATCTTTAATAATATTTTAAAGGAGTTCCCTTTAAAATGGCAATTAAATTGTTTTTGGAGGCTGCACTGTGATCCTTAAGTAGTCTTTTAATGTTATCTAATGATTCTTCTTGTAAATATGCCTAACATTTTTTTTTTTTCGATATGACCTGTTGGTATAGGAACTATTTAGTGTGTCTTCATGATAAATCATGATAAAAATGCATGATAGTCAATATTTTTTGCTCTGAAATAATACACTTAAACAGGACACATTGTATAGTATGGGGGAAAAATACACTGACCAAAATTATAATTGCAACACTTTTGTTTTTGCCCCCATTTTTCATGAGCTGAACTCAAAGATCTAAGACTTTTCCTATGTACACAAAAGGCCTGTTTCTCTCAAATATTGTTCACAAATCTGTCTAAATCTGTGTTAGTGAGCACTTCTCATTTGCCGAGATAATCCATCCACCTCACAGGTGTGGCATATCAAGATGCTGATTAGACAGCATGATTATTGCACAGGTGTGCCTTAGGCTGGCCACAATAAAAGACCACTCTAAAATGTGCAGTTTTACTGTATTGGGGGGGGGGGGTCTGGGGGGTCTGAAAACCAGTCAGTATCTGGTGTGACCACCATTTGCCTCAAACAGTGCAAAACATCTCCTTCACATAGAGTTGATCAGGTTGTTGATTGTGGCCTGTGGAATGTTGCTCCACTCCTCTTCAATGGCTGTGCGAAGATGCTGGATATTGGCAGGAACTGGAACACGCTGTCGCATACGCCCATCCAGAGCATCCCAAACATGGTCAATGGGTGACATGTCCGGTGAGTATTCTGGCCATGCAAAAACGGGGATGTTTTCAGCTTCCAGGAATTGTGTACAGATCCTTGCAACATGGGGCCGTGCATTATCATGCTGCAACATGAGGTGATGGTTGTGGATGAGTGGCACAACAATGGGCCTCAGGATCTCATCACGGTATCTTTGTGCATTCAAAATGCAATCAATAAAATGCACCTGTGTTCGTTGTCCATAACATACGCCTGCCCATACCATAACCCCACCGCCACCATGGGCCACTTAATCCACAACGTTGACATCAGCAAACCACTGACCCACACAACGCCATACACGCTGTCTGCCATCTGCCCTGTACAGTGAAAACCGGGATACATCCGTGAAGCGAGCATCTCTCCAAAGTGCCAGATGCCATCGAATTTGAGCATTTGCCCACTCAAGTCGGTTACGACAACAAACTGCAGTCAGGTCGAGACCCCGATGAGGAGGACGAGCATGCAGATGAGCTTCCCTGAGATGGTTTCTGACAGTTTGTGCAGAAATTCTTTGGTTATGCAAACCGATTGTTGCAGCACGTGTCCAGGTGGCTGGTCTCAGATGATCTTGGAGGTGAAGATGCTGGATGTGGAGGTCCTGGGCTGGTGTGGTCACACATGGTCTGCGGTTGTGAGGCCGGTTGGATATACTGCCAAATTCTCTTAAACGCCTTTGGAGACGGCTTATGGTAGAGAAATGAACATTCAATTCATGGGCAACAGCTCTGGTGGACATTCCTGAAGTCAGCATGCCAATTGCACGATCCCTCAAAACTTGCAACACCTGTGGCATTGTGTTGTGTGATAAAGCTGCTCATTTTAGAGTGGCCTTTTATTGTGGCCAGCCTACACACCTGTGCAATAATCATGCTGTCTAATCAGCATCTTGATATGCCACACCTGTGAGGTGGATGGATTATCTCGACAAAGAAGAAGTGCTCACTAACACAGATTTAGACAGATTTGTGAACAATATTTGAGAGAAATAGGCCTTTTGTGTACATAGAAGAAGTCTTAGATCTTTGAGTTCAGCTCATGAAAAATGGGGGCAAAAACAAAAGTGTTGCGTTTATAATTTTGGTCAGTGTAGATTAAAGCAGTATTTATTTATTTTTATGTATTGGAGGAAAAAAAAAAATCATTGTCATACTCAATGGAAACATAACAAACACATGAGAAGGGGGAAATACAATCTTTTGACAATCATGCCAGCATGTCGGATTTTCCCATTCACAATAAATTGTCACTTCATAATTGCTTCATAATTAAAGCACATTAAGGCAGCGTTTGAAAAAAGTAACATAATGGTAAGAAATAAAATTAAATGCATGTAAAATATATGAAATATGGGTTTTTGAGTGGTTGCCATGCAAGGCATTAGGATGCAACAGCTAAAGTGTCCAACTCTTTTCTGCCATGTTGAAAGGTTAAGGCTTTTCCCAACTCTGTAACTCGGGTATCAAAATTACGCATCCTTCACAGGTTCTTGGAATTATCACAAACACAAATCGCTACCACTTGACAGTTGAAAATGTAACTATCACTTAAGACTAATGCATTCTTCAAGTGCAGCTGGAAACATTGTAATTGAATAACACACGTAACACATGAATGACCCTCGGAAACTCGGAATTCTAGATGATACACAAGTTGCCAAATTGTGATGTTGGAAAGGTCGTGAAGTGGAAATATATAGCTCTGAGATTTTCTAGGGGAAAACATGAGCTCTTTTTGCACATTCACAACTCATTGCCACGAGGCTAAGGTGTTGTGATTGGTTGCCAGGACATTGTCATGCGATAGCTAAGGTGTTCTCAGTGGTTTTAGCATGTTGCTGCGCAGTTGCTAGGGTGTCATGGGTGGTTGATATGGCACTGCTAGAGTGGTTCCTTAGAGCCCACCTTCACATATCAGAATCACCTGCACCACAGCGCACACAACACAGTGAGATCTTGTGTAGTCCATAATTTATTAGGTTATGTTATGTGAGATCATATGGGGGATAACAGCCCTGCTGTGCTTGTTTTAAACAGGTAGTCCTCTGCGCACTGTACAATGCTCCTTCATTCTCTATCTCCCAACATCTATTATTATTGGTAGTTGCATGCAGTACAGCGGGAGTGCAGATGGAAAGTCATTGTTTTTCAATTACAGATTGCATCTTCAATATCCAGTATCAAATTGTTTATCATGACATCTTGTCTGCCGGCAGGAGAAAAGGAACTATATGGTTGACAAGCTTTACTAGCTTGGATAAATGTTACCTTACTATACAAACGCTTTATATTCTATTTACAATTGCTTTTTAGAAATATTAGCACAGGGATTAAGAAAAATTCCTGATAATTTACTCACCTCCATGGCATCCAAGATGTTTATGTCTTTCTCTTTAGTTGAAAAGAAATTAAGGTTTTTGAGGAAAACATTCTAGGACTTTTCTCCATATAGTGGACTTCCATGGGGATAAACGGGTTGAATGTCCGATTTGCAGCTTCAATCCATCTTCAAAAGGCTCTACACAATCCCAGCCAAGAAACAAGGGTCTTGTTAAGTGAAACAATCAGTCTTTATATACTTTTTAACCACAAATGCTCATCTTGCACTAGCTCTGCAATGCGCATCTACGACTTCACACATTACATGCGGTTAGTTCTTTGTCGGTGTAACTTGGACTGTTTTTGCATGTTTGCTTTGTAAAACACTGGGTCGGTACTTACACCTACGTCACACGTGTACACACGCATATAGTTGAGGTCAAAAGTTTACATACGCCTTGCAGAATCTGCTAAATGTTAATTATTAATTTACAAAAATAAGAGGGATCATACACAATGCATGTTATTTTATTTAGTACTGACCTGAATAAGATATTTCACATTAAAGACGTTTACATATAGTTCGCACAAGAAAATAATAGTTGAATTTATAAAAATGACCCTGTTCAAAAGTTTACATACACTTGATTCTTAATACTGTGTTGTTACCTGAATGATCCACAGCTGTGTTTTTTTTTGTTTGTTTGTTTGTTTGTTTAGTAATGGTTGTTCATGAGTCACTTGTTTGTCCTGAACAGTTAAAATGCCCGCCGTTCTTCAGAAAAATCCTTCAGGTCCCTCAAATTCTTTGGTTTTCCAGCATTTTTGTGTATTTGAACCCTTTCCGACAATGACCGTATGATTTTGAGGGAAAACAATGCATTAAGATCCAGGGGTGTAAACTTTTGAACGGAATGAGGATGTGTACATTTTTCTTATGTCTAATTTTTTATTTTATTTTTTTTTCATTTGAACCTTCTGTAATAGTTGCATATGAGTCCCTCAGTTGTCCTCAGTGTGAAAAGATGGATCTCAAAATCAAACAGTCATTGTTGGAAAGGCTTTGAATACACAAAAATCCTGATAAACCAAATAATTTGTGCGACCTGAAGGATTTTTCTGAAGAACAGCAGGCAGTTTAACTGTTCAGGACAAACAAGGGACTCATGAACAACTATCACTAAAAAAAAAACACTGTGGATCATTCCGGTAACAACACAATGTTAAGAATCAAGTATACGTAAACTTTTGAGCAGGTTCATTTTTATAAATGTAATTATTATTTTCTCTTTTAGACTAAATGTAAACATCTTTTATGTAAAAAAAATCTTATTCAGGTCAGTACTAAATAAAAAAATAACATACATTTTGTATAATCTCTCTTATTTTGGTAAAATAATTAACATCCTGATTCTGCAAGGTGTATGTAAACTTTTGACTTCTACTCTACATATAGGTATCCTCATCCTGCACATACTATCTATATGTAAACATGTTAACATTTAAATTAAAATAAATGCATTTTGTTCTTAAGGAGTGTATCTTCTCCTCATCCTACCCTAAATGAATCATTTAGACTTACAGACTTAATGCCGAAGACTTAAAAATGGTATAAAGTTTTGATTTCGTTGTTAAAATTAAAACCCTCCTCCCTGCTACTTATCACAGATTTATCTGTCAAGAGTATGATGAAATCTTCTGACAGTTGTGTAGTCGAGATGGACTTTATAGCTCAGTGCATTTAAACCAGATAAATAGGTTCATTTTTGCCTTCATCAGTATGTAGGCTGGTTAAGGTTTTCTTGTGCTATTAATTTTATGCCATTAAATCCATCTTTTAAAAAAAAAAAAAAAAAGGAAAAGGGAAGAAAAAAAGACATTTTTTTCTCACTCTCACTTCTCTCTCTTACTCTCTCTTGCTCTCTCGCACAGCGCTAGCCTTTGCTCTGCTTCTTTTTCTCTGTCTCCCCCTCCCTCTCGCTGTCCCTCTTTCTTCTCTTTCTTTCTCTCTGGCTGCTTTTCATTCCTGTTTCTCTTTTCATTGTTTTTTTTTTTCTCGCTTTTCTTTAGCTCTTTGGGACCTCTATTTCTTCTCTTCCTCTATTCAGGTTTTCTTTATTCTCTTTTCTGAATAGTTGTGGTACTTAAAGGGAAAGGGGAAAGGGAAGGAGCAGGGGAGGGAGGTTAGTTTCAGTCAGATCTCAAGCACAACACTTCCTCCTACTGCAGTCAGTCTCAACCAGACTGCGCCGGGGACTTTTTCTTAGTGCGTCTGTGCACCGACTTACATAAAGCACTCGCTTAAGCCCTAATGAAACACCCTCAGGTGCCTTTCTATGCATGCAAACTTGTCTCATTTTGAATAATCCTATGTAAAGTACAGGGGTATATTGCGTCTTACTGGTTTTCTTTGTTGTCAAGGTTGTGATATATTGATATACATCTCTGCTGTGGTTGTGTAGACGACTGTTATCTCCTCAAAGGAGGTGTCTAGGTCTCACAGGGACATCTTCATCACGGCACTGAGCTGACAGGCCACAGGATGTCCTGCCACATAGCACGTTTTTCACTAGGAGCCATAAACAAGGTATATGAGGGAACCTTAGAGGGGGTAAAGCATATAAAATCTCACTCTTTGTTATTTAAGCAAATTTAATTCATTAAACTTAAGGCTGAGTGAATCTGATTCTAATTCATTTAGGAATATTTTAATCATGTCTATAGAAATTCACTGTCAGTTAATGCTGTAAATTTGACAGATAACCTTCTAACTTGGTCTAATGCAAAAATATTTCACTTATTGTTTACTTCACATAATTATGTAACAGTCAATATAATATAATAAGCAACATAACAAAAAGGTCTGTGAATACCAACGTAACAACAAACTTACACTATGTGGGTAGAGGCTGTTTACACTAGACGCGACGCTTTTGTAAGCCCGTCGTAAATAGAATGACGGATCAATTTACTGTCGTGGGTTTGTCGCGTCGCGCAGTACTGCGCCAATCGTGTCCGGTGTAGACACGGTGTTAAACTTCAAATTTCATATCTTGCGTGAACTTGCGTTACTATCACATTGTGTGAAATTATAAACTCAGGAAAGCGTCGGTTTTAAACTCCCATGTAAAGTGTAAAAAGTGTTTTTCAGTGATTCATTGAAAGGACCGCATCAGACGAGTCATTTGTTCGTGAATCTAACACTGACGATGGTAGGCTATGTTTTTTGATTCATTAAAAAGAGTAACTAGATATTTCGTTCAGTTGTTTTAATGATTCAGTGAAAGTACCAGTTGACAATCATGACAGTCTGGCTGCGATGTTGTTAGGTTCAGTACAAAGAACTGGTTTAAAAGTAATTTGTTCGTTTGTTCATTAATGATTCGCTAAATGGACTGGCTCACAAAAGTCATTCGCTTATGAATCTCACACTGACTACACTGTATGTTTTTGCAGTTCAGTGAGAAAGAATCTTTTTTTCATGAATCGGACTAGACTGGTTCCACTTTATGCTTATGTCTCACTAAAAAGAACGAGTTTAAAGAGTCTTTTGTTTGTGAACTGTACACTGTTTGTTTTGTGTTTTTGATTCACTAAAAAGAACTGGCTCTTAAGTGTCATTTGTTTGTAACATACAAACAAATGGAGCAGTAATCATAACTGTGTATGAAAACGATTACAGGTGCTCGCTGTTTTACCACCTCTAGTGTTCATTTCTGTTGGAAACTGCAGTGATATGTACTTATTGGTATGTATTTCGCATTTTGCGAAAAAGTTCCCACAGGTACGTTTTTGTCATGAGATCAGGTGGATTTTAATGTTGTCCTTACTACCTTTCTGGGCCTTGAACGTAGGGTCAAAAAGCTCTCGGATTTCATCAGAAATATCTTAATTTGTTTTCCGAAGATGAAGTCTTATGCTTTTCCAATATCCAAATAGTTAGAAATGTATGTAATTCTTAAAATATGTAATGCAATATACACTTCACACTTCACTCAATGTTCCATCCTATATGTTTTTCATTAGACATCCAGTTTCGCTCAGAAATGCATAACGTTATCAAAGCGAAACGACAGTTCACTTTGACTTTAATTATAAACACATCACATAGACATCTACAGCGTGCTGAAGTAACTGCAGCGAGATGAGGACACGTAATATCAGGTTCGATTCATCCTGTAATTCTTTTCACGCCAGACCTTCTTCCGAAAGCTTGAAGAGCAGAGAAGCAGCCCAGAGATGAGCGCTGGAGAACTGACCACTCTGTCTAGCACACATGTAAATGAGAGATTGTGCCAGTGGAAATGGAACAGGGGATTGGACGAATAGAAAGTGATTAAAAATGCAGAATTGATAGGGCAACAGATGAAACTTTTCTCTCGCTCTCTCTCTCTCTCTCTCGCTCTCCGTAAGTAAGAAACCGAAAAAAAAAACAGCATGATGGAATGGCAGGCTTGAAGGGGAGAGAAAGGTGAAAGACAGATGAAAGTGAAAAGAGATAAAAGCCGGAGTGAGGAGGGTGTGGGATAAAGCAGGAGGAAGGGAGGCAGAGATGAAAGCAAAATGAGAAAGATAAGAACAGAGTGAGAGAGACAGAGAGGGAAACGGAGGGAGAGATAGATAGTGTACAGCGCAGAGAGAGGGGTAACCATGGAAACAAGAAGAAGGTACAAAAGAAGAGAGAGACAAAGGGGTTTTGATTTAAAAGAATGAAACTTGGGAGAAAGAAAAAGTAATTCAGGTTGAAATTTGTTACCGTGAGGTGAGGGAGAAATACAAAAGAGCACGAGCCCGCGGAAGGACGGCCGCTTCTATTTATGAGACCCTGCAAATGAGACTTTGCCTACTGTCAGGTGTCAGACCCGCTAGTATTTACAGGCCTCTGGGCCGCGGCATAGATGGACGCCGAAATTGGATGCGCAACCAGGCAGCCCGACTCGTGCCGTCAGCCCATTTAACTGCCATTAGCAGGATTATGAGATGGGAGGCAGGAGGCAACTGTTCTCTTGAAGGCAGCGGCGGGAGTCAGCCGAGGCTTTGACCTCCCAACCTCATGCCGCAGGGAGACGCATGTACGCACGCACGCACGCAGAGGAGTGGCGCTCCTGAATGCTCCTAGGCCCGACACAATGAACTTGTGCCTTCGCAGCTGAGTTTTGCAGGGTGTGGACTCCCGCCTCATTCAGATGCATACAATATAGCCTCCTATTTACATTCATATTTGTCTATCTTCATGGAGCCGAAGCCAGACATTGCTTCTTCTTCTTTTTTTTTTTTTTTTACTCTGTGGTTTTTGAGTCTCTTGTGTGTCTCTTTTTCTTTCTATCTCCCTCCCTTCCCCCTTCTCTCCTGTCTTTCTCTCACTGTCTCTCCTCTTTCTGTTTCTTTCTCTCTCACTCACCCTCCCCCTTCTCTCTCTTGATCTCTCTCTCTCCTCTTTCTCCTTCTCTCTCTCTCTCTCTCTCTCCCCCACTCCTCTTTCTTTTCTCTCTCTCTCTGTTCCTTTTATATCCTGTGCTGAATGCTCTCCTCCCTCAACTGTCTTTCTCTTTTCTATTCACTCTATTTCCTCTCGGTTCTCTCGGCAGAAACATTTCTTGCCCAATATTCTGTCCAACATTTTATCTGTAACCCCCATGCTGAATGAGGGGGGTAATCTTTTATTCAGGATTTGAAGAGCCTCTCTTCTTTGCATCTTCCGTGTTTGTGTGTGCGCTCGCGTATCCGAGTGTGATTTTCTCGGATGGGCTGCAACCAAAATACACAAACACTGAAATCAAGAGCGCGGGATCATCAGGGCCGAGACGCAACTTTGCGTGGCTGAGATTAAGACGTTCGGGATGGAAATGACTTGGATAAACTAGCTTCTGTCTGTCTTCGTAACTTGTGTTCACACAAGTGGACAAATGATTTAGAAGTTAATTTAGAAAGGAACTAACTGCTGGCTGTAATGTCTGGCTTGGGGTCAAAGGTTATGTCCATTGAGTTTCAGTGGTTAATAAGTGGCAGTGCTGGTGTGTGTTCTGGGCTCGGATGTGGGGGGGAGGGTGTTAGAGCTGAAGGCTGGCTGTATGCACTTTGACGCCTCTCAAGAGCTCTGCTAAAACCCAATCTCACGGCAGTACCGAGTCATGATCTTGTAGCCTGAATGACGGCTTTATGTGCTAATTCGTGTTTGTTTGGTTTTGTCTATATTAAAGGCTTTTAAAAAACTGTTTATCACGGCAACATGTTTAGATTAACATAGCATTGTGGGTAAGATGTGTCATGCCCTTAAGTCTAGGAAACTGCGCAGTATTTGTCATGTCACCATATATTTAGAAAGCAAACATTTAGAAAGTTAAACCTTTGTGTTTACAGGGTTTTAAAGTCAAAATGTTATCTAGGTCTAAAAATGTACACTACCATTCAAAAGTTTTAGCTTTTATTTGATCAGAGCAGTAAAAGCTGTAATATTATTTAATTTTACTACAGTTTTCAATATATTTTAGTGTATTTCTGTGGTGGCAAAGCTGAATTGTCAGCTGGCATTACTTCAGTCTTCAGTGTCACACAATCCTTCAGAAATTATTTGAATATGCTGATTTGGTGAATATGTTAAGTTGGTGAATATGTTGAGTTGAAAAGTGCTGCTCTTTTGTGGAAAATGTGATGCATCATTTTTGATGCAATGATGAATATGAAGTTCAAAAGAACAGCATTGATTTTGTGACATCATATTGCTTGCTGACAATCCTGATCAATGTAATGCATTTTTGCAGAATAAAATTAATTTCTTAAAAAAAAAAAAAAAAAAAACTTTTGAACTATAATGAATATGGGTAGTTGACACAAAATGTGATTGTATTAAATTTATTCAGACAACAGATATAATTTTGGATATTTTTGTACTAGTGGGTGCAGGACACTATAGTTTATTTGTGTAAGTGAGGATAGCAAAATAAAGTAAATTGTGACATATTATACCCCAAAATTCTTCATACAGTGGATTACAAGTAAAACTGATAAAAACCTGGGACTAAAAATTTGATTCGACACTTTGACCACGTTTTGTTACATACCTTTCTATCAAAGTTATCTGACATTATCAAGATGAATTTGTTCTGACACAGTTTGAGTCATATTTTATTACCATTTTCTAAACTATAGCGAATAAACAGTGATAATGAGAGAAATTCTGAAGGTGTCTGAATTGGGGCTGTCAAACTCTTAATCACATACAAAATAAAAGTTTGAGCCTAATATATGTGTTTGTACTGTATGTAATTATTCCGTATGTATAAATACAAACAAATTTATGTATATATTTAAGAGAAATTTGTTATTTACATATAAAATATTTTTATTTATATATAATATAAATTCTATAAAAAGTATAATACATATAAATATTTCTGAATAATAATTAATAATTACGTTCAGTACAAACACATACATAAGGCAAACTCAAACTTTTATTTTGTATGCGATTAATCGTGATTAATCGTTTGACAGCCCTAGTCCATATACATTTTGGTTTGACTGTATATTCTCTCATTTAAAATGATGTCATGAAAGCTGCATAATAATTTGCTAAATGCATTTTAAAACAGAGAGGATGCATATTTATAAGTAATTAATGTCAATACCCACATCATACATGTTGGTAAATTTCTAGCTGTGGGGTAAAATGTGCCAGATGCATTGGCATATGCTGCGACAGTAATTTAAGTAATAGTGAGTTTATATGAGTATATATATATATATATATATATATATATATATATATATATATATATTACCCCATGACATGGCACAGTTTACCCCCAGACCACAGTGAAGTAATATTTCTATATTACTTTTTTAATGAGGTTCTTACTACCTTTGTGGGCACTAAGTGTGTCAGTTGCATTGTTGTCTATGCAGCATCAGAAAGCTCTAGGACTTTATCAAAAATATCTTAATTTGTGTTGTAAAGATGAATGAAGATCTTAACCGGTTTGGGATGACATGAGGGTGAGCATTAATGACAGAATTTTACCCCAATCTCTTTCTAAATTTCTTAGAGTTGAAAGCTTTGACCACTGCATTTGTGCTACACCCTTTTGCCTTTATTGCGTCATAATGGCATTAGGAGGTGTCAGTATATACTAGTGGAGGGTTTCACATTTCCCATTGTATCACCTGCGGTGGGCTAGTGTCTAAGTCTCTCTTCAGGCCACATTAGCACTGAGGCTTTTGAGAATTGAAAACGACCACATCCACATGCATCCCACTCAGATCTCAGCCACTAACCCAACCGGTTCAAGCCTACTTCCCTCAGTATCATACGTTCACATTGCTGCAGAAAACAATGCAGACAAAAGTTCCCCATTGCTTCTCTTCAGGTGGAGGAGAAATACACAAATCGTAAGTAAAAGTGTCATGTGACGTGCACACACAAACACACACACACACACACTTGTCAGTTAAACCTGTAGATGGATTCCCAAACCACACACCCCTCTAAAGCACAGCTACACAAACCTGTGGAGAAGCAAACGTAGAGACACACACATGCAGAAGAAACTAGTAGGCGTTCATTATTCATCATGTATTCTTCCCTGCGTGTGTGAGTGAGTGTGTGTGTGTGTTAGGACTGGTTCACGCAAGTCTGATACTTCTGGGCAAATGAGGTTAGGACAGGTTTCAAGCCATTTTAAAAAAAAAAAAGGAGAGAGGAAGGAAAACCCATGGGCCTGGGTATTCCAGCCAGCGTATTCTTTCTTTCCCCTAACTTTTGTTGTCTCCCCCTCTTCGTTTTCCCCACAGGCGGGCAGCTCTGTGTTGTTTTATGTACACGTCCCTGGCCGTTTCTTCTTCCATGTGGATTCTTTGTCTTTTGCGTCTTATCTCTTTGTTTCTTCCCTTGCACTCTTTCTATTTTCTCTCCTCTCTCTCAACTTCCTGCTATCTCTCCCCCTCACTCACACCCTCCCTCAATCTCTCTTTATCTCTGTCTGTTTCCCTTCGCTCCCTATCTCTCTCTCTCTCCCTGTCCTTTCTCTTTTCCCTCCCTCCCTCCTTTCCTCTCACGATCTCTCTCACACACACATCTTTCTCTCACTCAGACGCACATATACTGACTCTCCTACAATGCTTGATTTTCTCTCTCTTTCATGGATTGCCCTTTCCTGCTCACTGATGAAAAATGTCCTCTCACACACTGACGGTATACAGCACAGTCCTTCAGTCCTTCACTCAGGTGTGTTCCATTCCATAATAGAGGCTCTTTTGTGGGACGGCCAGCCTATATCCCGGCGTTAATAAGCTCACGGGAAGTGTTAGACTAATCCCATACGTTTTCCGTAACGAGGTTGAGCGGGAACACCTCGGCAGGTAGCCTGTCGCGCGAGCGCGCTCCTGACGGAGGAAACCGGAACTTTAATAGTTAATATCTTTCCTTGCTGTTTTTCCCTTTTCCTCTCTTTTCCCCTGCCCCCCCCTTCACTCTTCCACTCCCCCTCTTTTTCTCTTGCTGATGGACTCCTCTTTTTTATTTTCACACTCCACCATCCCCCTTTTTCTTCTTCTTCTTCTTTTTTTTTTTCTCACTATCTCTCTCTCAGGCTGCTGAAAGTCTCTCTCTTTCACTGCGTTCTCTCTTTCTATCTCTCTTTCAGTCCCCACCCCCCTCTCGAGCGCTCTCCCTCCCTCTTCTCTCTTTCTTTCTGTCTTTCTCTCTTTTCTTTGACCTCATCTTTTCTTATGCTTTGCTCTCCCTCCCCCAGTTCCTCTCTTCCTCCTTTTTTGCTGCATTCTCTTCTTCTCTCGCCCTCCCCCACCTCTTTTTGCTCTCTCTCTCTCTTTTTCTATTTCTCTCCCATTCACCCCCCTTCCCTTCCCTTTTCTCTCTATACCTCTCTGTCTCAGTCCCCCTCCCTCTTCCTCTTATTCTCTCTCTCCCCCATGTCTGTCTCACTCCCTCCCTCTCTTTCCAAACTGCTTTTCTTTCTCCTTTTCTTTCTTTTGTCACTCATTTTTTTTGTGCGCACTGGCTCTCAGACATCGCACGGGCGTCTTGCGGCTTAATTATTTGAGATGCGCAAATAAACAGACCTGTAGAACTCCTCCCGGGAAACATTTCAGCGTATCTCACTCACTGTCTGTCTGACACCGACAGACACACCTCCAGTGCGCCGGTGATTAGAGATCACTCTGTGTGTGCGCGCTCGCGCACATGCCGGCTAGAAACATGTTTGCGATCATCTCTAAAGCGTACGTGTGTTGAGAAGTGAGCTTTTGTTAGTACTAGCAAAATATGTTTGTTGAAGGGTCACGCTGCATGTGCGTGTGTGCGTGAGAAAGAGAGATAGCGAAAGAGAAAGAAAGAGAAAGAGATGGGGGAGTGTGAGGAAGGGAGGGCAGAGAGACGGAAAGAAAGAAAGAAAGAGAATGGAAGAAATAGGTTTGTGTGTGTATGTGTGTGAGAGAGGCAGGCACAGTCAGTTCTGATAACAGCAACAGTAGGAGGAGGATGAGCTTGGCTCCGCCCCCTTCGCCTCTCGCGGCTATAAATAGGAGCTGGTGTTTTTTGCTCCTCTCACTTCTCTTGAAGGATGAGGTCCCTGAAACATCTCAAACATCACACCAGGAGTAATGTGGTGAGTGTTCAACCCAAACATACATGCTGCATGAAGCGGCTTGTGTTGATGTGTTGACTTGAACTGTTGGTTAATTGTTGTGGGGAAGTTTGCAACTTTGAACTGGGGGAATGAAATAACTTTTTTCTCTCTCACAGAATGCCGCAAGAGTGTAATTTACACTTTAACCTTTCTCAGTCTAGCCTCATATTGTCTCTCTGCCTCCAATGCAGTATGTTTCACCTGTTTTTTTTTTTTATCTCTCACACTCAGGTTCATTTTGTGCTGGTCTGTACACTAGCTAGCGTTTGTGTTTTTATCTATTTTTATATTCACTTCAGCTCTTCTCATACAGTCACGGCTGCTATCTTGCCCGACTGGCTCTTTCATTTGTCTTTCTGTCTTAACACTCCTTCTCTTTCCTATTCCCTCCCTCCTTCTTTCTCATTTCTCACCCTCTTTCGGTCTCCTTCTTAGTTTCAGTCTTTCACTCCCCACAACCCCTCCCTCTCTCTTTATCTCTCTGTTGTACTCTCTCGCTCACTCACTCACTCACTCAGTTTCCTTCAGTCTCTCATCCCCCGCCACCCCTCCCTCCCCCTCTTCTTTTCCTCTCACTCTCTCTTTATCTCTCTTTATCTTTCTTTCCTCACTCCCCTCCCTCACTCAGTCACTCAGTCTATCTCTCATCCCCCAGTTCCCCCCGTCCTCTCTCTTCCTTCTTTCACTTGCTTCCTCAATCACCCTTTTTCTCTCACTCACTCTTTTTTTCTGTCTGTTTCTCCCTCCCTCTGTCTGACTGCTTTAAAAGCAGTAATTATAAATGACATGGTTATCAGGGCATCCAGGTTCCCCTTCTCATTTCTCGCTCCCTCTCTCTCTCTGCCCCCCCACCCACTTTTTTTTTTCTTTCCCCTGTCTCTGCTTGTCTGTCTCTCTTCCTCTGTTTTACAGCTGTCAGTCTCTCCCTCCCTCTTTCCCTTGTGTATGCTTGTTTTTGCTTAAGCTTAAATCCGTATTGTGTAGCCTTCTTTTTTCAAGAACAAATCAAGGTACCAGCTCGTTAGAGGTGATAATGTGCATTAACGACTTTCTGAGAACACACACATTTACTTGTGTGTACATGACAGTGATTTGAGCGCTCTGTGTGACCTGACTTTAACCAAGTTCACCTTAACTAGTCCAGTTTTTCTCATAGGCGCTGCATCTAGATCACATTGGCTTCAGCTAATGTGTGAAGTCCGCAAATTGACTAGACTTGCTGGTACTGCTAAAACTTCACTGTCCAACCTTTTCATAGTCAGCAGGGGCAGCGCTTGACCTCACAGGAAATGCTGTGGATAGTCCACGGATGTAGACTTCCCGCTCGGACCCAGACACTCTTTGTGCTTCGTGTTCGTTTAAAGACTGTGAAGGAAGGAAGCATGGCGCTCGAACAGATCTGTCTTATCTCTTCTATCTAAAGCAATCTCTGGTGAACACAGAGGCAAGGCGTTGTCAGACTATGTCTCTTGCTGACTGCTGTGAAAATTGGAAAAATTGCATATATATATGTATAATGTTTACTATTTGAAAAAAAAAGGTCAGGTAAAACATCGCTGCCATTTTGCCAGAAATTTCCTGTAATTTCTTTTTTTCAAAAGCAAATCCACAAACTCTTATTTGTTGCCCCGCATCAGTCATCTCGGTTGTTCTGACACTCATGTAGATGTGACACTATTGCGCTGACTTCGTTGCTATTGTAGTGACACTGTTGCCATGACAGCCTTAGCCAGACTTTGTTGCTACGACTGTACTGTATTGACACTTGCAATGGCAGATTTACTCTACACTGATTCTGATTTTCTGAAGTATTGTTAAGACCTGTTGTTTTCTCCATTGACAGGAAGAGCAGGAAGTTCCTCTGGTTCGCTGCTATTCTAAAGTGATGGAGCATGGAGTGGACGTCGGCACTCAGACTGACCCGGTGGTGGTCCTGTCCCTGGCCCAGGCTGCTGTGCTGGGACTCATATCCCAGAACGAAATCTTCGGAGCCACAATTGCCCCAAATGGTTTCTATACGGGGGAGGGACGTGAAGGCCCTGCTCCTCCTGCAGAATCTATGGAGTACGAATATGCAGATCAGCTAATTGGAGCCAATGGAGACTATCTATCTGAGCCTCATGGGGAGAACAGGAAGCCAGAAGGGCTCTACGGGGCAGAACGCAGGCGTCCGGGTCCCCGTGGCAGGACCAAGAGGCCTATGAGTGAAGGAGAACCAGAGGAGTCCACTGAGAGGTCTCCAAACACACCGAATCAGGTGAAAGGAGAGAGACCTGAGTTCTCCAGTCCATGTTATCTCTCAAATCCCCAGCAAACTGAGAATGAGCCAGAAGTGTTGGACCTAGCACCTCAAAGAGTGCCAATGAAAGAAGAGCAGTGTAACAAAGGCTACCCTGAGCCCTCGAGGGAGCCAACCAGCCAACAGGTTGACTCTGACACTCAAACGCAAGCCCACCAAAGCCCTGTGGGGCATGGAAAAGCACTGGGGGAGTCCTCTGAGGAAGCACGGGGAAAGGAGGAGGAGCTGGAAGAAGAGGAGGAGGAAGTGGAGGAGAGAGCACTGAACCTGAAAACCACAGAGGAGGATGTGAGCCCAGCAATGAGGCGCTACTATGAGTCAAGCGTGACAGCGTATGAGGCTGCTGAGATGGGCTTGCCGGGAGAGTATGAGGAAGGCGGACAGAACATGATGTGGACGGAGGGTGAGAACTCCTTGGGTAGACGGATGCAGATCGACCGGCTAGATATTAACGTGCAAATTGACGAATCCTACTGTGTGGATGTGGGCGAAGGTCTCAAACGTTGGAAGTGCCGCATGTGTGAGAAGTCCTACACTTCCAAGTACAACTTGGTCACGCACATCCTTGGTCACAATGGCATCAAACCACATGAGTGTCTGCATTGTGGAAAGCTCTTCAAGCAGCCCAGCCATCTTCAGACACATCTGCTAACTCACCAAGGGACGCGGCCACACAAGTGCACCGTCTGCAAGAAAGCCTTCACCCAGACGAGTCACCTTAAACGTCACATGTTGCAGCACAGCGACGTCAAGCCTTACAGCTGCCGCTTCTGCGGCCGAGGATTTGCCTATCCCAGCGAACTACGTACTCACGAAACCAAACACGAGAGCGGCCACTGTCATGTCTGCACGCAGTGCGGCATGGAGTTCCCCACTCACGCCCACCTCAAGCGGCACCAGGTCAGCCACCAGGGCCCGACGACCTTTCAGTGCACCGAATGTCATAAGTCCTTTGCCTACCGTAGCCAGCTCCAGAACCATCTGATGAAGCACCAGAACGTGCGGCCCTATGTCTGCTCGGAGTGCGGCATGGAGTTCGTGCAGATCCACCACCTGAAGCAGCACATGCTTACACACAAGGTACTGACACAGCAGGCCCTCGAACACAAGGTACTTAAACCTCATTAGTTTTCGTAATCTTCCCGCAACCATCCTATTAGAAATGACTCCCCAGTGACTTTCAGATCCCACATTTCCCACCACTACATGTTCCCATAGAACTGTAGGTTAATGTGTCATCTCGGGTATTGCCGCAACAAGTTTCTGTGTAAATGGAGCCGTCTCTGTCAGTCCCTTCTAGCCATCCTACCCTGCCATTAACTCGTCCCGTTTCCCCGTCCCTTGCACTAGTATGGAGCTGTTTTGTTTTGTGTGTGTGCTTTGTGCAGTGAAATGTCTCTCACAAGCTGATACTTCCTCTTTTCATTTCTCACTCTCCATGAAAATGATTCATCTCGTCATGACTGCAGTGTCAGTAAACAGAATGTGTCACAGGTCAAGCAGGGTTATAAACAAAAAACACATTGGCAGTTAGTCATTTCTTCAGCGTTTACATCAACAGTTGTCTAGTTTGAACTCCGTTAGATTTTTTGCTATTAGAGATAACGATTGTCGCTTCTAAATGAGAACACTGAATGTTTCCAGTTAGTTGGGTACACATATTGCATTTGTTTGTGCTTTATAATTGCCAATAATAGGGAGTTGGTCATCTCTAACTCTGCTGGGAAGGCTTTCTACTAGATGTGGGGTCCCATTCAGACACAAGCAGATCAGGCACTGATCTTAGGTGATGTGGCCCGGTCAAAGTTGTCGTTCTAATTTATCTCAGCAGAGTTTATTGGGGTTCAGGTCTGAGTTTTGTGCAGGGCAGTCAAGTTCTTCCACATCAGACTCAGTAAACCCCAGTTTGTATTTATTGACCTGTGCAAGAACAATGGGGCTCTCCCTAAAGTTGGAAGCACATAATTCTCTAGAATTGTCCTCACTGAAATCAAGGGGCCAAACACAAGAGGTAACCCACACACGTATGGCCTTGTAGTGTAGATTCATTATTGCACATTCTTAAATGGAAAGAGTGTTTCCTTGTGTGTTAGGACAGCATTATTCCATGGATACACTGGAAGTGTTCATTGAATAGTCAAATTTTAAGGCTAGAGAATGTTTAACCCTCTTCATTTGTTAATGTTTTAGCTTGGTGGAGCATCAGAGCTCGCACTGCGCTGCATACACAAATCTATTTACCCTGCAGCATTGCGATAACAACAGTGAATAAAGTGTGTGTGTGAATTTGTTGCTCTGTATTATGGATTCCAGTGAGCAAGCAAGACAGGCACCCTACTGATGGATTCAGCTGCGCTTATGACAACTAACCACTTTTTCTCATTCAGCTGATGCCAGTGATAAATCATTTTTCCACCCGCTCTCAAAAACGAATAAAAAAAAGTCTACCGCTAATTACAAAAGTTACTTTGGTCGCAATGGAATCGCCTCTAAATATATTTTCGCTGTCTTTCTCTCTCAGGGTATGAAGGAATACAAATGCGACGTGTGTTCTCGCGAGTTCACCCTCTCCGCCAACCTGAAGCGACATATGCTGATTCACACCAGTGTGCGGCCTTTCCAGTGCCACGTCTGCTTCAAGACCTTCGTTCAGAAGCAGACGCTTAAAACACACATGATTGTCCACTTGCCTGTGAAACCTTTTAAGTGCAAGGTGGGTACAAAGAACTCTACTTCAATAAACCCTGCTGGAAACGCTATTTTTCTGCCTGATATGGCTGTGCATCATACACCTCTAATAGTTCCCGAATTGGTTTCTGTAGGTGTGCGGGAAGTCCTTCAACAGAATGTATAACCTGCTGGGTCACATGCACCTTCATGCCGGTAGCAAACCCTTCAAGTGTCCTTACTGCACCAGCAAGTTCAATTTGAAGGGCAACTTGAGTCGGCACATGAAGGTGAAACATGGAATCCTGGACACCTCAACTGAAGGACAAGGTAGCAATATGCAAATTTGACCTCAGATTATACTTACTTGTGACTCTTGCTGTTCTCAATGCTATAGAAATTTAGAAACAAGACAGGTATAGCCTAGAGGTTTATAGATGTTAGACTCCGCCTCTCATCGTCCTTATATGGCAGAAGTAAATTCTGATGCTAGTACAAGTTTGCTAGTCCAACAGTGTGTGCCCACCAAAAGAGAAGCGTCTAGTTGCATTGCGTCCCTCACTCTAGATTACTCACGGGATGTTTTCCATGTCACTCGTGCAAATAAAAACAATATGACAGTGTGTGCAAACCAAAAGCAAAAAGTGAAAAGTGAAAATTTGCATTGCATTACTTGCTCTAGATTACACACAGGAAGTTTTTTGTTTCACTTGCGCAAATAAAAAGAATAAAATCCATTTTCTGATACAACCTGACGTGTCAATGAGCACTTTGCTGATTGGCTTGACGACAACGCATCATGCGAACATTCCGTTGAAATTTTTCAACTTGCGCGTAAGACGAGATTGTGGCAAATTTTGCACATTTGCGGCTAAAGCATTCATGTCATTCGTGTCGACCGCCACAAATTAGCATCTTTGCATTAAGTTTGTATGTGATCCGCTCGCACAAATATTTAAATTTGCTTTTGGTGTGCGAGTGAAAAGAAGAATACCAAGATGCTAGTACAAGTTTGCTAGTCTGACAATGTATGCAAACCAAAAGCAAAGTGAAAATGTGCATCACGTTACTTGCTCAAGATTACACACAGGATGTTTTTCGTGTCACTTGCATGGATAAAAACTATAAAATCCATTTTCTGAGCTCTTCGCTGATTGGCTTGTGTGAAAACACATCATGCAAATTTTCCGCTTGAGTTGGGCATTAAGACGAGATTGAAGCGAACTTTGCACGGCAAAAACATCATCCAATTCGCGTCATTCATGTCACCTGGCACAAATTCGCATCTTTGCATTTACACTTGTATTAACTTTGTATGTAATCTGCTTGCAAAAATAATTAAATTCACTTTTGGTGTGCACAGTATGTCCTTTATGTGTAAAGAAAAATGCCAAGACGAGTGATATACGTTTGACTAAATCAAAGGTTTTTGTCAATGATTTCATTTCACAAAATGAAAATGTATTGGTATAAAACAGGGGTGGGGAACGTTGATCCTCGAGGGCCGGTGTCCCTGCAGAGTTTAGCTCCAACACTAATCAAACACACCTAAACAAGCTAATCAAGGGCTTCAGGATACAGGTTTTTTTTTTTTTCAGGGTTGGAGCTAAACTCTGCAGGGACACCTGCCCTCCAGGATCAAGGTTCACCACCCCTGATATAAAGCATACCCCCCTGAATTCACATTGCATATATACTGAAAAACCAAAAGTGTTAAAGCTAATTATGCTATTATATTTGTGTCTCTCCATTTCCTTCCTCAGATGCCGTGCCTGATGCGGAGGGTCAGGAAGATTACGAGGAAGAGAGCTTTGATTACAGCGAGAGGGAGAATCTAGCCAGCAACAATGCACAAGATTTGGCGAAACTCGCCAAAATTAGCTACTACAACTACACTAAGGTTGCTGCTCGCTACAACACAACTTAAACAGCTGACTGATACACTAAAATGTAAGGGGGAAAAAAAGACTGTAATGGTCATTTCTTTAGTACTCTTGGCTCTGGCATGAGCCAGTGAGGAAATAGCCATCATGAAGTGGATGTGCACTGGAAGCCATTTTGGCTCTGTGAAACAAAAGTAATAGCAGATTGAAGCTTCATTTTAACAATGTCATTTCACATTAGGGACTATCCTGAAGAATAAAGGACTCTGTGTGTGTAGGTGCTATTCTTTTTGAAACAAATGTTCCACTTTTGCCCTTTACAGTGCAGTTCTTAAGAAGGATATCATTCA
This sequence comes from Cirrhinus mrigala, assembly GCA_036247105.1. Classification (NCBI taxonomy): domain Eukaryota; kingdom Metazoa; phylum Chordata; class Actinopteri; order Cypriniformes; family Cyprinidae; genus Cirrhinus; species Cirrhinus mrigala. Next base: position 17,283,800 of record CM070024.1, read on the forward strand.
GTGGTGCAGTGAAAAAATATGCACACGAGGCACTTAATCTATACAGACAATCCACAGCTCTTTAAAACATAGACAAACCAAGTCTGCCGTTTTGGAACGTTAGAGATACTTTTACCCAAAAATAAAAATGTTGGCATGATTTACTCACCCTCATGTTGGTAGCCAAACTCTTGCCAGTGACTTTCATAGTATTTTTTATTTTCCATACACCGTGTCTACACCGGACGCGAGCGGCGCGGCGCAACGCGACAATATACTATAGAACCCATGTGACGCTGTCTATACTGGATGCGGCGCGGCGCGACACGACAAATCCCCCAACAGTAAACTGATGCGTCGTTCTATTTATGACGCACTGACACAAACTTTGTCGCGTCTGGTGTAAACAGACGTATCAAGCTGTTGCGTCGCGTTAATACTGTGGAAGTCAGTGGCTACCAGTAACTGTCTGGGGTTACCAACATTGTTCCAGCTATATTTTGTGTTCAAGAGAAGAAAAAATGAATACAGAAACAACATGAGGGTGAGTAAATTCAAACATCTCTTCAATCTTGGTGGTGGTTTTACTGTCCAGCAAGTTAGATACCACTTTATAGGACTTAACCAAAGCTGACAAAGTGCAAATAGTTCTAATTACACGTTAACTTTCCCAGAATTTCGTTTCTAAGCATACTGTGACTTTCGTTAAGATTCTTCCTCAGCAGTTTGTGGTTTGTAGCTCACGGTGGATTGATTGAGTTTGTGGGACGGTTTTTCAGTGCCTGCTTTTTTTTTTTTTTTTTTTGGAAAGAATAATTGGCCAGACCATGGCGTTTGATCACTGTATAGCCTTCTGGATATTTGTTTTTACATTATTGCAAATAGTATTTATTGTTCCATGTTCTTGGCATTCATAAGTGTAAATACATTGCCAATGTTCCAGATGGACGGACTTTATTTCAAGTTAAAAATATAGAAGCTAAGCCATGGGTTTAGTTCAATTTGAGTGTAATTGCATTATTTACCCAAGTGCATTGTTTGGTCCATCTTGTGTCTAAATTATATATTTTTTCCATCTTTAGTTGGATGAATGTAATAATACAAACTAAGATTTGTCCCTTTAAAGCGTTCAATATTTCACAAAGCCATGCGTCAGCCAAAAAAAAACTGTTAAATATTTCATCTTCATAAATCTCTGAAATGTCTTATAGTTTGCGGTCTGTTCTTATGTGTACTGCGTACTAGCTAACTATGTGGGCTAAAATCATTTCATTTTTAAAAATGTGGTAATCTTCTAGCATCAGTTTTTTGCTGTGGCTTAAGCGACCTTATTCCAAACCTCATCCAATTTAACATCCATTTTAATCTCCTTGAACATAAAACCTTGTAACGTGCACTGCATCTTTCACAAAGTCACCAATACTGGTTGAATTTTGACGAGGATGCCCTAAAAACACTGGACAAAAATATTAACTGCCCTTGTGTGTGCAAGAGAGTGTCTCATCCATCATTCCTGCGCAGAGCTCAGGAGTGATGAACGACAGTCTGCCGACATGTGACAGGGCTCGAGACCCAGCAGAGAATGATTGGGGAAATTCACCATGTATTCTCCATCTAGCTAGGCAACTCAAAATGTTAATGTGTAACATAAGATTTAATGCATTTTTGTTGTTTTAAATGGTTGTGTCCTTGCATTCTGGGCTGGTAGCTCTAAGCTAGGCAGGAGTTTTAGTTTTGTATAAGCTTTCGATTTTTTTTGTTGCACACTGATGTGAAAATGTTGATAAATGTTAAACGTTGTGCTATGGACATTATTATAAATTAATACATTTATTTACCTTTAACCGTGTGAGTGTGTGTATTGTGATGAACCACACAAGAACAGGGATCCAGGTGGCAGAGATTTATTAGAGGGTTTCTCATGTGGCCTTTGCACTCTTTTTTTTCTCCTGTGGTTTTATACAGTATCTGACATACAGTACTTCATCTTACAAAAATAGACCCCTGGAGGTGCGGGAAGAGATGGGATCACCCATCAGTAGGATTAGCTAACAGAACAGCTAGGAACATCACTATGTTTTTATTACTCCTCCCTTCATACATTACGTTGTATTCATGACCTTTAAGTTAAAAATGAGGTACAAAAAGACAGACACTCTCCGCGGTGTCCGGGCCCGATGTCCTTCATTTGCCCAGAGCCTTGTCCAGGTTTGTCTTGATGGCATCTAGGAAGTCTGTGGTGTTGACGTAATGCTCGTTCAGCTTACAGCTGTGGTCACACAAAGACAAATGTTAATGATATTAGCCAGAGAAAACGTACCAATTGATGTCAGCAGTTTTATCATTAGGGCTAGTCCTTTAATAGAGGTCGAAGACATTACACTTGGATCGTTTTTTTATACGCTCAGAATAATTCGCTGACTTACTTGGCGAGACCGTGAATGCAGCCAGCCAGATCCTTGGTCATCACACCGCTCTCCACAGTCTCCACGCACACCCGTTCTAGAGTCTGAGAGAACCTGCACAGGATGGGACAATGATTAACAGTTAAATTTTTGTTTAAACATTCCCAATATAACAGGAATGCTGCTACATTGAAAACACCCATTCTATTCCAATCATACAGTACAAATGACTTACTTGATCAGGTCAGGGTTTCCATCGAGTTTGCCACGGTGTTCCAGGCCCCTGGTCCAAGCAAAAATACTGGCAATGGGGTTAGTGCTAGTTGGCCTTCCCTGTGTAATACAGTTAAATAAAATCAATTATGATAATTCTGATAAAAAAAAAACAAAAAAAAGAAATTATATTGAATTTGTACCCAATTAAAAAGTACATGTGTGACCCTGGACCACAAAACCAGTCTTAAGTAGCACGAGTATATTTGTAGCAGTATCCAAAAATACACTGTATGGGTCAAAATTATAGATTTTTCTTTTATGCCAAAAAATCATTTGGATATTAAGTAAATATGTTCCATGAAGATATTTTGTAAGTTTCCTACCGTAAATGTATCAAAGCTTCATTTTTAATTAATAAAATGCATTGCTAAGAATTTAATTTGGACAACTTTAAAGGCAATTTTCTTTATTTTTTTTTTTGCACCCTCAGATTCCAGATTTTCAAATAGTTTTATCTCAGCCAAATATTGTCCTATCCTAACAAACCATACATTAGTGGAAACTTATTCAGCTTTCAGATGATGAATAAATCTCAATTTCCAAAAATTGATTCTTATAGGTTTTGTGGTCCAGGGTCACATATACAAAAATGGTATTTTAGATATTAAAACAGTAACACTTTACAATAAGATATATTAGTTAACATTAGTAACATGAACAATGAACAATACTTCAACATCATTTATTCATTTTAATGTTCATTTCAGCATCCAATAATGCATTATTAAAATTAAATTACAAATTAACACAAATTATTATTTAACATTAGTTAATGCACTGTGAACTGATAAACAATGAACAACTGAATTTTTTTTTAACTAACAGTAAGTAGTAAGTAATAAATGTATTGTTCATTGTATTATGTTAGTTAATACATAAGCTAATGTTAAAAAAAGACACCTTATTTTAAAGTGTCACCATTAAAACTTTTAATACATTTTTTACTATTAATACTTGCATAATATTATAATTAATATTTACACAATATAATTACAATACATTATACAATATTACAATAAACATTATAAAATGCTGCATCTACCTGATCACAATTATTATTACTACATTTAAATTAAAAAAAAAAAAAAAAAAATCTAATTTATTGCTGAAAGCTAAATTTTCAGTAGCATTACTCCTGTCACATGATCCTACAGAAATCATTCAAAATTGCTGATTTGGTGCTATATGTATATATATGTATATATATATATATATATAACAACTGTTCAATTTATCAATTTAATCCATCCTTGCTAAAAATATAAGTATCAATTTTAAATATCTGTATATATTCTGTAATAGAGCTATATTATATTATATTATATATATGGAGAGAGAGAGAGAGAGAGTCAGTGTTTATAGTGTTTATATAAATAAACAAATGTAATAATAATTTTTAAAAAATTAACTATTATAAAAAAAATGACCCAAGTCAAATATTCAGTGTTCAAATGCTGATGTTGAAGGCTGTCATTTTTTTCTCTCACCACAAGATGGCATAATGCATCTAAAAAAAAAACATTTGTAGAACCTGCAGGTTGCTATATTTTATTTTATTTTATTTTATTTTACAATTTCACTTTTTTAAAAATGTTTCATTCTGTTGTTGTTGTTTCTCATTTCAAAATTTAAAACAACAGCCTACTCTGAATTTTCTACATCAAACCTAAATTGGTATGCAGAATATGATACATAGCAAAATAAGTAAATAAACTCATAAATACACAAAATAACCGAGATGCACAAACCTTCTGGTGCTCACGATAATGCCTGGTTACAGTGCCGTGAGCGGCCTCGGCCTCAATGGTCTTTCCATCAGGACACACGAGCACGGACGTCATCAGTCCCAGAGAACCGAAACCTGCAGACAATATTCAACATCCTTTAATCACAAATAAAATTAGTTCAAATATCCTCCTTTCTGTTTCACAAAGACTAGTGCATTTAAAAATCAGTGCATGATTTTCCTCTTTTTTTTGTCTTTACACAATCATATTTGTTTAGACCATAAATAATGCTGACTTGAAGTGCTAAAATCAAAAACTACAATAAAACAGTTCTGGTTCTAATTGGATGAACATGGGTGCAATATGATTCAACAATATAATAAAGCTGACAATTTATTTTTGAATAGACATTCTATGTCATTTACCCTGAGCAAGGATGTCAGACTGTACATCTCCATCATAGTTCTTGCAGGCCCACACAAAGGCACCTGAAGACTTGAGCACCTGAGCCACCATGTCATCGATGAGCCTGTGCTCATACCAGATCTTCAGCTTGTCAAACTCTGGCTTGTAGTTTCTACCCATGAAACACAAAAAAGACGTTCAGTATTTTGCATTTAAATTGCTGTAGTAGAAAAGTATAGTTTCACATGTCACCGCTGTGACAGCATCTCAAAGCGCTAATCTCATAATTACACAGCAACACGCGCACATAGAAAACACATTGCAGGAAGTGCGTAAATAAAATCCTTCTCACTTCTCAAAGATATCCTGGAAAATGTCCTTGAATCTGCCATCGTAAGCCTTTAGGATGGTGTTCTTAGTGCTCATGTAGAGAGGCCATTTCTTCTGAATGGCGTACTGGAAGCAGCTGTGAGCGAAGCCAGTGATGGACTGTAAGAAAGAGACGAAAGACAGAATGTCACACAAGCAGGAAAAATAGATGTTCCACTTTCACAATGGGGAATCCAACTTGGAGTCGGAAACGCTGGCTGTATAGTTCCGAAGGGTGAGCAAAAATCACTCACTTCAAATGTGAAGTGGAAATGGTGTAAAAAATGAATTTCGGCACTATCAATTTGCGGCCTACAATGAACAGACACTTCATTCAGTCAATCTCTTTTGAGGAGAGGAAAAAATAAATAAAAAATAGAGAGAGGGCATAACAGCACCACCTCTGGAGCAGCCTGAAGGCAGACACCTCATCTGTTGTAAAGCCAAACAGACTATTCCCCTGACTACAAACAAAGACTTTGGGACATCAGGGTTCGCTGCAGGTACACAAGCTGAGGGAGGTCATCTATTATCTAGACTTTGTCCATCCGGAGGTGTAAGTGCAGAACATAACAGAATTTGAGGCAAAAGGCCTTAATTATACAAACTCAGAATACACGAGACTAGACGGTCTAAAAATGTCTCTAATTTAAGGTGTTATTTTTACACTTTCAAGATAGATCACCAGAGTATAAGCTCATTAACAGAAAGAAAGACATTTTTCAAATTCATATTATCCATTTGCCAATTTTTTTTTTTTCGGTGGAAATTAGGAAGGTCCCTGCTGGTAGGAAGGTACTGTTTTGAGTTCACATTTGAATTCATGAAGTGCAAAAGCCAGGGGTCCTACCATTTAACTAATTAGTTTCTAGTCACTCGTAATTACTGGATTTTTAAATCATCTTACTTTGCATTCAAAGTCACTTCTGACCTAAAAAGTTAAGACATTCACTTCTTTCCTTGTAAATTATTTCACACAAACTACTGTCAAAAATTACTTTTGAAAAAGTATCTTAAGCTCACAAAAATGTATTTGACGTAATGTTGTGCGATCATAATTTAGTTTTAAAATGTTTTCATTTCAGTGTAAAATAACTGTTCTATTTTAACAAACTTTAAAAAGTAACATATTCCCGTTTAAAAAGCTGAATTTTCACCTGCCATTACCCCAGTTTTCAGTGTTCTGAAAGCTCAGACTTTTTTCTCAGAACTGAGAGATATAAACTTGCAATTGTGAGTTATGAAGTTAGAACTGTGAGATACTGCAATTCTGAAAACTCACATTTTCCTCAGAATTGCAGGTTTATATCTCGCAATTGTGACTTTTTTGTCAGAATTTCATAATATAAACCCGCAATTCTGAGAAATAAAGTCAGATATGTGATATAAACTCGCGATTCTGACCTTTTTTCTCAGAATTGCAAGTTTATATCACAATTGTGACTTTTTCTCCATATAAACCCACAATTCTGACCTTTTTTCTCAGTATTGCAAGTTTATATCACAATTGTGACTTTTTCTCCATATAAACCCACAATTCTGACCTTTTTTCTCAGTATTGCAAGTTTATATCGCAATCGACTTTTTTGTCAGAATTTCATGATACAAACTTGCAATTCTGACATTTTTTGTCAGAACTGAGATATAAACTCACAATTCTGACATTTTTCCACAGAATTGCAAGTTTATATTGCAACTGTGACTTTTTTGTCACAATTTCATGATACAAACTTGCAATTCTGACATTTTTCCACAGAACTGCAAGTTTATATTGCAATTGTGACTTTTTTTTTTGTCGGAATGTCATGATACAAACTTGCAATTCTGACTTTTTTTCCCCTCAGAACCGCAATTCATATCGCAATTGTGACTTTTTCCTCAATGTAAACTCACAATTCTGACCTTTTTTCTCAGAATTGCAAGTGTATATCGCAATTGTGACTTTTATTTGGCAGAACTGTGAGACATACACTCACAATTCTGACATTTTTTCTTCAGAATTGCAAGTTTGTTGCAATTGTGACTCTTTTCCTCAATATAAATTTGCAATTCTGAGAAAAAAAGGTCAGAATTGTGAGTTAATATCACAATTGTGACTTTTTTTTTGTCAGAATTTCATGATATAAACTCACAATTCTGACCTTTTTTCTCAGAATTGCAAGTTTGTATTACAATTGTGACTTCTTCCTCAGAATTGTGAGATATAATCTTGCAGTTGTGAGTTATAAAGTCAGAACTGTGAGAATTCAGTTCTGAAAAATGAAGTCAGAATTGCATTATAAACACATGATCCTTTAGAAACCATTCTAATAAGCTAATGTGCTGCTTAAGAATCATTTCTTATTATTAATGTCAGGGAAATAAAAAAACGTGATATTTTCAGGATTCTTTGAATAAAAAGTTGAAAAGCATAACAGCATTTTTTTTTTTTTTTTTCCACTGTCACTGTCACTTCTGATCAATTTAGTGCATTCATGCTGATTAAAACCATTAATATCATGAAGAACCTTACTGACCCCAAACTTCTGAATGGTGCTGTAGATATATTTAATTTCTTTTAGAATTACGATTTTTGTTTATGATTTTGTATTTTGACATGTATAAGAAAGTATCATTTTAAAACGTCATATTTCAAGTTTTTTTCCCCCCTATGACTGTGGGTACCAATTACAAGTGTTATTGTTCTTCCCACAGATTGTCACAGGTATCTTGATGCTAGTCCAGTGTTTAAAAATGCATTATATGCATACGTTTACTGACCTCGTCGGTGTTGTACATTCCCATTCCACAGCCACCACCAGGGAAATCAAACACCTCCCACTCCTTGGTTTTGCTTCCATCGGCTGGAGAGAAGACCATTTTAAATTTGCCTGGTTGGCTCACAACAAAGTCTGTTGCTTTGTACTGTAAAGTAACAAGACAACTGGAGTTTAGAATGGAGCAACACACTAAAGGGGAAAAAAAAATAAATAAATCATCCAAAAAAAGCAGACCTGGTCACCGTGGGCATGTCTGCCAATGGTGATGGGCTGTGTCCAGCCAGGAACAAGTCTGGGAATGTTCTTGCAGATGATTGGCTCACGGAAGACAGTGCCGCCCAGAATGTTCCTGATGGTTCCGTTAGGGCTCTTCCACATTTTCTTTAGCTTGAACTCTGTCAAAACCAGTTTGCAAATTAGTAGTTGACCACAATGGATTCTTAAATGGCAAAAATCTAGAGAGCAAGTTGACAAAATCTGATGATACCAATTCAAATGTCAAATTTAAATGAATATTTGTGTTTGCATTGGCTCAATTCACATTTTTTAAAACAAATACACATATTTATATATTTATAAACTGATATATGGAACACAAACTAAAACTCTCAAACATATGGAAGCCCGTTTCCACCAATGAATAAAAAAAAAAAAAAAAAAGGTAACTGTAATTTTATCATGCAATTGCAATTGAGTTTACATCTTGCAGCTGACTTTTTTCTCAGCATTGCATGAATTTTCTCAGAATTGAGATATAAACCCATAATACTGAGAAATGAAGTCAGAATTGTGGGAGATAAACTCACAACTGTGAGTTTTTTCAGAATTGAGAGTTCAGTTTATATCTCGCAATTCTTACTTTATAACATGCAATTAAGTCAGAATTTAAAGATATAAGCTCACAATTACACAAAAAAAAAAATCAGTGTTGGTTTCCCCTTTTAACACCAGACTTTAACTCGCTATTGCAAGATTATCTCTCACAATTCTTAAGACAAAAATTTGAATTGTGAGAAAAAAAAAAAGGTCAGACTTGTGAGATACAAACTCAAATTTGCAAAAAAAAAAAAAAAAAAAAAAAGTCAGAATTGAGTTTGTCCTCTCGCAGTTCTTGACTATTTCTCGCAATTGAGTTTATCTCACAATTCAGAAAAAAAAAAAAAAGTTAATCAAAAAACTTTATAACATGCAATTGCTATTAAGTCAGAATTGAGAGATATAAACTCGCAATTCTAAGAACATGTGAGTCTTACCCCCCCCCCCAAAATCTGACTATAACTCATAATTGCAAGTTTATATCTCACAATTTTGAGGAAAAAATTCAGAATTGCGAAAAAAAAATTCAGAATTGCTAGATACAAACTCGAATTTGCAGGAAAAAATTTCTCGCAAATCCGACTTTATAACAAGCAATTGCAAGTTAAGTCAGAATTGAGAGATAAACTCAATTCAAAGAACATATTAGCCTCCTTAAAATTTGACTTTATAACTCTCAATTGCAAGTTTATAGCTCACAATTCTGAAGAAAGAATTCTGAATTGCAAGAAAATCAGAATTGCTTGCAATTGGGAGAAAAAAAGTCAGAATTGCAAGAAAAAAAAAAAGTCAGAATTACGAGTTCTCACAATTCTGACTTTATTTCTCGCAACTGAATTTATCTCACATTTCTGAGGAAAAAGTTTGAATTTTGAGTTTCTCTCTCGTAATTCTGACTTTATAACATGAAATTGTAGTTATCAAGTCAGAATTGAGAGATATAGCCTAAACTTGCAATTCTGAGAAAACATCTGTCTTTTTCCCCTCTCAGAATTGGACTTTATAACTTGCAATTGCAAGTTTATATTGCACAATTGAGGGGGGAAAAAAATTTGAATTGCAAGAAAAAAAGTCAGAACTGCTAGATACAAACTCGAATTTGCAAGAAAAAAGTCAGACTTACAAGCTTTATCCCACAATTCTGACTTTATTTCTCACAAAAAAAAACCTGAGCAGTTATCAGCTGATGCTGATATTGTAATAATGGACACATTGTATAGCATGGCCAATATATTGATCTGTCATTAAAACAACTATCACAAGAAAGTGTTTCTGAGGTGTGCCGTACCTTCGACCCGAGCTTCGTCAGGAGTAATGGTGGCGCATTTCACAGCAACATTGTATTTCTGGGTAGCTAAAGCAGAGTCGATTGTGACTTGGTCATCAGTCTGGTCACGGTAAGGAAGACCCAGGTCAAAATACTTCAGCTCCACATCCACATTGGACAGAATGAGCTGCACACAACAATTGAATGTTAAAGGTGTAAGCAGAGTCATTCTCAAAAAAAAAAAAAAAAAAAAAAAAGTCATTTTGTCATTGAGTCATTTTGTGATTTTATTTAATCCCAAAAGGGTGATGTAAATTTTCAAAAATACTTGCTCATACTTCATCTTAATATTCAGTTTGATGATGCAAAAATTTCACACCCCTCCCCTATAAATTACACCACACATGATCGTTTATATTCTCACTGAGCCTAAACACCATAGTTATTATAATTTCTAGATTAAATGGCATTGTTGTTCTGGCTATAAATAAAGAGCCCATTCTGATTCTCCACAGAATTGGCAGAATAATTTCAGCTTGCGGCACGTCACCACCACCATCTGCCGTCTCTCTCAGGGAGGCAGACGGCCAGTCAGCGAGAATGACCTCAACGCTGGCCCTGCCCCCTGCGTGATGCGGCCGTAATCTCCCGGTCTTCACGCGTAAACACTCTCCCAGTAAGCCTATCACACGGTCTTTTTAAAAAAGGAGATCTGCGTAACACGCCAATCACTCCTTAACTCTCTCCTCGTCTGTTTAATTCTCCCAAGAGACGCTGTCACATTCCCTTTCCAATTTCTATCTCCTTTTGTCTTTCTACTCTTGTCTAACCCAATTTTCGTTCTGTCTGTGCCTGTCTAGGCTTCTCACTCTCCCATTTCTCTCTTTCCTTTGCCCTCTACATCTTTCCCTCCTGCATTCTGTTTCTCTCTCGGTGTGTGTGTGTGTGTCACCGTTTTAAAAATAGACTAGACAGACACTGCTTCCCTCCCCCTTATTCTCTCTCACTCACACGCTTGTCGTTTAAGCACCTTTTCTTTGATGAACTCCCAGATGATCCTGGTCATCTCATCTCCGTCCATCTCCACCACCGGCTTCGCCACCTTGATACGTTTATCGGCATCTGTGAAATAAAACAAAGACAATCTATCCATAAACCAGTTTTTCTTTCAGGCCTGAATAAGGGATTGATTCTTCCCACTCACGAGACACTCGGAAATGAGTGGTTCCTCAAGAAGGAGGAGGATAATAAAGACATAAAGCCTCATTCACACCACCAGCAACCACTGAGCGGTCGCTAGTAGGCGTTCTAAGTTCTGATGCACAAGAAGCGGTTATGAACATCATTACCACTAAAATATTTTATGCTGACACTGACAATGCCTCTAAATCTCAATATTCAGGAGAGAAGAGCTTGTGTATAAACTGCACCCATGTATAATGCATCATATCACAGATAGATGAAAAAAAAAAAAAAAAAAAAAAAAAAAATCAACACTTGCACTATACCACTGCAGCCCTATCTGTGCAGAGTGAACACATAATATCTGAGGATGTGTGTTACATACATCATCTTGTTAATAATGTCTTTGTGCATGATCATAGACATCATAAAACAGTGAAATTACAGTGCGTGTTACACTGTAATCTAAACCAATTTTGTAATGCAAGGCTATTCTTAAGATTATCATCTGACCACATCATACATTACTGTTCAAAGGTTTGATACAAGTAAGATTTTGAACACTTATTCAGCAAGGTTGCATTAAAGAGATCAAATTTGACAGGAAGGTTTTTCAGCATATTATAATGATTTCTGAAGAATCATGCGACACTGAAGACTGGAGTAATCACAGCTTTGCCATTACAGGAATAAATTACATTTTAAAATATATTAAGACAGAAAAGCTATTTTAAATGGTAAATATTAAAATAAATAAATAAAATAAATAAATAAATAAATAAATAAATATTACACACGTTACCAGTCAAATGTTTTTGAACAGTAAGATTTTTAATGTTTGTAAAGAAGTCTCTTCTGCTTACCAAGCCTACAATTTATTTGATCTAAAGTACAAAAATTTTTTTTTACTATTTAAATAACTTTTTTTATTTTAATACATTTTAAAATGTAATTTACTCTTGTGATCAATGCTAAATTTTCAGCATCATTACTCCTTCAAAAACAATCTAATATGCTGATTTGCTGTTTAAGAAACATTTTTTATTATTATTATTATTAATAAATATTTAAAACACCAGAGTACTTTTTTTAGGATTATTTTATGAATAGAAAGATCCAAAGATCAGCATTTATCTGAAATAAAAAGCATTTGTAACATCATACACTATACCATTCAAAAGCTTGGAGTCAGTATTCAATTAGAAATTATAGAAATTAACAATTATTTAGCAAGGATGCTTTAAACTGATCAAAAGTGATCATAACATTTATAAGTGTTCCTACGATTTTTATTTCAGATAAATGCTGTTCTTCTGAACTTTCTATTCAAAGAAACCTGAAAAAAAAAAAATCTACTCTGTAGCATAATAAACAACAACAACAATAATAATAATAATAATAATAATAATAATGATAACAATAATAATAATAATGTTTTTTTTTTAGCATGTTTGCTAAACATTCATCTTTGAAATCACAGGAATAAATTACATTTTAAAATATATTCAAATAGAACAGTTATTTTAAATAGTACAAATATTTCAAAACTTGATTGCTTTTGCTGTACTTTGGATCAAATAAATGCAGCCTTGGTGAGCAAAAGAGACTTTTAAAAAAACATTAAAAATCATACTGTTCAAAAACTTTTGACTGGTACTGTATGTTTTTATATCAATATCAAATATTTTTTATATTCAATATCAAATAAATACAGCCTTGTTGAGCATGAAAAAAATTCAACATTTCAAAAAAAAAAAAATAAAAATAAAAATTACCAACCCCAATCTTTTCAACAGTAGTGTAAATATGAATATATGCAGCATGCTGTTGACCATCATACGAGTTATAGCATCTTGATATTTATATTTGCAACAGTTTGCACTGTGGTTTTGTTACTTCCTGTTAGAGCTTTGCTAGTACAAAACTGTATACACCATCTCAACTCAACCGTTGAGATGAAAAAAGTGAAATAAAACAGGCATTAGCGCATAATTTGAAAAACCCTAGGCAAAGTAGGCAAAGTAGGGTTTTGGATAGTGTGAAACCTTTATGATTTCTTGGCATAAATCCATTGAATTATCTTGCAATTATCACAGAAGAAATGCAATAATGATTTTCTTCTTCATTACATAATAATGGCAATCTAAACATCTGAGAGCCAGACGTGCTCCTTTGGCAGCTGTAATGCCTGATTACCAGATTAATCTGGCCCAGGTTTCATTTTCAAAAGATTATTGGGTCAGCACACTTTTATAGCTTTACTGGCTGATTAAAATTAATAGATAACAGACCAATTAGAACACAGACAATCAGTTATGTCCTGAATTCTTTAGTTTTTGTTTTATTATAGGCTGTGTTGTCCATAATCCACACAAAGACATCACAAAATAAGGAATTATTCCATTATTGTCCAAAACCTGACTGTACATAGGGCGTTACCAAATCGTGAAGGAATGATAAAGATATTAAATTACTCATACCGCCCACACCTACTTGCTAAAAGGACCAATCTTCAGCAATTTTACAAACTAAACGTCTTTCTTTAGTGTTTCAAACACCTTTTTATGATGCTGCTTTCCACTAAAGCAAGTAAGTAGAGATCATCTCATTCTCTCTCAGTGGGGACAAAGTAGAGGAAGGTGGGAGAACCATAGAGGGAATCAAGTGACTTTGTTACACTTGCCAAGTTCCTGTTAAAGAGCCACTCTATCTAAAGAGTCAGCAAAGCTGTCAAAAACAGTAAAAGAGCTCATAAAAGACAAAATGCTGTCCATAAAACATGGCATAATCTCCTTTATAAGCACTATGGGTAACACATTTACCATACTCTACTGATGTAACATTCTATAAACCACATCTTCAGTCTCTTTCAGCAGCCACAGGTCAAATCCATCAAATCCATCAAGACAAAGTTCAGACCCTCTGATCAAGTTCAATTGCAGGATGACAAAGTCATACAGAATAAAGATGTTTAATGTTGCTACAAGTTTTATGTAAGGCAAGAGCAAGAGTATTCCAAGTAAAAGCACCATTTCATTTTAGCGCCACTAAGCTAAAGAAGGCCCAAAAAACATCTTTCAGATAGGGTTACTGCTTAGCGCAGCTGTGACAACTAAAAGTGCATTATGGGTAAGGCCTTTTGCTTGAAACCTGACTGTGTTCATAAACAGAAATTACATAAACAAGGAATCCTGGGGAAAAGAATCCTCTCAATAGTCATAAGCGGTGGGACAGCGTGCTAAAGGGGGAGGAGGAGGAGTATATGGACAGGATTATGTAAGCATGCTTCAATGCCCTGTTTCTAACAACACCGCAGCCATCTGCATAGCGAACGAATTCTCCCATGAACAATACATTTGTGCTGAGCTACAGCATGAGGGAACGTGCCATGATGGACTGCAGATAGCTCATTTTTTCTCTGAATTTTTCTGAAACCTCATTCAATGGAAAATAGAATCTGCGAGGAATGCTAAACAACGTAATGTGATCTACAAACCAATGGGCTCGAGTTATTCCTACTGGCAATTGAATGGGATAAAATGACATGCTTCACATGTATCGAGCATAAAATAGCACACTGCCACTTTACTCCTACACTACAGTACAATGATGATACTCTGGGACTGCACTAGAATCCAGCTGGTGCCTCATTACCTATTTTAGGAACCTTTTCTAAATATGTTTAAACAAATAGCAGCTTCTAAACTACTATTTACTTTCAGTGCAATAATTTGTGACCTAAATTAAAATAATTAGTGAATAAGCATACAGTAAAAATACTAAAAATCACTAAACAGAAAAAATTCGCTAAACTTTTATATTTTTAACATATTTTAAAATGCAATTTACTCCTGTGGTAACAAAGCTAAATTTTCAGCAGCCATTATTCCAGTCTTCAGTGTCACATGATCCTTCAGAAATCATTCATATATGCTAATTTGGTGCTCAAGAAACATTTATTAATGTTGAAAGCAAAGGAATATTCAAAGGAATTTGGGTTCACCCAAAAATTAAAATTTTGTCATTAATTACTCCCCCCATCATTTCCAAACCCATAAGACTTTGTTCATCTTTGGAACATAAATTAAGATGTCAAATATTATTTAAGAGATTGTTTTGGGACCTTAAACATGTCAGTTGCATTGCCGTCTATGCAGGGTCAAAAAGTTCTCAGATTTCATCAAAAATATCTTAATTTGTGTTCCAAAGATGAACGAAGGTCTTACAAGGTTGGAACGACTTGAGGGCAAGTAATTAATGACAGTTTTAATTTTTGGGTGAACTATCCCTTTAATATTTTTGTGGATGTGAGATACCTTTTTCATAAATAGGATTTTCTTCATAAATAGAAAATTCAAAATAACAGCATTATTTGAAATAATGCATTTCGTAACAAATGTCTTTACTCTCACTTTTGATCATTTTTAATGCATCCTCGCTAAATTAATATAAAAATATAAATAAAAAAAAAAAATGTATATATATATCTACTAAAAAGTATTTAGTTAAAAAGTATTTAATGTCACAGTATTTTATTTCTGCACCTCCCTTGTAGGACAGAAATTACAGTTTAAAAAATAAATAAATAAATAAATAAAAAACACTGACTCAAATGTTTTTTGTTTTTGCTTTTTTTTTTTTTTTTTTTTTTTTTAAATCAAACTTTCATGAATTACTTATGGACCCTTTTCACAAGACTGTGATGAAGCGTTTCAATGGTCATCAGCATTGTAAATCCAAAAGTTTTTACATTTTGATTTTTTTTGTTAAAAAAAAAAAAAAAAAAAGTGTGTGCATTTGTAACACTATAATTTGTATTACATTTGCATCAAATTACAAAAAAAAATGGTTTATGCAAATGCGGGGTCATTTCTAATGCAGCGTTTATAAGAGGGAAGGCAAATTTGACATTTTTCTCTCTTCTGACTGCTGTTATCAGTCTCTCTCAATGCAAAAAAATATATTTGTGGTACTCTCCCATTCACTGTTTCTCAAACTGATGATTTCCACTGCTGAGAAATCCAGAAATGTGAAAAAGGTCCACTGGCCATTTAATAACATTTGCTTGCAACACATTTCTAAGTCAACAGTTGTACAGTAGCCAACATTTGAAGTGGATCAAAAAAGCTAATCAAAGTTGTCCTAAGACAAGAACGGGTATTGTTTTGGTTTTAGGACAACTCTGATAAAAGGTTTTGATCCACTTCAAATGTTGACTACTGTATATTTATATCTTAAAATGATCTTTACAAAAAAAGATATGTTGCATTTCCAAGTAAACAGTCAGTGCAGCCATTAAAAAAATAGTTTATTTAAAAATGTGTCATTTACACACTTAAACCATTTTAAGTCTACAGTGAGTAGATGACAGAATTTGTTCACAAAATATTTCTTTTTAACCTTAAAACTAAAGTAAAAGGCCAAGTCAACCCATGTGTATCTAAGCCTCTACACAAGCCATGTGGTCAGTGTATCACATAGCAAGCAATCGCTCCCACATGACCCTTTGATTTTCAGTTGTCAAGGACATTTGCAAACATAAGTGTACACTTGTGCTCCGCACTTGAAGGTCAGTTTTTAAAAAATCCATGAGGTGAGCATGTTCACATGGAGTCCTCACAAATCATTTGGGGAAACGTTCTTATGCTCTTTCCTACTGACGACCTACAAAAGTAGCTCATGAGTGACCCGGAGAGAAAGAGTCTTAAATTAGATATTTTATGAAGATGCTGTACCATAGCGGGACTAAAAATAAACTGGTGCAACAGCTAACCAGCTGGGTTGACAAAAGCAGGAGCTCAGATGTTTCTCTTGGACAAAGAGAAGGACAAATCTTTAATCTATAAAACTTTTTTTTTTCCTTTTCACATATACTATGACTGTATATCACACATGAAAAAATTATAGTTCAGGTATGAACAAATTAAATCCATTACATTTCAGAAAATGTCACAAACATTAATAAATGAGAGCTGTGGGCTTCTCGGCTATCATTACAACCCATAAAACCTCTTGGCAAGTCAAATCCAACCTTGTGACTTTAATGAGAGAGAACATGCAAGTGTGCCTGGCACTGTGCCTAAGCTGATGTCAATAAAGCCCATCTGAAATGCAAGACAGCTTCTTATAAAACACTGCTATGCATTGCATAAATTGGCTGACACTTCACATAATATATAATATAAACAAACATAAACTAAAAGAAAGACCCATAATCACCTTAGAGAGCGAGGTATATTAAAAACCATTTAGTGCCAAAGCCTCACGCCTTTTAATAAACTTTGCAATGTTTGCCTCAAGTGCAAAAGGTTAGTTTTATCATCACATGTAATTAATTGCATAAGTCCTGGTGTTAATTAAGACCAACCCATTCAGAATAAAGCCTAAAGGTGACCTGGAGGACATGAAGGCTGGTGTACGCCAAGTAAACCACCGTCATTTGGACAATCCTCCATGAGAACTGATTACCTAACACAGAAGGACAGCTCCTACTAATTCATTCACAGTTGTGTGTGAAGTGCCCTTCATTTGTCCCTTGTTTCAAAGTAACACCCTAAGACAAGCATGTTTCAGAAGATAACTCACAATCTATCAGTCCAAACGTTAGTTCAGTTGGTGCATCAAACAGGACATTTAAATCAATGCAGCCTCCATAACAAATAGGGCATATTAAAACAGGCTTATAATAATGTGATATGGTCTAGTAGTCAAATATCATGTTTAACAAAGCAGATAATGTGCTTGTTGGTCATTTACATCTCAATCTGGACTTAGCCAGTAGTAAAATAAGACGTTCTGACCAGGCCGGCTGACCTTGAAATGATTTCATACCGCAAATACAAGCAAAAGAGACAAAACCCCATATGAACACTCATGTAACTGATTAACGAATTATTTTACAATCACAAAGCTGTTTGGTTATATGTTCAGAAGTACATTTGCAGCGGTATTTTAGGCGCGAATGGTTTCGTAAGTCACCCCGCAGTCTCTTTGAGCAACCCATCCGGGCGATTCACATGCCAAAAATACACTCTCTTACAACGCCGTCAAAATGTTCAAACGTGCAATGATGTGTTTTTTAGACAGGCTTCGCTTTTAAGAAATGGTATCTTACGCAAAATGGTTTAAATGAAGCTAGTTTATCGTTTTGTATTACTCTTTTTTAAAAGAGACATCTTAAACGCGAACAAAGGAGCGTGCTTCTGCCTATGCGGCCGAGCGATTCCCGCTGCACGTACAACGTCACCGCAAAAATAACGTTCTGCTGTGGCCGCGAAGAGATGGAAATATGCAAGCTGGCGAATTGAAAGAAACACGACAACCGCAACCGGCTTTTTCCTATACAAGCATGAGGTATGTGGCTGGGGTCAAAGGAGATTTACATTTAAAAGCCCATCGTCTCAGATAAGCATTAACCGGTGTTCCAGCGCCGGTTAATGCGGCTTTATTGCACATCTATAGATAATTGTGGAAGTGGAAAACTCACAGTTCCTCTGTTGCAAACTCTGGCAAGAAGCTGGAGCAAGAACGGCGGGGGTTTTGGATAGAGTGGCCGCGGACCTAGTGAGAGAGCTGAGGACCTTCAGGTAACCTGCCATGTTTTTTTTTTCTCGCCGAAAACACTAGAGGTTGCTGCCCGACTTCACTCCGGTCGAAGGAAGGGTCGAATGAATCGGAGCATACAGCAATAACCGTAACTCTTCTCCGCCTCCGTCTCAGGGCCGACGTCACACTTACATGAGGTCAGGACTAAAAATCATCGATGCGGTGAATGGCCAATCATAATTGAGTAAGCAACACATCGATGTTCCACCTGGTGACTTTTGATAACGCGCAGTTTGCACGTTCCCTTTCATTTTCATTTAACCCTCTGTGGGCGTTCGAGGTTATTTCCGATTTTGTGCTTTTGGTAAATGTCACCGTTTTCATTTACATATATATTTTTAAATAAATCTTTTATAAAAAATAAAATATACTTTACATTTCAGAAATAGTTTCATTGAATGTCAGCATGTACAAATTGGTGGTCTATTTATTTGTGTTTTTGGCATAAGTAACAGACTGTCTAAACGACACAGAACAGGCAGATAACACTCCACATTCCGTTGTCTCGTTGCTGAGCAGCCCCGCTAATTTTAGACTGGTTGGGTTACCATACTGGGTGAAAGAATGGGAGGTGCGCAGTCTGGTTGTGCGCATGCGTCGTAGAGTTATTGCAGGTCACTTCAAGGTGCCAAAAGTTAGAGTGTTAAAGGTTGAGTGGTTGTATCCTTTAAAATGATATTATATAATAATGTTGTTTATGAATACTATATATGTTTATATTATGTTTCAGATCAAATACTGTTATGTTAATATATCATAATTAAATAGAATTTAAAAATATCATAAAAAAGTAAGATATTTACACACACATATTTATTAACGCTCTCAATACTTGTTAAAATTTGACACTTTTGATGGTATCAATGTACTCTGGCTCTGTGACAAATAAATCACCGAATCACAGTCTTTTCTATTTAAAGCCATACAAAAAAGGAAGTTAACATTTGAATTGTTCAAATGCTTCACATGATTTTGACAAGAAAGCACGGTGAGTAGGAAATTCCATGGCGTTTCCAGATTATGTCTGTATTGCTGTCGTGTACGTCTAGGCTATGCCATTCTAAAATTCAGCATGCAAACGTTGCTCCACTGACCTATATGTCAATATGACCTCTGTTATCATTCAGAGGTCTGAAATGTGTGTAGTTCACAGTAAACTGTTTACACTGTTGGTCTGCTTACAGTACTCACTCTGCACAGGTCAAAGCCAAAAAATCCAATTATTTTCACAGCTGGAACTGGTTCACCACCATTGAATTACTGCGTTGTACTTATAATTATGAACAACAGAACAGCGTGGTACTGATGAGAACATTCTGTCATGTGGTTATAATGACAGTTTAGGGCAGAAATAACAATGTACCAATAGACGCAACAGTCTTTATCAGACAATATTTTATAGTAATAATAAGAATAATAAAAATATTTTTGTATTTGATTGATTTATGTTTAATGCTTATACTGTCTTAAGATAGTATGTTCAAATAATTCAAATATTTTTTCATTCATACAAATTTTCCATTCAAATTTATAATGAAATCAAGCCTAACCCAATTGTTGTCTGTATAAGTATAAATGTATATACTACTACTACTACTAGTGTATATGTATATACTACTACTAATTATAATAATAATAATAATAATTATTATTATTATTATTATTATTATTATTATTATTATTATTATTATTAATATACACTACCAGTCAAAAGTTTTTGAACAGTAAGATTTTTAATGTTTTTTAAAGAAGACTCTTCTGCTCACTAAGCCTACATTTGTTTAATCCAAACTACAGCAAAAACAATACAATTTTGACATATTTTTAGCATTTAAAGTAACAGTTTTTTTGTATTTAAAGTAAATTTTAAAATGTAATTTATTAAAAAAAAATTCAGCATCATTACTCCAGTTTTCAGTGTCACACGATCCTTCAGAAATTGTTCTAATATGCTGATTTGCTGTTCAAGAAACATTTTTTTTATTATTATTGTTATCAATATTTAAAACAGTTGAGTATATTTTTTACAAGATTCTTTGATGAATAGAAAGATCCAAAGATCAGCATTTATCTAAAATAAAAAGCTGTTGTAACATTACACACCATACCATTCAAAAAGCTTGGAGTCCATATTCATATTTAGTTTTTTTTTTTTTTTTTTGGAAAGAAATTATAGAAATTAATACTTTTATTTAGCAATGATGCTTTAAATTGATCAAAAGACATTTAAATTGATGATAAAGACATAACATTACAAAAGATTTCTGTTTCAGGTAAATGCTGTTCTTCTGAACTTTTTATTTATCAGAGAAGCCTGAAAAAATTCTACTCAGCTGTTTTCAACCTAATGATAATAATAAATGTTTTTTGAGCAACAAATCAGAATATTAGAATGATTTCTGAAGGATTATTTGACTTAAGTAATGATGCTAAAATTATGAAAATCACAGGAATAAATTAGGTAACACTTTACAATACGTGTGCACAAATATGCATTAATTCATGCTTAATTAATGCACAGATAATCACGAGTTAATGTATAATTTATAAAGAACTAAACCATTTATTAATGATTACTACATCAGCAACAAATGAACATTCTATATGATTCATAGATTAAGTAATCAATAAATTGTTATTAGTTAAATGTGTCATAATGTATTAATTCCCTAATAACTTATTTTATTAACTAATAGTGGAAATTCATGTGTTAATTACCACAATGGGCTAAAACCATGCATTTCAACTTCCAGTTGTACGCTTTAATTAATCATTAGCTAATGATTTGCAAAGATATCATTATGTTATGACTTTACTTGTTGAGGCACAGAACTATTAACTAATTGTTAAGTAATATGTCATTGTGGTTATGGATTTAGAATTAGTTAGTTAGTCATGTACCTCAACAAGTAAAGTCATAACATGATATCTTTGCAAATAATTTGGTCATGATTAATTAAAACAGACAACTGGAAGCTGAAGTACATAGCTTTGACCACTGTGCAATTAACATCATTCGTTAGTAAAATAAGTTATTAGGGAATTAATACATTATGACACATTTAACTAATAACAATTTATTGATTACTTAATGCATGAATCATATAAAATGTTCATTTGTTGCTGATGTAGTAATCATTAATAAATGGTTTAGTTCTTCATGAATTATACATTAACTTGTGATTATCTGTGCATTAATTAAGCATGAATTAATGCATATTTGTGCACCCGTATTGTAAAGTGTTACCATAAATTACATTTTAAAATATATTCAAATAAAAATCAGTTATTTTAAATAGTAAAAATATTTCAAAATTGTACTGATTTTTCTGTACTTTGGATCAAATAAAAGACTTCTTTAAAAAATATTACAAAACTTACTGTTCAAAAACTTTTGACTGATAGTGTATATACATATTGGCATAGTGCCATCTGGTGGAGCTAAAGACTAAGTATATAAGTAAATTTAATATAATATAATATAATATAATATAATAATTAAATTTGTTTTGCGCCTTGCATTTCTGAAATTAAAACTAGAATATTGTAGTTAGTTAAAATTGTATATTTACCATGACAACCTACAGAAAGTTTAATAGATAGTCAAGTAATACTCTGAAAATATTTTGTCTTTTTTTTTTTTTTTTTTTTTTTTTTTTTTTTTTTTTTTTACAAAGAACAAATGTCAACAAATGAAATTGCATTTTATGCACATTATTTATAATCCATTTAGAGAAGAGATGCTAATACTGTATGTCCACCAGGGGTCAGTAAGAACTCATTATTACATTTTTTGTCAAGATGATAAAAAGGTTTCCAGTTTAGTTTTTAATGAGTATGTAACATACTAAATTTCATACACCTACAGTGATTATTTTTAGTTCACTTGTAGTATGATGTTACACATCCAGTATTGAGTTGTCCTTAACAGATTATTTGTATTGAGTGAAGTCATTTATCATCCATAACAAACATCTCTTCATTGTGGTTTATAACATCACAGTTTAGATATATAAACAACACTTATTGGGTTATTTTACAACAACCTATTTGTGGAATTACTGTTTTAGGAGCGTTATGAACAGCCAAGGAATCAGGTTAGTCAACAATTACTCATACGGTAAATATGGTAAATGCTAAACCTAATACCACAGGTTGTCCAGGGATTTTAACACACAACAGTCAGACTAAACCGTGTTTACAGAGATTGATGTGGAGAAACAAGCTGAAAAAAATAAAAGATCTAGAGAGTGACAAATCTGTCGGTGAACATGACATGAAGACACCAGTTTTATTTGTTTTTGCAACACCTATTCTGGCTTTCCATGTGCAGTTTTCATCCTAGTACCACTTGTTCACATACTTACAGCCCAAATTATACCTTTGGAAGAGGATCCTCTACAGTCCCTTAATGTACACTACAGTGGATTAGATCTGGAAAAAGAAACTAGCACAGGTAAGGGTCTCGTCTCAGGAGATGTCTGTGTTGTTACACTTTTGAAATTTATACACAATCAGTTTAACCCACATATTTCTACTTTTTATGACCACAGTGACTACTAATCTAAACCAGCAGCTGGGTCGAAGAATAACACAAACCGGAGACTAAGATCTGAATGCTGAAACATTGAGTCTGTCTTGCTCAACATAACAGGTTTGAGATTAGAAAGACCAGTAAGATTGTACAGATTGTAACAGACATTTATTCAAAATATACAAGATACTACATACAAAAATACTATGCATCAAACAATGTAAACATGAGCGCAACCAATAGTATGCCTCACAGTTTTAATATAAGACAGTTGTGATAAAACCTTTTCACATGGTCTCATTTGGGGCTCATTAATAATTTAAATTAAACTTTTTTCAGTTTTATTTTACTATTGAATTGCATGAGTGCCAGTAGTTATACGTGATAAATTATTATTATTATTAATATAATTATTATTATTGACCCATATATGTGTATTTAATAATCACAGACCAAAAGCCTAAATGCATCTGTCGATTGCTTACGTTTAATGTCTTCAATCAGGGAAAATGTGTGAGGAGTTAGCCAGCTAACTCTAGTACTACAGAACATTTATTATTTGACAGCCTTATGCAGTCAAGTGGCTATTAAACATTGTAGCAGCAATGAATCTGAAGCACTTTGCAATTGCACAAAAAGTAACATGGGCACATTAGTTCTACCACGTAACATTGGCCGACAAATGGATAAACCTACGTTCGCATTTGTCTGTACAATGGTCATTGGTTTATCACAAGGCATGTTCCGCTACAGACTTTATCTAAATGTGATACGATTTTTGTCAATGTTGTCATCATTATACTTCATGTCATGTGATTTCTTACTTGCAGCAATGCTGCTTAAGAATATTTTATTCAAAAAAGTAATCTGTGATGCAGAACACCTTTTACTCTCCCTCAAAGGCACTATACACTAATTAGCTACAAACATTCAATCTCTTGAACTCGAACTGACACTTTATATATGTAAAGACTGCCAACCTAGCAAGGTTAACTAAGAGCTCTACGACTATATGAATAATCTTTTCTTTAAGGAGTAATTTATAATTACATTTGCAATGTTGCATGTATTATTGCAACTGGTGTAGGATGTAATCAATTACAAGAGACAGATTTCCCTATAATTAACTCACAGATGGTCAGTATTTCTTACAGAATCTAGATATGCATGTAATGATACATCTGCACAGAGGCATTATTGACACCAACATTAAAAAGCTAACATGTTGTATGTATAGTGATGCATAGTGCATCTCGTCTTTCTTGCTACAGTTCTCAACCAGTTTTGCTTTTCTTGCAGGACTATAATAAGGAGCCAATGGAATGCTCTCTTTTAATGGGTATGATCTGGTGACCTCTCCGCTCCAGTTTGACAGTCTGGTTTTGCATTCACTCTCCTGTCCGCCTTAATGAATCTCATGGAGAGATGTCTAGACTTTGAAGATCTACAGATATTTCTGTCTCTGTTTGTGTTTGCAGCAGCTAGTAGAACTAGCTGTAGTCAAGCTGTCAAATTCAATCTTCATACGCAAGAGAATAATAGCACACTCTCTCACCTACTCTTTAAGAGGACAAACACTACCTTTGTTGCGGAATGGAAAATTGCACACTTCTTTGTTGTATTTTTGTGACTGTTGTAAATCCCATTTCCACCGACATTTATTTTGAAAATGAGTTCTGTGGGCAGTAGGAAGTGACGGTCTAAGCTTACACTATAACGTTACATCATATATTAAATCTAAACTAACTGTTAACAGCTAGGTTGCATCTTTAAATACCTTTTATAAACAATAAGCTATTTATGCATCTGTGACCGCTGACTTTTTCTTCATTAGAGTTTCTCTGCTAATTGAAACTAGCAAGTTTGATACAATATCCCTTTGCCCTAAATGGCTACATTCATTGCTAACTACCTACAATCCTCGGTACCACCTGTTTTCCAAGCATCTGCATCATCCACAATCTCAGACGTATATATTTATGATCTTAAAGTTGCTACATCTACATAGACTGAGTTCATGATTGATGGTTGAGCTCTTCAAAGTTTGAAAGCTGCTTCATCTGTTCCACTTGCATAGAGTGCCTTCTCACAAGCTTCTTCTTCGTCCTGAGGTTGCCTCTCTTTGGTGAGTTGGGTGCTACGGGAGCTATTGGTCTGATACCTGCTGCAAGTGGGGATGAGGGTTTGCTGCTTGCGCCTATATCTGGAATCGGAGGGTTAGGGTTGACGTTTAACGGGGGAAGGTGACCTGGCCGGGTGTGGGATATATAGTCCAGCAGTAGCGTTCCAGAGCCACGCCGTTCCAGTAGGCCAGGTGCTCTGCACCTGGCTGTGCTAGGGGAGGAGGTACTGGGATTGCTGTCCAAGGACTCCCTTGAGCCTGTAAGCATAGCAAGAGGGGATGTATTGAGCTTCCTCCTCTCCAGAGGTGCCTTAGGAGAGTCTAGCATGCTGGAATCTGAGTACAGCTGGGAATCCGAGTCGTAGTGTTCGTTCCCCAGTCTCCTCCGGTGCACTGTCTCTCTGAGGCTAACTGGCCCCAAGTTTCCTCCAGAGCCCTCCTGCTCTGTGGGGACAGTGCTACGTCGTGCGAGGGGTTGGTGCTGTGCCAGTGATCTTTCGTAGGAGGCTTTGGAAGATGATGTTGGTGAGATTTTTGTGCTCTGATCTCCCACCATTGGAAACAAGATGTCTTTTCCGTCCACGCTGTTATGCCGAGACAAAGTTCCTCTTTTGGATAGGCTCAGTCCGTTGACACCTGCGACAACATCTTCGTCTGAGTTGGCTCTCTTGTTCTCTTCATTTGCAGCCGCCAAGACTGAAGGGGCAATCAGACCCCAAGGCTCTGACTGTAGACGCTTCAACTGGGGTAGGCGAGCCCTCTTAGGGTTCACAGGTTTCTTACTAGGGGAAGTAAATCCATTGGAAAGCTTGGCTGCTGTGTTTGAGGCTGACTTGAATTTTGTTTGAAAGTTGAATACGGTGTCTTTCTCCTCCTCTTTGCTGGGAGATGGCGATGCATGAAGATCTATCTCTGAAGGTGAGGCACAAGGTGCAGGAGAGGTCCTCTCATCCAACTCTGGAGAAGGAGGAACATTCAGGTACTGCTTGGTGGTTTTGGTTCCAGATGGTGATTTGTCTGTGGTAATGATGATGACCTCCTTGCCTTTGGCTTTGCAGGCATCAAGGAGAACTTTTAGGGTTTCTTTATCATCTGCATTGACAGCGTAGACTAAAGCTGAAGATCCATGACGGTCCTCCAGACTCGGATCAGCCCCGTTGGTCAGTAGAAGCGAGACCACCTCATGTCCCGCCCTGTGGCTGCATGCATGCATAAGGGCTGTCCTTCCAGCTTTGTCTTGAATATTAGGGTCAGCTTTGTTGTCCAGAAGGTATTTGACGAGCTTGGCCTTGCTGACACTCTGCTGGTCAGAGTGTTTGGACATGCAGGCCACCATGAGTGGCGTCTCTCCACGATCGTTGCTTTCATTGATGTAGGCTCCACCTTCCAGGAGAAGCCTTGTAAGGCGCAAACGTCGAAGCCACACTGCTTTCAGCAGAGAGTTGCCATCCGTCCTGAGCTCCAACACGTCAGCCATCACCCAGACTGGACCCAAATCAGCCTCAGTCCTGCAAGGCAAGAGCAGACTGCTGCTACAGTCATCAAGCAGATCCCAGAGACATTTCCATGTCACAAACACTTTAGATCTTAGAGATAAGGAAAGGTGATGTTGATGTGTTAAACCTTGCATGAAATCTCTAGACTGTTTGTTTTGAAGAGCCACCAGGTGGCAGCCTGAATGCGCAGCATTGAGTTATTGGAAGAGACGCTGAACTGACAGGTGGATCAGGTGCGAATGGAACTTTGAATTTGCCTGTTGTTTGTCTAAATCCGATTGAAATTTCAGAGATGTGTTGCATATAAAAACGTATTTTTTACATGAATCATTAAATTTATTTTGTTAGTGATTGTTTTCAATATATACGTTTTATCATAATGTATATTACGATATGCTTTCCATTCAACGACGTTATTAAAAAATAATTCTGTTTCCCTTTTTTATTATTGTTTCTGTAGCTTTATTATATAGACTGCTTTTAAAGCAGTTCCTTTAGTATGAATAGTCGTCCTCAGTTGTCTCGATTCACACAATATATTCTGATCAGTCCACGTATAACTGTTTTTGTTATAATTAGATAACCGTATGAAATTATACGGACTTATTAAAAACCAATAAGGGTTTTAATCAGGGTTAGCTGATGGCATGTGGTTTTGAACACGGAAATAGCATGACGGAAGTAAAGGATTAATAATGCGTTTTAGTTAAGTGTGAATGTTTAAATATGTTTCGTGTTATATATTTGCGTTTTTAGGTAATCACAGCGTTAGCGATTTGGCACTGTCCATGGTCCTGAGAGCGTGGGAAAGATCGGTAAACATCTGCGATGCGCGCTTTGAGAATAAAACCATCTATCATAATTTTATAAGTTATAATAATTCCGTATGCAACTGTATCCACCTCTGTGTAAATCAAAACTTTGGTCTTTCCGTATTGAGATGGATTTTTATTATCTTAAAAGTATTTGTGCGCATGTGATTACGAGTTCCCTCAAATTTAATTCGTTTAACGTTGTAATATTATCAAACATATTGCATCATAATCATTAAATAGACAAAATACAAGACAATTAGTCTAAACGTTTAAAGCGTTTCCAACGTAATTAGACACCTAAGTGATAAAATGTCCTTACCTGGTTGACGCACAGGTTTATCATTGTAGAATAAGTCCACTGTAATGCTCTCCAGTATTCTCTAGAAGCTATGGAGAGGCATAGTTCCTCAGCACAGCTCGTGTAGTTATTTAGTTCAGACCCAACAGAACTGTCCTATTTTAGGTTCAGTCCTACCATGCAGCCACAACGACGCTCCAGCCCCACTGCTTTTGTTACTGAAACGCAAGAGACCAGTCCAATCGCTACATTCCTATTTGCGCACCCAAGAATCACACTAAGACGCTGAGGTTATAAATAACTTCCCCCCTTTTCACTTCGTGAATGAAACGTGAATCTGATTGACGTCAGAATATACAAAAATAAATCGGGTCTGGTGTGAACCCGTCATATGTTGTCATGATAAGCACAAACAAACAAACAATTTTCAAAAAAAAACATTTTTTACAGTTTTTGTTCGTCGAGGTTAGGAATCAAATCCGTGTGATTAAATATGGCATGTTTAGTTAGAAAATGATGATTAATTTTGAAATCTAAATATTTTATATACATACTGCATTTAAAGAATACAGATAAGCGTTTGTTTGTTTTTTATTTCAGCATCTGACTGTAATGATAAACACTAAAGACGTTTTCACACATTTAGACTGTGTAAACATTATATGAGCACTGGTTTGGATGTTTTTGTAATATTAACTGTATTACATAGTAAACACAATATTACAGTAAACACAAATGTTAACTTTAATGTAGTATTGGTAGTATAATTTTGTCTTAGCACAAACTGACACAAATCACCATGTGTTATGAACAAGAGACAATAATTCTTTGATGTAACATGCTCAGCATTTGAATAGCTGCATATAGCAC
This sequence comes from Cirrhinus mrigala, assembly GCA_036247105.1. Taxonomy (NCBI): domain Eukaryota; kingdom Metazoa; phylum Chordata; class Actinopteri; order Cypriniformes; family Cyprinidae; genus Cirrhinus; species Cirrhinus mrigala. The sequence goes on from CM070024.1 coordinate 17,312,725, forward strand.
TGATTAGGCTGACAATAGCGCACATGTTCTTTTGACTGGAACAGTTCGAATGCCTATTGTTATGTAAGTAGGGGCAATCATCTATCTATCTGTCTATCTATCTATCTATCTATCTATCTATCTATCTATCGACTGTGACAGCGTTTCCACAGCTTGTTGACAGAGTTTGAATTGCAATTAAACACCCATAACTTGTTCCAGCCATTTCAGTCATATATAGCATAATAGGGACAGTTCTATTTTTAGGTTGCTATGAGACAGCACAGAATCATATTCTGACTGAGACCGATAGAATTTGTGGTGCTGGTGAGAGCATGAACTCAGATTATGAATAAATATTAAAAAATCACAAAAAATATGAAACTATTACTGCAAGTAATATTGTGACACTAAATCGCTTTTATGATAAAGCCTCATAAAAATGGAAGACTTTTGTCTCGGGTTGACCCGTGTCTTTCCTTTCCTCATGTTTTTAATATCACACACGGCCTGTGGCTATTTGCTTTCTGATAAACTGCTCGCATGAACCCTATTTTCCACTGGAGCAAAACAATGGCTCCTGAATGACTTTTCCCACACACTGTCCCCACTTTTATCTGCTGATGATGGCACTTCTGATCACTTAGGAGAATATTATTATTTACCCAACCATCATGTCTGAGACGGAGGCTAGTTATGAAACTCCAGGGCGCTGCCAGTCTCCATGTTTGTGTTCATCCTGCTGGCTAATGGTGTTGTTTGGAGCCTCTCAAGCCGTGTGATCACGCTTCATTTATCTTTACAAAAGTTTCCAGAGCATAGAAAGGTGGACAGTAACCTGAGGTTCAATATCTGACGATGAGATAATAGGGAAAATGTATGCATTTCATATATAGCAGCTCTGATGTGATGAGTGTTGTTAAGCAACAGAACTAAGGGTGGGTGGTGGTGTGGAAAACAGATGCAATAGAATGCCCACTGTTGTCTGTTACCAGTTTTTAACACGCTTTATAGAAGAAAAACTTTGGCATGGCATTGCTGCTAATGACAATAAATCTGCATTTTGCTACAACGAGGTATTTTTGTAAATGAACTACTTTTCTGGCTTACGAAGTGACGTGCCATGCTGTGAATTGGCATTGTTTTATGTGAGCATAGAGCGCTAGTTTGCCTATCACAGTGTGCTTTCGAGGCATGGCTTCCTCAGGCATGCGCTTTATGACTGGGGAGCAGAAAGGTTCCTGGGCTCTGTTGATTAGACACGTTCATTAACATGGGAACTACAGGGACGTCAGCACTCTTCCTGCGATTTTTCCCAATGCAATGCCTTAGATACAAAATAAATAATGAAAGCGCCCGAGATTCAGTTCTCTCACCCCTTGGGAGCTGTTTCCATTTTCAGAAATCTTACATTGCACCTGATGCGCTGCCTCTGTCTAAATATAACCCCCATCGCTCTCTCGCTCTCTCTCTCTCTCTCTCTCTCTCTCTCTCTCTCTCTCCGCAACTTTCTCACTTCATCTCACTCTTTTACACAAGAAGCAAAATCACACGGTGTTAAAGCATTGCAGTTTCTAAATCTGGATTTGGCAAAGAAAACTTGAAGTTTAAAGTTTTCTATTAGCCATCAAATATTTTATTTTAATATGTTTCTTTTTGTTTCAAAGTATTTCTATCATGACAACTCTCTGAAGATTTTACCAATCAGCTTGTGCCGTTTAGTTTAGCGCTGTGAATATTATAAGTTTGCGTAAATGACCCTTCAGACTGCACCTTCTAGAGTTTCAGGTAACCTGATCTCATGACGAAAATGTACCTGTGGGAACTTTTTCGTAACACGTGAAATACTGACATGTACGCTTCGTGACATATTCGATGTGAAATGTCCAATAAGTGGCGCTATATGAGTGTTCGTTTTTTTCCCAAAACAGATGAACGTACATATGGTACGTTTTATGTGACGTTTGTTTTGTATGGTCACCGCAGTTCTGACTTGAAATGTCCATTGAGTGGCGCTATAACTCTAATGCTCCGTGACGTTTACAAGTAACGTACCATCTGCACTACACCTAAACCTACCAGATAGTATGAACAAAAGGTGACAAGGCAAGTCATTTTAGCTTGTTTTTTGGTCTGTCATCTTTCAGCTCTTTCATCGTGAGTTATGTTTTTCACAGTGTTCCTACTCAATGATTCCACATCCTAAGTCCAATTCCATGCCGGCTGAGCTACCGAGCAAGCATATTACGTCCGGAAAGCGAAACATATGTACTTACTGGTACATTTTCGTCATGAGATCAGGTAGGTTTCATGACAGAAATTGTCATTATTTGCTATTTAAAATAACAAAAACAAACAAACAAAATATGAATTTAGCCATCACCTTAACAACATTCTTTAGAATATTTAAAAATGTGGAATAGTTCACCCTAACATGAAAATAGACTCCAAGATGGAGTCCAAGATGGCCATCCAAGATGTAGATAAGTTTGTTTCTTCACTGAAACAGATTTTGAGAAATTTAGCATCATTTGCTAACCAATGAATCCTCTCCAGTGAATGGGTGCTGTCAGAATTAGAGTCCAAATGGCTGATAAAATTTTCATAAGTATTGTTTTCTCCAGTGAAAAAGTCATCTTGTTCTCAATAGGGGATGGACTTTTCCACTAGCGGAAGCATTATTATGGATTGTGGAGTCTTATTTTATCTAGAAGCACTGGTTTAAAGTTAAAATGCCTTAATGATGGATTTCTTTATTACAAACATGCTGCCTTTTCGCTTCACAAGATGTTAATTGATAGACTGGAGATATCAGCTGTTTGACTCTCATTCTGATGGCACCCATTCACTGCAGAGGATCCATTGGTGAGTAAGTGATGCTACACTACCAGTCAAAAGTATTTAAACAGTAAGATTTTTAATGTCTTAAAGACATTCTGCTCACCATGTGAATGATTTCTGAAGGATCGAGTGACTGTAGTAATGATGCTAAAAATATATTCAAATAGAAAACAGTTATTTTAAATAGTGAAAATATTAAAAAATGTTACCGTTTTTGCTGTACTTTGGATCAAATAAATGCAGGCTTGGTGAGAAAAAGAGACTTCTTTAAAAAAAAAATCTTTTGGCTCATCTACTCATCTACATCTTGGATGGCCTGAGGGTGAGTAAATTTTAATTTTTTGGGGTATACTATTCTTTTAAATCTCTTGAAAATGAAATGAATGACATTATTTATGGCCACTGGTTGTCTTGTATCATCTTACGTATTAATGTTATTAGGTTCTACTTTATGTACTAAATGTAAGTGATTTTCAGGTTCACACCTTCAAATACACATCAGTTCTATTAGCTGTTGTGTGTTTCTCTGATTCTTCATTTCCAACAGTTCTCTCCTTCTGCCACTATTCAAATGTTTTGTCAGTGCGAGTAATTAATCATTTCAGGATTCGGGTTCCAGCTAGAGTGTCTGCTCACTGAATGACCTTTCTCAGGCTAAGCCCAATTAGAGTGTGCCAATTTCCAAGCCCTTGCAGCATTTACATATTCCTGAGTGGCAAAATCCTAGTGATTTAGAAAACAAATCTCAGTCAAAATTAGAACTGTAGCTAATAGCAAGCTTAGACTCCTCTATGGAGTCTGGAACAAAAATGAAATAGACAAACATTGATTGGGGACCACTCGATGGCAGAGAGCAACAAGCGGAGTGAAGAAAAGCCTGTCTAGTGCCTGAAATAGATCTTGTGATTTCTTTTTTTTTTTTAAAGCAGAATCTTGGCAGTTATACTTTACAGTTTATAATAATGCCTTTGGTTTACATTTGTATACTATTGTAAGCGTTTATTGAGCTCTGGTTGCTTTTGTAAATCACAAAAACACATTTGGTAATAAGATTATTTTGCTTAGATCATTATAAACCTCAAAGCATTCTGCTTAAGAATTAATTACAGAACAAAAAGCTTTTTCTTTTCCCAAAACCAAGCTTCGGTTTTTCTGGCAGAATAGTGTAAGTAGCAGATGTTGGCCTATTCTGTTGCATTTGATTTCACCACAGTGATGGGAACAATAGCAATGGGTGGAACATGATCAAAGGGACCCACAGATATAATTATGGAAATCAAAGATCATTTTTGTCTCCAGTGGCAACATGTAATCCTAGTGTGAATAGAGAAAAAAGACAAATATCACAAAGATTAAATGAGGTATTCAGTGATACATTATCCAGAGAATGTTTGATCTATGAATCAGCCACTACGTACAATTAATTTCGGTCTAATCAGTTCAGAGAAAGAGTTAATACAATGCTTGGTGTCTCATGATGCTTTGCACCTCCTTTGTAGAGAGCAAAAATGATTCTTTAATTACTTTCGCAAAAGATGTGTTTGCTTTGCATCACTTTTGCATCAAATGAAGAGAATTAAAATGATGTTCCAAATCTGCTATGATACACCTATGCTATTATATTTCACCAGTTATGTAATTCTAGCACCCATAGTCTATCACTAAGGAAAATGTTGGCTTATTTTCTCTTGCACAGATTGTATCCTGGCAAGTGAAGACTGTGCATATGTTCTATCACACAGTTTTTTAATCATTCTTACCCCCAACTCACTGTGACTAATCTCAACTCCAGACCAAAATAATCAAATGAATATGCTTGTGCTGGAAGCATGCGGTCTTTCCCCTTTTTGTTGTGCTGTAGAATATTGGATGTTGCTTTTGATTGCGTGCTCCTGAGCTTAGCGTCTCTTTAAAAAGCGAGCCTGACATTCTCATGGCATTTGGTGTCTCAACGATTGTATCAGCCGAATGTGTGGGCTGTGACAGCAATGAACTGGCACAAACCTCACTGCAGCACCATGTCGCCTTCTCTTGCCCTCCTCTTGTGTCTCGTCTCCCACATGTAGACCGTTCGCTGAGATTACACTGATGTATCAATGCTCGCACATAATACGTATGCTTCATGTGTACTTGAAGTACAGTACGTGCCCTCAAATCAGTCCCTCGAGCCATTTCATTTTGAGGAATGCTGATTCTTTACTGGAGCTTGGAGATGGTTTCGGATCCTTCCCGTGCAGACCGATGCTCTCGTCACTGTTGCATGCATTTACGATACAGGCAACAATCTTGCTTGGTGGTTATTGTGTGGCGGGCCGTATCCTAGGAGATTTGTGAATATCTAATGAGGAGTTTGCTGCTCATTTTGCAGAGTGGGTGCTTTGATGTCTTTCTGTTGCATTTCCAGATTCACGTCAATTTCCTTTTTAATGAAGCTGGAAGCCCGAAGGGTGTATATTATGAGACATTTCCGGCCATTGGACAACATAGCGCGTCCTCTGATTGGAAAATTACAGTGGGACATCTCGTTCTGAGAAGAAGGTCTGTCTACTTTGCCACCAGTGTTCACTTGAAATGCTTGTAAATATGAATCTAATCTATGATTCTAATTGCTGTTTACTTTTGGAGTGCTTCTCAAAGGCTTAATTTTTTTATTCTGGTGTTCAAACAGTAGAGCAATAGAGATGATGGGTTCGATTTTCATGTTATGTGTGTACTTAAAGGGATAGTTCACCCAAAAATAAAAATTCTGTGTGTTTAATTACTCACCCTCTTGTCGTTCCAAACCTGTAAGACGGGGGTGCTCAACCCTGTTCCTGGAGATCTACCTTCCTGCAACACTGATCAAACACACCTGAACCAACTAATTAGGATCTAAAGGAGCACTTGATAATTACAGACAGGTGTGTTTGATCAGGGTTGGAACTAAACTCTGCAGGAAGGTAGATCTCCAGGAACAGGGTTGGGCAGCCCTGCTGTAAGACCTTTGTTCATCTTCGAAACACAAATTAAGATGTTTTTGATGAAATCGAGAGCTTTCTGACCCTGCATAGATAGCAACACAACTGACACATTCAAGGCCCAGAAATGTAGTAAGGACATTATTAAAATAGTCCATGTGACATCAGTGGTTCAACTTTTTAATTTAGGGTGCTTTCACACCTGTAGTTCCGAAACAGGGATTAAAATTATTACAATGTTGCTTTTTATTATTGGTGTGGTTCGCTTTCACACAGCAAAGCTTCTAAACAGACCAAACGTGTTAATACAAGTCACACACGAGTAAACTGTTCTCTCATTGGTCAAAGTTTCACATGTGCCCAAATGAACCGAGCTAAGGGGGGAAACGTGCCAGGTTCCGAAACAAAGTTCCAGGTGTGAAAACACCTGTAAACTTTATGAAGCTACAAGAATGAAGAAGCTACATGGACTATTTTAAAGGGGTCATCGGATGCAAAGTTCACTTTTACATGTTGTTTGAACATTAATGTGTGTTGGCAGTGTATGTACACATCTACCCAATAATAATAAAAATCCATGCAGTTATTTTTAATTAATCTGTAAAAATAATATCCCCTTTTTCAAATGGCATCACACCGTCAGAGGCCGCTCCGACGATAGTTGACTGACATGAGCGTCTTACTTCAGACCTTCCTTAAATCAGCTGTAACAGTCCGACCTCCATTGTTTTGATGCCGGAGCAGGGATGTAAATTAGACAGGAATATCTCAGATTGAGCGATTGAGGTGTTGTGTTGCTGGATGTAATAACATAGTGGTCATCATTTACTCCCGACATCAGAATTTTCATTTTTGGGTGAACTATCCCTTAAAAAATGTGTACTCGGTAGTGTCTTCATAATTTAAAAAAAAAATAAATAAATTATATATATATATATATATATATATATATATATATATATATACATAAAAAAAAATAGTTTCAGTTAATAAACTACTACCCATAATCCTAACAGAAAATCCACCAGTTGTGGAAAAACAAATCAGGCACTTCTCAAACAGAAGGCTACATCCTAAAAGCTGCATATCTTCTCTTCTTCGTCATCAATCATCATCAAAGGCCACCTCAGTTTGAAGGATTCTTGAAAGACAGCCTTCGTTTCACATCCTTCACGTGCTGTATTTTGAAAGATGCATTAAGTGCAACCTTAACATCCTCCAATCATCTACAATCCTTTGCACACGTTCCAATTCATTAAAAACAGTTGGTGGAAAATGAATCGGATTATGTGGAAATGAATTACGCAACGCAAGACACGATCATTATTTTTATGCCATTGTTTTCTTTTGTTTTGTTGTAAATTAATCGCATATTTCTAAACTGCCCATGATGTAAACCATTAGGAGATTACAGGCGTTTATCATTCTGTGTGCTGTATTAATAGTCAATTTATATGAAGATTTTTAACAAAGTAATTTTTAGGGGTTCAAGCTCATAGCACTGAAACCCTATTGTAATTGTTAGAATGGTCACGGATGAGTGATTTCCACGTAAAACTGATCATGCAGACCAAACCATAAGTCATAGAGATTTGAAACTTGGAGGGATGGTAGTACTCACACTGCCCCAGTCGGCCTGAGGCCTGAGGCCTGGGGCGCTACAGCAATTGAAAGTACACAGGCTCAAGCGTCTTATGTTGTTGGAATCCTTGGCTCATGCCGGACAAAATGCACACCTCAGATTCGATCAGGAGCTGAAATTTTCGGGTGTTTTGCAAAGAGACGCCAAAATGGTTGAAGGGGGAAGGGCCACTTTTAGTAAAATGACTGTAACTCCTGAATGGAATGAGATCTCTTTGCCAAACTTGGCACACTTTTTTAAGAGCCCAAGCTGAGATCACAGGAAAAAAAGGAGATTGGCCCCTTGGTGGCACTATAAGATGGAAAAAATGGCTATAACTAGGTAACCATTTGTCCGCTGTACACGGTCTTGGTCCAAAGTGCCACAAGTGTCTATAGGGACATTTGCGTATCTCAAAAAAATGTGGCCGCTATTGGCCAATGAATTTTGAGCACCTATTAGACAAGGTTAACGGAGGCCGATCGGAATGAAGCTCGGTGGGCCTGTTTGAAGCACAGCCCCAAAGGTATGTGAGAAATTTGAAAGAAATTGACCACTGCACTCTTAAAAATAAAGGTGCTTCAAAAGGTTCTTCAAGCGATGCCATAGAGGAACGATTTTTGGTTCCACAAAGAACCATTCAGTCAAAGGCTCTTTAAAGAACCATCTCTTTCTTAACCTTTTTATAATCCTAGGAACCTTCTTTCGCCACAAAGAACCTTTTGTGAAACAGAAAGGTTCTTCAGATGTTAAAAGTTTATTATGGAACCATTTATACAAAAAGTGCATCATGAAGCACCTTTATTTTTAAGAGTTTGGGGGGAGGTGTCGCATTATTTGAGGATATAAACGATTATACATTGTGCAGTTTTCCGTACATACCCACGATATTTGTATCGTATGATAGACCTCCTTGTTCCGAACAACTTTGCCTCTAGAACCACTGCTGTCAATCAAACCGTTTTTTTTTAATGATTGAGAAGATGTGAAAAACCTACTTCTGCGAACTAGTCCTAGGTTTTTCGCTCAGTCTGGGAAAAAAACACTGCAGTGCAATTCTCTGGACTCTCTAGGTCAATAATTATCAAAAACATGTTGAAATTTTCTCTTTTGCAAAGCTATAACAGGGTCCTTTAGAAAAGAGGCCTGTCCAAATATACCCAAAAGCCTATAAAGCCTAAACAAAAACTCAAAACTTCACAAAACCCGATGAGCGCAGGCGACAGGTGATTCTAAACAAGCATGCAAAGTTTCAGGGAGATCAAACCACAGCTGGTGCTATAACAGTCTTAAATATTATAAAAACATTATATTTCTATTGTAAATAACCTGAATTTGACAAAAATACTTTTTTTGATAATTGATTTAGGTGGTTACATGCTTGTTAAATAATATGCAATGTCTTTTACCTCATGTGCTTAAATAGCTAAAGCGCTTGAACCCTGGTAATCACTGTATTTTATTATATTTTTGCAGGGCAGAAACCTTTAAAGGAACAGTTCACCCAAAAATGCAAATTCTGTCATTAATTACTCACCCTTATGTCGTTCCAAACCTGTAAGACCTTCGTTCATCTTCAGAACACAAATTAAGATATTTTTGATGAAATCTGAGAGCTTTCTGACCCTGCATAGACAGCAACACAACTACCAAGTTTGAGGCCCAGAAAGGTAGTAAGGACATCTTTAAAATAGTCCACATGACATCAATGGTTCAACCGTAAAGTTATGAAGCTACGAGGATACTTTTTGTGCAAAGAAAACAAAAACAATTTCTTCTCTTCCATGTCAGTCTTCAGCACGCATTCATGAAAAGTACCATGACACGTTTTCATTTATACTGTTTTTTACATTTTAATATATATCACAAACTCATAGCGCAGTCTATAAATATTGTATTCTTTATGCATTTTTGCAAAAGGGAAAATCAGGCTGTTTAATCTGTTAGTGCGTGTGGATGCGTGTTTGTGTGTGTGTTGCACATGTGTGTGTGACAGCTTGTTAGAGAGCATCACACTGCCTTTGGTTTACACCCTTAGCTGTTGCTATGACGTCTTAGGCAGCGCAAGTGCTCTCTGACTAAAACACACTTCCTCTGCTGATAAGAGTGGGAATGTGAATAGCGTTTGGTTTTTTCTTGTTTTTCAAGTTTTAGGCTGCAGCAGACAGTCTGTACGTGGCTATGATGATACATCTTCCGTACAGTGTAAGCCCTCATGATCCATTAACACTTGATGAACAACATCTCAAGAAGACGTTTTCACAAGTGTTTCCTCATATGGCGTTCCTCTTTGTGTCATTCCAGAAGAGCTGTGTGTCTGAACTGAATAGAGTGCTGCAGTGATGACGTACAACATTTGTAGCTTCATAACATTATGGTTGAACCACTGATGTCACATGGACTATTTTAACAATATCCTTACTGCCTTTCTGGGCCTTGAACATGTCAGTTGTGTTGCTGTCTATGCAGGGTCAGAAAGCTGTCAGATTTTATTAAAAATAATGAAATTTGTGTTCTGAAGATGAACAAAGGTCTTACGGGTTTGAAAGGACATGAGGGTAAGTAATCAGTTTTGGGGTGAACTATCCCTTTAAACAAATAAAGGCAGAACCATTGCTGTAGAACCTTTGCTGCAACTGTGTTTGAACAAATCTTTGGAGGAGTGGATGAAGATGGCAGGTACGGCCTTGTTCATGTCGGAGTCAAATGAAAAGTCAGTAATTGTTGCCCTGAGCTGTAAGGTGCTGCGGAGGCCACACAATAAGAGCCATTAGACTGCACCCAAACTTCATAAAGAAGCCCCTTTCCTTCTCTCAGTGCCCACGCTTCTTTTAGACTACGGTTCTTCCCGTGTCACAGGGTGCATTTGCGTGGTGCGTGGAACAGTGAATGCATCTGTGCTTTAGTGATTCTGAAAGACCCCCTGAAACACTCTGTGCTGACGCACACGTTTGTCATCAAAAGCTTTTTACCTGCTTATGAATGTATCCAACCCCGATACCTAAAGGACTGTTTTACAGAAGCACGGTTTGGGCTTTGATAATCCACGACGCTCAGGACCACCGTTTGGTTTGGCTGGATTCTCACCTGCTGACATGCCTGGCAGGAAAAAGCACGTCTGCTATCAGAGATAGCAGCATGAGAGCCAAAAGGGGATTGAGGCGTTCTGCCCTTACTCTTGTCCAATTCTCATCTAGTAAGGTCAAATAACTCAACACCAGCTTATTTGGGTTCTCCCTCTTTTGTCATGCAATCAATTGCTGTCTGTTTTAGATTAAATGTTGTGTATTTTTTAAAATCACCCTGGTCATACATTTTAAAGATCTCATTAAATAAAATGTTTTGTGGCTTTTAGTATGGGTAAAGTAGGTTTTAGGCTGCCTAGATGCTAGTGGACACTACATTCAAAAGGCTGTATTTTCTTTGTATTTCGCCTGAAGGAAATTAGTACTTTTATTTAACAAGGATATATTAAATTGACTGATAGTGGCTGTAAAAACATAATGTTACAAAAAGATTTATCTTTCAAAAAAATGCATTTCTTTTAAATTTTTATCAAAGTTCCTGAAAAAAAGTATCACTGTTTATCAGAACTTTTGATGGGCAGCAAATCAGTATATTGAAATGACTTCATTTTAAAATTTATTAAAATAGAAAAGTTATTTTACACTATAATAATATATCACAATATTACTGTTTTGCTGTGTTTTTGATCAAATAAATGCAGCCTTGATAAGCATAATGGTCCTTCGTAAATTTTCGTTTTCGTCATCCTAAGAATTCGTCATGCACAGAAGCAGAAGCAGTCTTCAAGCAGTGAGGATGATTTCGTTGTCCTCTCTTTTGGAGGAATCCAATATTTCCTCTTTCTTTTTAAGAGAGAAAAAGAAAGAGGAAATCCACCTAATTCTGAGATTGTGTAGAGAGGAAGGAGAGTTTCACCTCCTTATCAAGGAGCTGCGGGGTTATCCAGTGTGATTCAATGTTTAAATTTATATCATACTCCATCTCTTTGTATTCTGCACTTTGTTTGTCATACAGTGCTTTGTGCTGCGAGACGAAGTGGATTAAAATGTCAGACGCCATTTTGGATTTTGGTATTCGTTTGTGGATTTGAATTGTAAAAACACCTCTCAAAACACTTGCTACAGATGTGAAAAACGCAGAAAATTGAACCCAAAAACCCAAAATTCGTTTTATGACGAACAAAAGTTTCGAAGGCAGTGTGTAAAGGTCATTGCACACTGAGTCCGATATTTTCATTCGAAATTTTTGCACGATAAAAAATAATACGATATCACGTTGTGTTTATCACATTTACACACTGCTTCCAAAACGAAAAAAAATTGTATCAGGTTTGTTTTTCTGCGTTTTTGCATCCATAGGAAGCACTTTGATGGGAAAGAATGACGAATACGAAAAAACCCGAAAATGACCTTAGAGGTCCATTCATACCAAGTCAGAAATTTTCACACGTTGAAAAATAAATACGACCTCACGTTGTGTTAATCCAATTAAGGTCTGAGTCAGGAATTTTTGTTTGCGTTTTTTTCAGATGCAAAAGCACAGAAAATTGAACCCAATCCGATTTTTTTTTTTCTATGATATATAAAAGTTTTGGATGCAGTGAATACACAATTAAATGTGTATAAACATGATTGACACAGGTCACATTTAAGGTCCTTGCACACTGAGTGCGAAAATATAATTTTTTTTAATGCAAAAAACGCAGAAATCCGATTTTCTTTTTTTTCTATGACAGATGACAATTTTTTTTTATTGACAGATGAAAGCTCTGGATGTATGTAGAAACGTGATAGATAAAACGTGAGATCGTAGGCCCTTGTACACTGAGTCCGAAATTGTCATCCAAAATTTTTGCGCATTAAAAAATAAATATAACCTCACGTTGTGTGAATCACGTTTTGCACACTGAGTCCAAAATTTTCGCACATTAAAAAATAAATACGACCTCACGTTGTGTGAATCACATTTAAGGTCCTTTTTCGAAAGCGAAAAAGCGCAGAAAATTGAACCCAATTTGTTTTGGGTTTTTTTGTTTGTTTTTTTTTTAATGACAGATGAAAGTTTTGGATGCATGTAGAAACGTGATAGATACGTGAGGTTGTAGGCCCTTGTACACTGAGTCCGAAATTGTCATCCAAAATTTTTGCGTGTTAAAAAATAGATATAACCTCACGTTGTGTGAATCACATTTAAGGTCCTTGCACACTGAGTCCGAAATTTTCATATACGTTTTTTCGAAAGTGAAAAAGCACAGAAAATTTAACCCAATTTGTTTTGTTTTTTTGTTTTTTGTTTTTTTTGTTTGTTTTTTTTAAAGTTTTGGTTGCATGTAGAAACGTGATAGATATGCGAGGTTGTAGGCACTTGTAAATTTCATTGAGTCTGAAATTTTTGTATGCATTTTTTCGGATGCAAAAAACACAGAAAATTGATTTTTCTTATTTCTGATTCCAATCTGATTTTTATTTTTTTATTTATTTTTTTGATGACAGATGAAAGTTTTGAATGCAGTGTATAAACATGATTGACACAACTTGAGGTCATATTTAGGGTCCTTGCACACTTGCACACAGTCCGAAATGTTCACGTTAAAAATAAATACGACATCACGTTGTGTCAATCATGTTTACACACTGCATCAGAAACTTTGTCCATCATAAAAAAAAAAATAATAATAATAAAAAAAAAAACAGATCGGGTTCAATATTCTGTTTTTCGCATCCGAAAAAAAAAAAACACAACAATTTCAGACTGGGTGTGCAAGGACCTTAAGAGACTTCTTCCAATAACATTAAAAAAAATTTTACTGACCCTAAACTTTTGAACTGCACTGTACTTGAAACACCGTTACAATTTTTTGCAGATGTACACATTAAATGTGCAAACTTTGTCTTTCAGGAAATAGACCAAAAATATTGAAGAAATATTGAAGAATACAAAAATTTGTATTCTGCACTACAAATTTTTGTTCAGTCAAATCAAGAAAATTTTTTTTTTTTGAAAACTTTAAGAGCACCGTCTCTTTAAATCTAATCTTGTTTTAATTATCTTAAAGCAGCAAAACCATGGATGAAAGGGAGGCCGGATATCCATTAACAGATCAAGCTTGAAATCTTCTCTAAGGACGCTGACTGTTGACGTAGAACTAAAGTAAATTGCAAAGTGAAAATAGAGGCAGCACCATCATGGTATCACACATTTTGCTTCCAGTATGCCCATAGAGAAAGAAGCATATTGTTAGGAGGAGGAGCGTGTGTGCATGTCGCAAACACAGCTACGGAACAACACTCTGCATACAGCGTCTCAATATCACAAAAGGATGAGTCATCTGTATCATAATATCCCCTGTGATGTCTCCTCAAAACAAGCTTGATCCACACACAAACACAATGAATAAGTATAATGACATGCCTTCGTTTCTTTTATCCGCGTTCTTAGAAAACTTTATGATCCGTTTTCACGTCATTTAGTAACAGATCTGTGTGATTTAACCATATTGCGCAAGACGGCCATGTTGTGAACATTGCGACACATGTAACGTCAACATGTCAACTGCAGAAGCGGACGCACAAGAAACATATTTCTCTCCAATGCCTTGTGCTATTTTATGCCTGGCATCTGACACAGAAACATTTTTACATTGCAGTGATTTGTGTTCCAGGGTGTGCACAACAGATGGATGTGGATGCGGTCCAAGAGCATGATTTCAGCGCTAATAATGCAGATGGTACATTGTTAATATGAAAGGAGCACGTAAACACATAAGATACAGTAAGAGTGCTGTAATTAGATTTTCAGATTTAGATTTTTTTTTACCCCTTTGAACTTGCATATATAGAAACACTAGAGAGGTTGTAGGAATAATGGAGAGTCGTTTCTACTCAGCCTCATTCGGATCACTTAATGCATGTTTCTGAAGGAGACCTAATGGTTACAAGTGCATGCATAATGACTCATCCTGAGGTGATATGGTTAATGTAAGGGCCCTTGATTCGCAGCTTAGAATTAGATGGGATGTAAGACAGAATGAACGGATGGATTATTTCGATCAGAGAACTAGCTTTTCCAGGAAATTCAAAGGTTGGTGCCAGTTTGCTGGTGTGCATTTTCAATGCAAAAGCCAACCCTTATGCTACAACTTATGCTTTTTTTTTTTTTTTTTTTTGCTGCAGTTTTCATTTGAGAGAGACAGAGTGTACATTTCAAATTCCTGAAAGTGGCCTGCAAAGAGGATTCGCCTAACTTGGGTAGCTCACCTAAAAATTTAAATTCTGTCATTAATTACTCACCCTGATGTCGTTCCAAACCTGTAAGACCTTCGTTCATCTTCAGAACACAAATTAAGGTATTTTTGATGAAATCCGAGAGCTTTCTGACCCTGCATAATCAAAAGTGACAGTAAATACTTTTATATTGTTAAAAAAAGGTCCAAAAAACTTTCTATTCATCAAAGGACTTTTAAAAATAGGTACTGCTGTTTCCACAAAATAATATAGATTTTTATTCAATAGTGTAGGTAATGTTTATTTAACAACAACAACAACAACAACAACAACAAAAAGTGACTGGGACATAAATTTACATTTAATTAAAAATAAAATGTACTTATATAAAATATATGAATATATTTACATTATCAATGTAATTAATAGGCTTTTCTCTTTATTAAAACCAAGTATAGCTCATCGGTTTAGTGTTTTTAAGCATTGTACATTTATTCCAAAATATTAAATCAAGACAGCAGCAATTTAAACAATACATCTGACTTAAACAAATGATGTTCAGCTGTTCTTTTGTTATTTTCAAATCATTAGTAATTAAAGCTCTGTAAATATTGGTCACAGACATGTGAGAACAAGCCATATCCTCACCAAAACAAAAAAACCACAAATCATGTTTTCAGGCCATTTTAAGTTTGATTTTGATGTGACAAAGTGATGATAGATGTGTGAGTTGTTTACTTTTTTTTTTTTTTAATTAGTCTTCCCAAAGCTTAATTTGTGCCAGAATAAGCCGGAGCAATGACAAGTGATTTGTACGCTTTTATATGTCATATTTGTGTTGTTTAATTTTAGTACTACTTTCTCTGATCTTATTTTTTGAGGGGACACTGCTTCGGAGGAAACGGCCTTAATGTAGTCTCGCGTAGCCAGATCTTCAGACTGACAGCAGAAGGTCTAGGAACTTTGGCCGCTTTAAAAGGCCCGTCCAAGAGACCATATGATGGACAGGTACAGCAAACAGTCATTTTGTACCGCGTCATCAGTGATGGGAATAACGGCGTTATAAATAAACAGCATTACTAACGGCTTTATTTTATTTATTTTTTTTATGTGTAATCAAACGCATTACTGTTTCCCCTCTACAACGCCGTTACCATTACTGACAATAAAATGCAGCGTTACTATAATTTATTATAATATTATATTCATTTTATTTTCAGTTCATCTGAATAGATGCGCAGCGTACCTGTATTTGACGAACCATTAACTCTAGTGTGAAGGCACACGACTAGCTGTCGCTTCGGTCACACACGCAAAGAAAGATACAGAGCGAGAGAGTTTTATATACCATGCAGAATTAATGTAAACAATATTCTTTGTTGTATTTTCCTGTCAAAATAACAGAGTTCCTTTGGAATTCTTCAGCTTTTAAGAACTGCCGGTTTCTCCAGTAACGTTAGTAGGCGGAACTAATCTCATTGGCTGGCGCTCACCTATTAACATCCCTGTTCTGATTTTAGCAAATCAGTTTGAGCGAACGCAAACAATGTGATTAATATTCATGAACCCAGCAGCTCTGTTTTATATTGTTATTAGTAGTAGACTTCGTAGTAGTTTTGTTCTCTTTTCAGTATAATTTCCCCCTTTTTTATAGAAACTAATTTTTATACAAACAATATCTTAAGCACCACCACCATGCATTCATACATGGTTATTTTAAAGTTCTAATTACTAAAGTTTAATGCTAAATTATCGTAATGTCATAATGACATTGTATAATGACTGATGCCAAGTGTACATTCAGATATTTAAAACTGTGCCATTAAGCTTTATATATCGGGTGAGTAAACAAAAAATGTCATTCACTTCATTTAAATTTCATTCAACATATTTAATATTTGGGGCATCCAAGTTATTTGGATGTAGGCGTGACATCTGAGGCTGAGACTACCTTTAAATGAGAAGTTGGTAACACTTTTTTTTACTTACTAGTTCTTAACTAGTTAACTAGCAAATTAGGAATTTATTGAGGGAAAAGTCATAATTAATAGTGAATAGGTGTACCCTGTTCTAAAGTGTTACCAAGAAGTCCACTTCCAGAACAAAAATGTACAGATAATTTACTCACCCCCTTGTCATCCAAGATGTTCATGTCATTCTTTCCTTCAATAAATAAGAAATGATGTTTCTTGAGGAAAACATTCCAGAATTATTCTCCATATAGTGGACTTCATTGGTGCTCCCAAGTTTGAACTTCCAAAATGCAGCTTAAATGCAGCTGCAAATGATCCTAGCCGAGGAAGAAGGGTCTTATCTAGTGAAACGATCAGTCATTTTTTAAAACAAATTGACAATTTATTTACTTTTTAACCTTAAATGCTCTACAAATAGGGTATGTCGAAAAACTCCTATCTCATTTTCTTCTTCAACATTAAAATCGTCCTACATCGCTGTTTTACCATTTTTTTGTAAAGGGTGTTTGATCTTCTCTGCATGTTCACTTAGTAAACACTGGGTTTTAGTACTTCTGCAAAGATGTAGGACGATTTTGAAGTTGGAAAAAAAACTAGATGGGACTTTTTCGACACACCCTAACTGTATTGACCATATTGAACCGGAAGAGTTGGACAAGGTGAGCGTTTGAGGTTGAAAAAAGTTTATAAATTGTCAATTTGTTTTGAAAATGACCAATCATTTCACTAGATAAGACCCTTCTTCCTCGGCTGGGATCATTTAGAGCCCTTTGAAGCTTCATTTAAACTGCATTTTGGAAGTTCAAACTTGGGGGCACCACTGAAGTCCACTATACACTCTTAAAAATAAAGGTGCTTTAAAAGGTTCTTCAAGCGATGCCATAGAAGAACCATTTTTGGTTCCACAAAGAATCATTCAGTCAAAGGTTCTTTAAAGAACCATCTCTTTCTTACCTTTTCATAATCTGAAGAACCTGCTTTCGCCACAAAGAACCTTTTGTAAAACAGAAAGGTTCTTCAGATGTTTAAGGTTCTTTATGGAACCATTTAGACAAAAAAGGTTCTTCTATGGCATCGTGAAGCACCTTTATTTTTAAGAGTGTATGGAGAAAAATTCAGGAATGCTTTCCTCAAGAAACACAATTTCTTATCGACTGAAGAAAGAAAGACATGAACATCAAATTATCTCTACATTTTTGTTCTGGAAGTGGACTTCTCCTTTAATGTACTCAGTAGCTAATTTATATTACTTATATTTATTTACATGAAAGTCATAGTGTCACCATACCTGAAACTTGAAACTTGCCTTGAAATTGAAGTGAACTTTTGAAGCAGCAGTGAACCCTGTGAATTAGAACACAGCTAGAGTCTTATATTTGATGTTATAGGTGTTGCTTGTGAAGGGGAGGCAGAAGGAAGAAAAAGATGAAGAGAGATTCAGAAAAAAAAGAAGACGATGGTAGGTACGGACAATAGATGTCTTTTTCCACCTCTTTTGTCATAAGTGAAGGGTGCTATTTCTGGCATGTCGTCAGGCTTTTCCTTGGAGTTATGCGTCTGTCTCCAAGTCTACCTGAGATCTAATTACATAGAATGACTGCACCTGACAGCCGGGGATGACATACTCGCACACACTCGTAGACACACGGCAATGACCTCATCAGCTCCCTCTCAACTCTTAACTAAAGGATGAACTCTATGAATATTAATGCTGGGGAAATTAATTCAAGATTATTCAGATGCTACATAAGGTGTACAGCAGAACAGACAGTATGGACGTGGTTACAATTCAAATAAAGCTGTCTGTTTAATTGTATTATGTTGAAGAATGTTCGGAATATTCATTTTTGGCTTCTAAAACTACTAAACGGTTGTAGGAGAAAAGACGCAACCCATTCCCATGCATGGCTAGAATTTGAGCGGCAGCTCACAAACTCTGATCCTTCAGAAGTCTGACGTTTGAAGCCAAATCTGTGATATCCGAGTGAGAACCACCTGAAGGAATTTACCTAAATCCATTCTGCAAATGCCACAACCTTATGAGGTTGGCCACAAGCAAAAGAGGGATTCTCAAAATGAAGTGGAGGGATTTACACATCATCTCTGTAATGGCAATTAGTTTAATGGAATATAATGAGTAATGCAGAAAACTGAAGCCTAAGCAAGTTTGGGCCTGGTTTGTGCTTGAAAACCAGGTTAATGCCAGAGGAGGTCATGACAGGTTGCTGTGTTCTGTGTGAATCTGAATGCCTCAATGTGCAAAGAGGACATTATGTTTTGAAAAAGTCTTTCAATTCCAGTTCCTGTTGTATGAAAGCTGTATTTTTTTGAGTAGAGAAAAGTAACTACTTATTCAGTGCAGTAACAGCATACTGTGGCAAAACAGCTGTAAATACTGCTCCTGGGTAAATGGCATATCTTGTCCTGAAAAACTGGCAAACAGTGGTTGAACACTAAAGAAATAGTTCAGCTCAACCAAAGCTTAACATTTAGGGTCGATAAATAGGCATTTAAAGAGAAAATTCTGTTAATAATTATTCACTGTCATGTCATTTCAAACCTGTAAGACCTTCGTTCATCTTCAGAACACAAATTAAGATATTTTTTATTAAATCAGAGCTTTCTGACCCTAAATAGACAGCAATGTAACTACCTCGTTCAAGGCCCAGAAAGGTAGTAAGAACATTGTTAAAATAGTCCATGAGAATAATTGAATTTGAATATTGTTTCAAGAGATGTGTAATAATTCTAAAATGTTTTCTTTTGTCTTACACAGAGAGAGAGAGCGAGAGAGAGAGAGAGAGAGAAATACCACATATGGGTTTGACGTAAATAATAACAGAATTTTCATTTATTTATAAACTATTCATTTATTATCTTGGGGATTGAAGTGGACAAATGTTCTGAAGAGTAGCATTTAAGATCTGATACATTGAAATAATCATGCATGATATCTTGATGAAAATGCCTGCTTCATGGCATGTCACAAAAGAAAAATGTCACCGATTTTTATCGCCCCCCATTTATTAAAGTAACATTTTTTGTACATAACCTGTCATCATCTGATAGTACTCGAAGACATATTACCATATCCTTCTCATATTCTCATTATCCCAGGCTTTTGCTGACAGTGTGCTTACATCTACTGGCTGGGCTGGTGCTGTGGTGCTAGGCAGATGTGCTGTTTCTGTAACACCTTTAGCAGGAGCCCCAGATGGAGGAAGAGTGGCCTAAATAAATAAAGTCTCCATGCTGAGTTCCCGAGTGACTCCTGCTGCTTTTCCTGATGCTGTGGGTTTGGCTGCTCTCTTTAAACCCCGCCGTCCAAGTAGCGAACTAGTCCTCTTATTTAAAAAGGAGAAAAAAGGCAGTGAAGTAATGATGGATGATGGCATCCATATAGGTACATGAGTAAATCAATGTGCGCACATGGACAAACTGTACAGTATTCAAAAGTTGGTGAGATTTTTTAATTAAAAAAAAAAGTCTTATGTTCTCCAAAGCTGAATTTATTTAATAAAAATACATAGAAATTGTGAAATATTATTACAATTTAAAATCACTGTTTTCTATTTTAATATATTTGAAAAGATAATTATTCCTGTGATGTCAATGCTGAGTTTGCAGACATTACTCCACTCTTCAGTGTCACGTGATCCTTAAGAAATCATTCTAATATGCTGATTTCTTTTTGTTATTATCAAGGTGAAAACAATGATACATTTTTTTATTCAGAATCCTTTAATGAATAGTTTAGATGTTGTAGATGATATAATGGTTCAAAACTGACACTTGCTTTACAACATTTTACATTTCTACTAATGTCTAGAATTATAATGAATTACACAGACTTTCAGAGAGTTGACTTTTGTTTTTAAATTTAGTCAGTAATTTTCAAGGCATAATCTGTTTGGGTCTTGCACCGTTATTTACATTACACACATTTTATTTGTAATATGTAATGTTTGTTATGTAACATCCAATGCTGAACCACTCAACATTTGTAACTTTTGTTGAGTGATTGCAACAAAAGTTACATTACATTATTATGTAAAAAGAATACAGATTTTTAGGATCTGAGCTGTTACTGAATCGAGCTGTTAATTGAATAATTAATGTTTTGTCTTTACACTGCATATTCACAGAAATGAAAAATGACTCATATTTTTCACACAAGAGTAGCTCGCAGCGCATTTCTAAGATTTTGTCAAGTATCATGAAGAGATTGAATCATGCAGATGACCAAATAAGTGTGCTCTCACATCATCTATTCACAAAACTCATTATCACTGTTTTCCGGAAATCATATCCACTGCGGTTACAGTTTTCCATACATTCCTTGTTTGATGACGTCAATTGTGCTGCATGCGGCTTCTTTCAAATGAGACATCTCAAATTGAACAAATAAACTGCATCAGATCTGTTACATGATTTAGTCTTGCCCATGATGCTTTGACTAGTCCATTTTCTCATTTCTCATTCAAGTTTTACTCATTTCTATCATGACAACTCTCTGAAGATTTTAGCATGGTAATGGATATGACAATGTTAACGTATTTGTTCTCGGCAGAATAGATCCACTATGTTGCTGAATTGCTGTTGCTGTGGCAAAGTAAACACAGGAACGTGTTGCTGCCAATGCATACACCGAAACGCTGATGTGAGTATTTAAGACATACTGCTGCTGCACAAATTGCATATATAATAACCTGCAGCAGATCTATACAGGTGGAGCTGGGGAGGTGGAGGGAAAGTGTGCTTGCAAACTGCTCTAGAGAATGCTAAGCAGCCATTTAAATGTAAAGCAGTAAGCTCATTTGCTGTGTATGCGACATGAACCAATCAGCTTGTGCCGTCATGACAGAACTTGGTATTTGTTTGGCTTGCGTTGTTGCAGCATTAGTAATAGTTCCATCTAAACGTTGGTGCTAATCAGAAAGTCTGGCAAGGCAGCCACAGAATGGCTATGAAAACATTAATAGCTTTATGTGCCGTTTCTTTTTGTGAAAATAAATTTACATACACTCCAACACTGACAGCACCAAAATGCGTTGTTCTTACAACAATTAAAATTGAAATCCTGCACAATTTTACATTTAAAAATTGTCCTGAAGCACATTAACTATAATTGTGCAAATGCCCAAAGGGACTGTGTGAGGTAAAGGAAGATGCCAGTTTATAAATAGGGATGAACATAGAGCAGCCTGGTTTATAACTTCATTGCCATGGTGATAATGACTGTATATTCCCTCAATCGCTACTAATAGAGCCTGTCTTTTATGAAGCATCTCAGAAATGCTTGTTTTTTTTTTTACTAAGAAGTGAATGTCACTTTCACCACAAGACAAAATAATTATTTCTACCCATTTAAACATAACATATTTCATTTTCTTTGTCCTTTATCGTTACGATCGACGTATAGGTAGCTTTTAAATTTAAATATTTTTGAAATAATGACAGTAAAGACACAGTGAGTCTAGTCTAACTCATGACCGCACATCTTTAGACATGTTAAGTAAAAGAATGTGACGATTGCGTTTGATTGACGCCGACCGTTTGATTTACATGGGCATCATCTTAGAGCCAATCTGACGAGACACATCAGATTGCTTTGAGCAGGGAGCGTCTGTTCAATAACGCAACATGAAAGGCTGACAGATAAGCACTACCCGACTATTTACTGCCAGCTAATGTGATTGAGCAGGGATGGAGAAAACCGCAGTCATTGCTTCGCGTCTGTTTAAACCACCGTTACACCGGACTAACATAAATCTTCGACTGAATTACTCATTTTTTAATACAATAGACGTGTGGTAAAAACCGCCTCATACCAGGCTGAAAGAACTTTAATTATTGTCCTGCCTTTGTGCCATGTCTCGGCTGTAATAATAGCAAATTCTTTAGCTTTTCATGTCTCATTTGATCACCGCATGACGCACAGGTAAATGTCACTCAGTTCCTCAATTAACTTTGAGTGGATGCCTCTTGAACCGTCATAGTTCGTCTCGATGATATTTTAATGCTTCGGGGATAGGTGTTTCATTTCTTTCCCACGAATTCAATCTGAAGAGCTTAGAAAATGAAAGTCAGACTCTCGTGTCGAACTGAGCACGGATTCTGTATTGTAGAGGTGATGCCATCTTGTCTGGTAACACGTTCAAATAGTCACTCATTATACTATATTTAACGTATTATGTAGCGTTCAGAGCTAGGCATTTATGATAATTTTAGCTCAAAGGTTGAGGGTCTTTGTACAGATAAGCTTTTTTCATTGTTATTGTCTCCAACTGTCATCACTTATCTTTTCTCTTCAGGGATGCACTGTTGCAACATACAATATCGTCACCTGCTGTTGAACAAAAAGAGCAGGTAAAAGATTGGTTTTAATTTTGAGGCACATTTCAATTAAGATATACCTATGATTTAAATATGTTGGCAAGCATAAGGTGTAAATCAGTTTAAGGCATATGCAAAGTCATACGCCCTTGTCCTAATAACTGAGCAAATGTGATGTTCATTTATTTGTTTCTCTCTTTCGTGTGTGTCTCACTTAAAGATGTTTGTGAGGGGCTCACAAATAAACCAATCAAGTCCTTATTTACTGACAAGAGGAGTAGGAACAGACTGTTCTTAACTCAAGAGCTCTGCACACTCTATTAGTCAATTATTTAACTAGACTTTCTTGTGAGGAACAGGGAAAATAAACAGACAAATTTATGTAATAGCAAAAGATCTTTTTTTCATAGAGATGGTTTCAGTGCTACTTTCATTATAATCACTGGATATCCAAATAAGTTGGGTTTTCTTGGATGTTCAGATGCTTTTATAATGTCTAGTGTGGCATTCCCAATAGTTGATGTATTTGGGAATCATACTCAGCAGATAGCATTTTCCGGTCACACTTTAATGTAAGGTCCAATTTTCGCTATTAACAAACCATTAATTATGGCTTTTGCCTCAGTACACACTAATTTGCTGCTTATTAGTAGTTAGTTGACAAGGTAGTTGTCAAGTTTAGGTATTGGGTAGGATTAGGGATGTGTAATGAATAGGCATGCTAAAAAGCTAGTTAATAGTGAGATTTGTTAGTAAAGTGTTACTCATTTTTCTTATGCTTAATGTTGCTGGTGTTATGGTGTTTTCTGCACATTTTATTTATGACTGATATAGTATATAATGAGATATGTATATGTATAAAATTATCCAAACGTTTACTCACACTCAAGATGTAGATGAACAGATTTAAACAGAAAGAAATTTAACATTACATTACTTGCTCACCAATGGATCCTTTCTAGTAAATGGGTGATGTCAGAATGAGAGTCCAAACAGCTGATGAAAAACATCACAATAATCCACAACATGACTCCAGTCCATCAGTTTAGGTCTTGTGAAGTAAAAAGCTGCATGTTTGTAAGACACAAAGCCACTAAGTTTAACTAACTAATGCTTCTAGCCAAAAATTGAGTCAGTAATCCATAATAACAGGTAAATCAAGTAAAAAAGAAAAAAAATGTTGTCCTCTCACATCAAAATCATCAGAAATGTCCATTTTTGGCTGAACTAAAAATTGTAGACCAGTAGTTCTCAACCTTTTGAAGTCTCCATATAGCTTTCATGTTTATATTTGCAGTTTTCATTTAATTTTAGTTTAAGTGATCTTGTTATGTGGAGTTCTGTATAACTTTAATTTTCATAGTTTTATTTTTAGTTAACAATAACAACACTGGAAACTTTCTAAAGAACTAGTAATGGGCCGTTCATTAACGATTTGTTCATTGTGTTTGTCATGTGACAAATGAACAAAATACTCATGATGTAACGTTTATTTCCTCATCAATGGCTGCATTATAATGATTTCCTAATTCAATCAAGATTGCACAGGTGGACATGTTCAGGGAATCTGGCTGTTGAAAATGTAACATTTCAAATGAATCTCAAATTCATTTGATGAACAAAGTTGAATAAGAGATTTGTGACCCTCTTCAAGTTTGCTGAGGCCACCTAGTGGGCCCCAGCCCTCAGATTGAGAACCACTGTTCTAAACAATACAAGCTTTGTAAAGGTAATGCTGATTAGATCTGTGAGTCTACAGTGCTGATAACTATAAAAATCAGATAATTCTAAAAACATGCTGTCGGAACATCAGTAAAGGAGCAAAATTGTTTTAATGTGCAGAAAATCTGTATGTGCTGATGTTGTTTTGCATACAGTTTGTGACCTTTTCCTGCTTAACAAAAAAACACATGACCATATACATTGTGAGGTTATTAAGCATAACTGCATAAGGCCATGTTTGTAAACACACTCATTGTGTAATTTGTGTGTTTTGGAGGGATGCAGTGCCTTGAGTTTTAACAGATGCTGTTGCCTTTTGATGTCCGTGTCTTTTGAAAGTAAATGAGATAGACAGCTGGGTTTCCTATGCAATGAGGGTCCTCTTTGCTCCTTTTGACACTATGAATCCCCTTTTCCTTTGAATGTGGTGCTTTGTCGTCCAGCTCCAACTCAGAATCACCATCTTTTTCTTAGCCTTAAAAGTGAGATGCTTTATCCCAACCATTTCATTCTGACTTTCAAAATGATATGCTTTTGTTCTCTTTTAGGACCTCTGCTCTCATACAGAGACTTCCTGTGAGACCGGAGACAGATGATGTCTTCAGAAAGATGTCCAAATGTAGCGGAAAAAGGAAGGAGTGGGGATTCTTGACCAATGATTGTTCAAAGGTTTGGAAGGGATTACAAATGTCAGAAACATCAAAAAATATACTGTGCCACAGTTTCATCCACACAGGACTGTCTTCTAACAAGTCAGCCCACCCTAGCATCTTCCCAGCTACTCGAGTGACATTTTTCCATGGCTAGCCCACTGTGTTCTAATCAAATGTTGTCATCCCCCAAACAGCAAGTGTCCTTTCTCAAGGCAGAAGAAGCATCAAGAAGAACATCCATAACAGACATGAAAAGACTCATTTTGTCACATATCGAAGTCCATTTTCAGGCCATCTCTTTAATGCATTTCGTCTGCAAAGCCACATGACCAGAGGAAGATGATGTCACCCTGTGGCTTTACAACAGTCTCCTTTGTCTTTTAAGGTGAAGTCAGGTAAACTGGTTCACATGGCATTGTCTATACCAGTGCTGGCAAACTCCAGTCCTGGAGAGCCGCAGTCCTGCAGAGTTCAGCTCCAGCCCCAATAAAACTCATCTACCTGTAGCTTCTTAGTAAGCCTTCAGATCTTGATTAGCTTGTCCAGGTGTGTTTGATTAGGGTTAAAGCAAAACTCTGCAGTGCTGCGGCTCTCCAGGACTGACGTTCGCTACCCCTGGTCTAGATTGTTTTGATTTTTCACAGGTGTTTGTTCTACTTATAATTTGAATTATGCATTGCATTGTCTTGTGTTTCAGGGTTAAAGGAAATAATATGTCAACTTAACTAATAATATAAGTGCATAAGTACATAATATAAGTACTTATAATATCCTAAACCATCAGTCACAGGCTCAAATGTCGTTGGAATCCTTGGCTCACAGTGGACAATGCACACCTCAGATTCGATCTTGAGCATGGCAAAATTTTCAGATATTTCACATTTTTTGAAAAACCTACTTTTGCAAACTAGTCCTATAGGCTTTTTGGCTGACTGGAACCAAACCAGTGCAGAAAGATTCTCTGGAGAGAGAATATCAATAATTATCAAAAAATATTAACTTTCGACTCGCCGTCACGAAGGGACGCCAAAACGTTCAAAAGGGGCAGGGCCACTATTAGTAAAATGCCTATAACTCCTGAACGGAATGAGATATTTCCACCAAACTCAGAATACTTACACTCTTAAAAATAAAAGTACTTCACGATGCCATAGAAGAACCTTTTTGTGTAAATGGTTCCATAAAGAACCTTTAATATCTGAAGAACCTTTCTGTTTCACAAAAGGTTCTTTGTGGCGAAAGAAGGTTCTTCAGATTATAAAAAGGTAAGAAAGAGATGGTTCTTTGAAGAACCTTTGACTAAATGGTTCTTTGTGGAACCAAAACTGGTTCTTCTATGGCATCGCTGTGCAGTACCTTTTGAAGCACCTTTATTTTTAAGAGTGTATGTAAGAGCTCAATCTGAGGTCATAGGGAGAAAAATCTTGGAGCTAGGCCACTTGGTGGCGCTATAAGAGGGAAAAAAACATAAAAATGGCGCAACTGTTTGTCCTATCAACATGAAAATCGTTGTGCACGTTCTTAGTCCGAAGTGCCACAAGTGTCTACAAGGATATTTGCATATCTCAAAAAACATGGCCACCATGTGCCGATGACTTTTGAGCACCTGTTAGACAAGGTCAACAGAGCCAGATCGAAACAAAACTCAGTGGGTCTGTTCGACTCACAGCCCCAAAGGTCTGAGAGAAATTTTAAAGAAATTGGCCACTGGGGGGTAATATCACATTTTTTTAAGGGCGTAAATGATTGTACATCGCATGTTTTTTTGCACATATGCACGATACTCATATCATATGATAGAACTCCTTATTCCAGACAACTTTGTCTCTAGAACCACTTTTGTCAATCAAATTTTTTATTAAATGATTAAGAAGATGTCAAAAACCTACTTTTGTGAACTTGTCCTAGGTTTTTTTGGAAAAAAAAACACTGCAGTACAATTCTCTGGAATCTCTAGGTCAATAAGTACCAAAAAAGTTTTGAAATTTACCCTTTGGGAGGCTATAACAGGGTCTTTTAGAAAAGGGGCCTGTCCAAATTTACCCAAAATCCTATAAAGCCTAAACGAAAATTTCAAAACTTCACAAAACCTGATAAGCACATGCAACAAAGTTTTAAGGAGATCTGATCACAGCTGCTGCTATAACAGTCATAACCATTAAAAACCATAATATTATGGCAGGGCTCGAAATTGCGACCATTTTGGTCGCATATGTTCCCAGAATTTAATTTGCACGACCTCAAAATATATTTGGGAGCATTTGTGCGAGTGTAAGTAATTGTTGTGATGCGCCTTGTTTTCATTTCTTTACAAAACTTTCGCTAAGTACTGCACAGTGTATGACTGCTGTGAGCTGATACAGTGAGCTGTTCTATCCAACATTAACTTACATAACCAATTAAACTTCATCTTTACATTTTTAGCTTTAATGCAGATTTCAGATATTAGCTGTCAATCACTCACATCGCGCTCCGTTGGAACTCGGAACCGGACGGTTTTTGCTTCAAACTTTTTCTTTCAACTAATCTCTGTTCCGGATTTGCACTGCATTGCAATTAGGGGGTGCGATATGAACATTTTTGATTCTTGACGATTAAAATATCCCTACGATCTGCTATTGTTGAAGAAATAAAGTCGCGCTAAAGTGCACATTCTATCAGTTGCAGTTCTGGCGCCTCCGTCTTACGCGACATACATTCACACCAAATGTTTACTCTGCAGCAGAATTCCACTCACTAAACACTGTGTTTATTTGCAATTACACAAATACATTATTTGCATCTGCTTTAAACCTTGCCGCTTAAACATTTAATTCACATGCTGTTCTGACTTGCGCTTACATTTAAAGCGTGTGCACTCAAAATAAATAAATTAATTAATTAAAAGCTCATCAAACAGCGCCTGATTACTGGAGTAAGTTATCTTTCATGTGTGGTTTGGCCCAGGTGTTTTATGCAGCTTAACTTCACAAAGCTAAAGTCTGTCAGACCATTCTGTTTTTGCTTCAGATATTGAAATTATAATCTAATTTAAATCAGAAACGGCTCATGCATGCAACATCTTTGTGTGGATTAAGTTTAAAAATGTGGTTGCCTCTAATTTAAATGGCTATGGAGAGTTTGAGCTGTAATAGAGAAAATAAACATTTTGTTCATGTACTCATATTTTCATTCTTTCTTGTCCCTTTCTTAAGGCAATAAATAATTTAAAAAAAAAAAAAAATTTCAGAATCAGCCCATTTGTTTGTAAAGCACTGGCAATGAAGTCAGGATCATCAGGATGTTGCTGGCCGTTCCTCTCAACTGGCAGTTGTGGTATTTCTTAATATTCATTGGGTGCTCCTAAATTTTATTTGGTGCTCCTAACTTTTTGAATTTGGGAGGACCAGTGTAAAAAAAGTTAATTTCAAGCCCTGTATGGTAAATTACCTGGATTTGCCAGAAATGCTTTTTTAAATCATTGATTTAGGTGGTTATATACTTGCTAAATAATGTCTTTTTTCATATATGCTTAAATGCATTAAAGCACTTGAACCCCGGTAATCGCTGCTTGCAGCTATATTTTCAATTTGCTTTTGACACAATGCAACACTCGCATTCAGCATATTCAAGTGTCAGTCGTTAAGTGACTGAACGCCAGTGGGCGGGGCTTATGGTGAGACTATGACTATTCGCCGTGTGTTGTTCTGGAGGGAGTTTTCATGCAACCGACTGCACCCGGGTGACGTCACCTTGCAAAATTATTTTATCAGTGTCATTACTACCTTTCTGGGTCTTGAATGTGTCTGTAGCTCTCTTCACGACAACACAAACACAGGTTGGTTCTTTAGAACAGGCGTTTTATTCTTGGGTTTGTCTTCTTTGTCTTTTGCGCCTTTGACGTCTTAATGCCACAACGCCGCGAGAACTATATTCGTAAACTTTACGTTTAAAGTGCACAAATGAATTTACATCACATTACATCATATTTCAGCTGAATACCAAATAGATTAATACAAGAAATTTTGGAGTTAATTAGAATTAATTATGAAACAAATATACAGAATATCTCAGAAACAGCACTTAGAGTATCAGTTGCGTTGCTGTCTATGCAGGGTTAAAATGCTCTCAGATTTCATCAAAAAATAGCTTAATTTGTGTTCCAACGATGAACGGGTTTTACGGGTTTGGAACGAATGAGAATGAGTAGTTAATTTTGGGTGAACTATCCCTTTAATATCTGCATCCCATTTTTATTTTATTGTCTAGAACTTGTTTGGAAGCAATAAAGATGTCATACTAATTTTACAGAAAATTCTATTTGGGGTTTACCTTTAAAAATAATAAAAAGAAAATGTTGGATTTGAAAAATTGGATTTGAAGAATATTATAGGCAAATGAAAAACACACCAGTAGCTTTTTTGAGCATAAGAAACAACATGTCTGAACAAAAGCTTTGACATTGATTTTGTTTCATGTCTGGACACTATAAAATGATGATGGGTCCTCTCAATACTCATATTGATCTTTGCTCTCTGTGGCTCACTGATCCCGAACAGGGATGGAATAGACTTTGACATTCACATGATACGCTTTTGTCCGTTGCAAAATTACTGTCTCTGTTTTTATCTCTCCCTCATTGAAGACCAGTGACAATCTATAACTGCATATTATCTGATGATTTGCCCTGATAGGTCCATCTCTGACTATTACGATATATACAGCATAAATGGTACGTAGGCACTTGTAAGTGTGTAATCACTGAAGCGAAGACAGATTGACAATTGAAACTGATAACTCTGTTCTATACTTTCAGTCTCAATAGGAATTTTAGCGCTTTGCATTTATCTTGTGTATGTCTAGTGCGCTGCTAAAGGTCAATTGATTGGTGCTTGGGGCTTGTAAAAGGTCAGAAACGGCTGTGTCTTTGTGTCTGCTGGAGAGAGGAAATACTCTTGTGTCGCTCTGTCTGTGGTCTCTCTCAGGGGGGATGCTAGTAGAAGCCACCGCTCCACTGTCGTGTTTCTCTTAATGGTCATGGTTAGGACTCAGATGGATGCGATTGATTGAAGATCGAACCGAGGCTCGAGGACTTTCCATTCCCAATCAACTTCACTCCGAAGTTGCTGTGAAGTTGTCGTTTTTGCCGCAAACACTCTCTAGTCTGTCTTGGGCCGAGGAGCCACTCATACGCTGTACCAATCAATCCACTAAACAAGCTAATAACGGTCATTAGAGAAGCACTGCACTCCCCCTTTTTTAACATTCATTGAGCAAATGGGAAGGGGGCAGAGAGGAAAAAGTGGGCCGTGTCACATCCTGTGGTTCAGATAAACCTCCCCCTCCTTCTCCACTTAGCTGATCTGATGTGGGACAGAAGGAGCTAGGAAGTTTAGCAAGAAAAATCAGCATGGCAGAGCATGACTCATTAGTATGGGGATGACGCCAGGCCTGTTGAGCTGAGTTTGTGCACAAATGTAAGCAACTCTTGCTGCTTCTTGATTTTTGTAATTTAATAAGGCTCATTCAAAGCTTGATTTGGTTCATTGGTTTTAATATCTGTGCCGCTGGTATGGTAATGCAGGGACTATTGTGAATTGTGAAATGAGCAGACCACCTAGATCAGATTTTAGAAGCCCTTCTAAAGTAAAATGTAAGAGCATGTGGAGTTACGTCCCAGATGTCTGTTAAAGATCACTTCATCGGAAAGCATCTGCTGTGTACAAACATCTGTCAGACGTATGTAAGATGTCGGTTTTGCATACATTCTAAATGCATAAACATCTTAAAGATATCTAATAGATGTCTATTTGATATCGATAGGAAACGTCCTATAGACGTATTGCAGATGAGCAAACACTCTAAAAAATACGTCTTGCAGATGTAAATGCAGACATCAAATAGATGTCTCCAAGATGTATGTGTGCTATCAGGGGTGATTGTCAAAGTGAAAATAAAGCAATAAGACACAACCCAGATAGAACACGTACATTTGCAAGATGTTTGTTAAAGATCACTTGATCTGGATAGCATCTGCTGTGTACAAACATCTGATAGATGTATGTAAGATGTCAGTTTTACATACATTCTAAATCATAAACATCTTAAAGACATCTAATAGACGTCTGTTTGACATCTGATAGGAAACGTCCTATAGATGTATTGCAAATAAGCAAAAACTTTAAAAAATACGTCTTTCAGATGTAAATGCAGACATCAAATAGATGTCTCCGAGATGTATGTGTGCTATCAGGGGTGATTGTCAAAGTGAAAATAAAGCAATAAGCCACAACCCATACATCTGCAAGATGTCTGTTAAAAATCACTTGATTTGGAAAGTATCTTCCGTGTACAAACATCTGACAGATGTATGTAAGATGTCAGTTTTATTTTAGTACATTCTAAATCATAAACATCTTAAAGGCATCGAATAGATGTCTGTGTGACATCTGAAAGGAAACGTCCTATAGACGTATTGCAGATGAGCAAACACTCTAAAAAATGTCTTGCAGACATTAAATAGATGTCTCGTGCTATCAGGGAAAAGTCAGTATATTGCAGTGTGTTTTTTTTTTTTTTGTTTGTTTTGTTTTGTTTTTACCACAGGTTAGGGGTGTTCTTGGGGCTCTTAATGCCCCTTTTAGGCCATTATCCAGTGTCTTCATAATTACTTTTACATTATAGAAAGAAAAACATATTACTAAGAAAAACTGCTAACAAATATATAACTAGGGCAGGGTAAAAAAAAAAAAAAAAAAAAAGATCTATTTCTCGATTTCATTCGTTTCTCACTTTTACAAAACAATATAAATTCTTAAAGCCCAAGAATCAATTAGTCTGTTTTCAGTTAATGAATGGAACATTGTAGCACACCTCCGATCTAATAAATTGCAATAAGCTTTGTGCTTTATTACTGTTAATATAACAAAGCATCAAATTTCAAATTCTGTCCATTTTATTACAGTATTCAAAGAATAAATGCCGTTTTGGTGCTGTTTAATGTGGAGTGACAGAATGCCTGTTGAAAAAAACAATAGACACCATCACAAGATTTGTAATTTTTTAATGTAAAGTTTTACTGGTTATAATGGGACTTGTATTGGTTTTAATGAAAACTGTAATGGACCCTGTTGGTCTCTACTGGTAATTGGTCACCTTCTATTGGTGGATTGTTAATACCAATAAAAAAAAGAAAAAAGGAAATATGTCCCAAAACACACAACAGAAAACCATTTTCAAATGTTTTTAATGGTTAAAAGTTGATGGATTGTAATGGTATTTGTAGTGGAAACCATTAGAATTTTCTGTGATGATTCTGTGTTTTTTTTCAGCAGGGATAGTGCCTCAGGTCAATTAGTATTTCAGCTGTGCAAAGACGTCAGTATAACAGCTTGTAAACAATGTCACGTAACGTCACATTTACCTCCGAAAAAACATATTCTGTGACTATAAACTTGTTAGTCACTTTAATTCATGTTTGAATAAACCCATCGAGTTTTTATGACGGCCACCATTTAAATGTTTATATTTAAAAAAACGAATTGGAGTAGAATTAAATTATGTAGTTAGATGAGAGATTTTTTTGCCTTGAGAAAATCTGGGATGTACTGCATCTGATATATATCCAAAATAATCGACATTGAATCGAATCCAATTAAGAAACTGAATAGAATTGCAAGCTTGTGAATCAGAATCAAATCGAATCTTGAAATTTGTGTTAATAGTGAGCCATAGTCCCAATAATTTGATAAAAGACACCAATGCTAAATGTGATGCTCTTGTAAAATGTATATTTACTATGAAAAATGATCAGAATAAGTAATTACATTTCTAAACTGTTTTGAAACAGTAACTTTTTTTAAAGATTTTTTTTTTTGTTGTTAATACTTTTATTCAGCAAGGATCCATTAAATTGACTGAAAATGACAATCTAATGACAAATGAAAGTGACTTTCATTTGTCAAATGATATATGTTTTATATATGCTGTTCTAAACTTTTAAACTTTTAAATTAATCAAAGAATCCTGAAAAAAGTATCATGATTTCCAAATATACATATATATATATATATGTGTGTGTGTGTGTGTGTGTGTGTGTGTGCGTGTGTTTCTTGAGCACCAAATCAGCATATTAGAATGATTTCTGAAAGATCATGTGACACTGAAAACTTAAGTAATGGTGCTGAAAACGTGAAATTGCCACTACAAGGATAAATTCTACTTTAAAATATATTAAAATAGAAAATAGCTACGATAAATCGTAATAATATTTCATAATATTTCAGTTTTAAGCAGAGTTTGTCATAATCATAATTACCCGTCATTTTATATTTCATATTTGAATTAGAATAACACATTTAATTGCTTTTATTTTTGTTCACATTTTCATTTTTTTTAATCACGAACCTACAGGACCACAGCGCAGTGTTTAAAAACAACAAAATACACTAAGGCTGGGTAAACAAAAAAAAAAAAAATAGATTTCTTGAAACAAAGTCTCAGATTTAAAATTCTGTGCCTTTCATTAGGAAATTCAAGCAATAAATACCATTTTGGCGCTCTTTAATGTGGCGTGATAGATCGTAGCTTCTGTGTGCTGGCCTGTGCGTAATCAAAGGCATAGGAAAACATTCGTGACAGTTTCGTTTTTGTTCTGGATCCAGCGCTCTCCAGTCAGACTAGAGCGCACTCGCCACCAACTGGACAGGGGTGGGAATTACAGCTACAATTTTACAATAGATCACCCTCAGTGTAATCTGTCAAAATGACGGACGGCCTTCAGATTTTTCGGCACTGATAAAAAAATTCCCTCAATGAAGGACAATTTTCGGTTAACGCGACCTCTGGTTTTAAGGTACTTTGATCAAATAAATGCAGCCTTGGTGAGCATAAGAGACTTTTTCAACAACATTAAAACATTTACTGACCCAAACCTTTGAAAGCAAAGGTTATTTGCAGTTGCTAAGAATATCAACTTTGTGCACTAATATATAATGCACAGTAACATAGGTGTGTTTGTAGTAATTTTACAGCTTCAGACATGACTCATCCTATCAAATTTAGAGTCTGAACTATATTGTGTTACTGAACAGCTTGATGTTGAAATATAATAGTGTAATATGTAAATGAGTCTGTTCTTTGTGAACAGACTCTTTGAATGCACCTTTCTCCCACAGTTGTTAAAGCCTAAATTACTTTGTTTGTACTAATGAAAATAATTCAGTTTTACACTGATGTTAATCACACCCCCAAGCCATGAGCTGATAGATTTACTGGCACATGGTCTGTGGCTTGGTGATCAATGTGAATGGAAGAGCAGGAGAGCAAATTACTGGCTTGCGCGTGTGACCTTGTTTGACCTGCAAACTGGGGAGCTTTTGGAAAAGGCTTATACTGTATATATTTACCTCTTTGATGTATTCTGGATGGGAAATTATCACCCAAACACATTTATGTGTTTAATTAAATACTTACACAACCTCAAGGCGGTATGGGTAGTATTAGATAATAACATTTTTAAATAAGTGGGAAACTATATACTAATAGTTAGAATATTTGTGAAATTCTACTGATCTTACAGTCCTAAATTTATAGCAGTTTTAGCAATTAAAAGGTGATTAGATGTATTTATAATAGGTACATGCAATTGGTTTAACTTTCTTCAGTGTAATTTGAGGTTAAATATATATCCTTCTGTGTATTCCTACTGTGTTGTATTTTTTTTTATAAATATATGAACAGCCGCACCCGACAGATTTATTCCATCAAATGACTCTTAGCCGTATTTAATTAATTCATTTCATATTCATCTCTCTTAACCCGTGTACATAATAATGTTACCCCACCCCTGAACATTTTTTTTTGGAGATGATTACCATATCCGAGCGCTTTAAGATTTTTCTTAGCTTTTCGTTGTCATGGTGACAGGTCTCTGCTTGCATCTATAATTAAGACAGTGAATTACTGTCTTGATCACCAGAGTCTTATCCCACTCTCACCACAAGAGGTCGCTAATAAACCTATCAATGACTCTACTCAAGGCACCGGAGATAAACTGCCTGGAGAGGCCTCCTTAAAGTTAGGTTTTTCTCCTAGAAACATTTTTTGTCATACTGGTTGATGTTCACACTCTAATACCAATCAATAATTAAAGTGGTAAACATACATATGATAATTAAAGTATGTACACACACACACACACACACAGCATAAAATGTTCCTCCAATCATTACATTCACACCATAGGACCTCCTACCTGCCTCTACCTGTGTATTTGTATACCTCCACTCAGCCAATAGTCTCTTTCAAAGGCCAGT
Source organism: Cirrhinus mrigala (assembly GCA_036247105.1). Taxonomy (NCBI): domain Eukaryota; kingdom Metazoa; phylum Chordata; class Actinopteri; order Cypriniformes; family Cyprinidae; genus Cirrhinus; species Cirrhinus mrigala. Next base: position 17,348,352 of record CM070024.1, read on the forward strand.
CTCTTTCAAAGTTAAGCTCCAACGCCAATTAGACACACCTGAATCAGCTAATCAAGGTCTTATAGGCATACTGGAAACTTCCCGGCAGGTGCGTTGAGGCAAGTTGGAGCTAATCCCTGCAAGACACCGGCCCTCCAGGACCGAGTTTGGGCACCCTTGGGCAATACAAGAAGAAAGTGATTAAACTGCAATTCATCGACTGGCCACTAGAGACAGACTCCAAAAGGGAGTCAATCCCATAGACCCCCCATGATAAAATGCCTGTATGCCTGTATGTTTACAGCCTGGTACAAAAAGTGGTTTTAGTCTATATAGCTAGTTTTGCCCTTCACGACAACTGTTTTTTTTTGTGTTTGTTTGTTTTTTTTTCTAACTCATCCGATTAAATTATATTAAGCTTTAAAGTTCTGTGTAAATAAGGGCGGGGCCACTTTAGTGACAGGTGGATTACCGCTGCTTCGTCGAGCTAGGTGGGCGTGGTTTCAGCAACCAGGCACCTTAGCTCCACCCACGTTCCACCTCTTTGCCCATTTTCAATTATCTGGAAGTGATGTGTGGTGACGCGCTGCCAAGATGGCGACGGCCAGCTCCGCCCACTTTAGGCTTCAAAAATGCTCGTCAGAAAACTACGCATGACATCACGGGCACTACGTTCATGTTTAATACAGTCTATGGTTGAGACGTGCCTTCACTTTTACAGACCTATAAGAACTGTGTTTGTGATGTTTGTGTTGTAGTCAAAAGGAGCAAAGTTTGTTTGAAAACATGCATTATTTTTGTAGTTCTGCTATATGACACTAGTAGTGCTGAAACTGCCTACCCTAGCTTTAATAAACTTTTATTTGCCACTATTTATTTTAATTTTTATTAAAACCTTTAAATATCATTCTGATAGTGCATGGCTTCTGTTTCTTTCCAACGCTCCCCATCAAATGTCTGTTCTGGGAGTAAATGGCACACTTCATGTGCACTTGCACTCTTACGAACTTACAATGGCCGCCGCGTGCACATCCGCCAAGTCTACGAGACTATAGGGTCTCCCATTCATCATTTTACCTTTCAGAAGGGTGCTTGTGGCCACCACTCACTCTCGATGTGCACTGAAGCTCCGTGGCATTACATCACCAAAATGTGGACTCAGAGGAAGACTTTGAAGGTTTAGGGTGCAATTTGGGACAGGGCCAATGTACTATATGTTTGGTTGAGGTTGGTATGTTTGGGGTAAGAAATTCCATGTAAGGGACATATTGCTTTATAGCAGCAACAAAAGTGTGTGTACAGCCAAAGACACTGGAAGGCAAGCCTGCGACCTTTAGCCAAAAAAACATAATGGCTAATGCTAATGCTGCATCCATACAGCTGCGCATATCAATATTTTGTCATTTTTGTCACGCTGAACAGCAATAATTATTGTTTTCGCATTATTGTAAGGGCAACCTGGTCTCATAACGAAAACGAATCTGTGGGAACTTTTTTGCAAGATGTGAAATATGTACCAATAAGTACATGTCATTGCAGTTTCAACAAAAATGTCCACTGAGTTATGCTAAAAGAGAGTTTGTTTGTTTTTTCGTCTCCGGAACAAATGAACGTACATATGGTACATTTTATGGTAATGGCCATAACATAGACGTTAATAAAAAAAAAAAAATCTAATAGGTAGAAAATTAAATTTATTGTTTATCTAAGTTGTCACTTAGTACAACTTAACATTTCAAGTTGACTAAACTTATTTGAGTTGACTGAACTTAAAATTTTAAGGCAACAGAGTAACAGGTTATTTTAATTTGACTCAACAAAATGTTTTTTATTGTTTTTTACAGTGTACACCTAAACCTACCCAATAGTATTAACAAAAGCGAATGTTTTAGCTTGTTTTTCGATCTTTCAGATTTTTCAGCTCTTTCATTGTGAGTCATGTTTTTCACAGATTCGTATCCAAGGATTTCGCATCCTAAGTCCAATTCCATGCCGCCTGAGCTACCGAGTGGAAAACGAAACATATGGAGCTGCTATTGTAACTGTGTACGAAAACGATAACAATTGCTTGCTGTTTTACCACCTCTCGTGTTCATTTCTGTTAGAAACTGCACTGATTATGTACTTTTTAGTATGTATTTCACCTCTCGTGAAGAAGTTTCCACAGGTAAGGGTGGCTTCAGGTTGATTGGGACACTTTTTGTCATTGAAATGACTTGGAAAAAGTGTCTCAATCAACCTGAAGTCACTCTACATTTAAGGCATAGGTTTAGGGTTGGGGTAGGTGTAAATTTAATTAAGCAAATTAAGCAAATTTAATTTATTGGTAATTTCTGGTCGCAGCTGTATTCCTTCTAGCCACAACCAGCCATAGATGTGTATTGGCGGTACGCAGTGAAGAAGACCAGAGGCCATTGTATGATTAGCTGAGGTGCCTCACATAATCCAAGTTAGTCATTACGCTTTTTCCAATGGTAATTAATACAGACCCTTTCATCTCCCAATAGTAAGACCATCTCTGGTACAGTTGTCACGCTATTGATATCTACCAGTGTTGCCAAGTCCACGGTTTTCCCGCGGAATTGGGCTACTTTAACACTTTCGACGAGGGTTGTTGTTCATATCCGCGCATTGAAGTGTCCCCAATAATGTGATATTTAGTCCTTGGAATGCAAATTTTTCTGGAGAACCCCACCGGAAAACAGTGTATTTTACCCCCTCGAAATGCAAATTGCCAGGTTTTGTTGTGAAAACCTGGCAACCCTGATATCTGCTTACAACAGTGGATTCCACTCAGTTAACTGCAGGGGGCTCTACGGTCCCCAAAAGTTCTTTGTTTTCTTAAAAAAAAAAAAAAAAAAAAAAAAAAACTTAAAGGAACACTCCACTTTTTTTGAAAATAGGCTCATTTTCCAACTCCCGTAGAGTTAAACAGTTGAGTTTTACCGTTTTCGAATCCATTCAGCCGATCTCCGGGTCTGCGGTAGCACTTTTGGCATAGATCACTGAATCTGATTAGACCGTTAGCATCTCGCTCAAAAATGACTAAAGAGTTTCGATATTTTTCCTATTTAAAACTTGACTCTTCTGTAGTTACATCGTGTACTAAGACTATGCAGCGCCTGAAAATAGTCTCCCTGTGCAAGCAGGTGGTCACATTGGTTATGTTGACAGAAGTTAACCTATTTTCAGGCGCTGTGTAATATCATTGCGCCTGCTGCACCCATAGTACGGCAGCAAAGTTCCTTGATTATTACGCTGGAATGAGAGTATAGTTCCTAGCCATATCAGCCTATAAAATCACAACTTTTCATTTTCCGGTCTTAGTACACCATGTACAGAAGAGTCCAGTTTTAAATAGGAAAAATATCGAAACTCTTTGGTCATTTCTGAGCGAGAACGGTCTAATCTGATTCAATGATTTATGCTAAGCTATGCTAAAAGTGCTACCGCCAGACCCAGAGATGGGCTGAATGGATTCGAAAACGGTAAAACTCAACAGTTTAACTCTAGGGGATTTGGAAAATGAGCCTATTTTCAAAAAAAGTGGAGTGTTCCTTTAAAGATTAATTGAAAACGATCTACTAAGAGAGAGCTTTACATCTTTTTGCGGTTTTATTACATCATGGGAGATTGATTTCCATTTTTGTAGAACAAACATTTCAGTTTGAAGCTGAACTCACACCAACTAGCAATACCAAGTTGCAAATCATCTAAGGCTGTTATGTAAACTAAAGCCTGCTAGCTATTTGCATTCAAAAAGTCATTATGTCTCGCCAAACTGTCTAATTCAAAATGAAACTGTACATGTTACTGTATGTTATGTGTACTGTATATGTATTAGAGAACAGTGTCTTCCCTTATACATAATTACTTTCTTGCTTGTTGATGAGTGGTGCAGCATTTGTTTATAGGTTAGGAAATATGAAGTGCGTTAGACCAAACAAACTTAAAATGATGAGGAGACCATGAATAATGTTGTTTCTATGGTTACAGTAAAGAAAAGTTGTTTAATGTCCAACAATTTGGGAGTTATTCCAGTTACATGTTATACATGCAATTCTGTCTGCAATGACAGAGAAAACAAATACTAGTTCTGAAACCACAGAACTCAGTATAGCATTGTAATGTCAACATACATACTGGTTTACATGTTTCGTGGGGACATTTCATAGACGTAATGGTTTTTATACTGTACAATTTGTATTTTCTACTCTTACTCTAAACCTACCCCTCAAACAAAACTTTCTGCTATTTTGAATTTTAAATTCTGTATGATTTCTAAGCTAGTTTCCTCAAAGGAACATCTTTTTACGAAGCAATCATACAAATTATGATGACTTTTGAACTCATTTATAGTACAACCAATTTACCTGGCTGTTTACTAGCTGGGTTAAATAGTGACAAAAAGGGGTTAAAAGAAAAAAAAAAAACAATTAGACTGGGTGAAGAGGTTAAGGATAACACAAGGTCAAAAAGCATATTTACTTTTAAGCTTCCAAAACGGCCAGTAATCTTCCTCTGCTCTACACATGCTAACAATGCCAATCACAGACCTCTTGTAATGTTATGAAACATAATAATTTTGTGTTGTTGAAAATACAATTTAACTGCTGTCCCTCTCTGCAAACCTATACTTATTTTGATTTCATGCACTCATCAAGCCACATAATTTCTGTTGTTGTGATGAGAGGAGAAGTTGGAAAATGGAGAGATAATACCCTCTGGTGGTACTGATGGACCTTAGCTTTAGAATTTTCATTGACTGCAAGTACAAAATGTGTTTTTTTTATTTATTTATTTTTTTTTTTTATAAATTATCTTTTTGGTATATTTTTATTGTATAAATATAACTAGATAAAGAAATTATTTTAGCTTATGTAACCTCATCAGTGTTGTAGAAAAAATACACAATTCTTTTTTTACAAAAAGCATATAACTAGCAAACCCATTATTGCATCTGTTTGTTAACAGTGTTTACAGTCAAATCACACAATGAACACATTCTAAATAGAGCAAAAAAAAAAAAAAAAAAAAAAGCTCTTTATTTGTATAACGTTTCAACTCTGCATATCATACAGATATGTCAGACACACACGAACATATATTTTATTCATGAGTTTATTTATAAGCATTATCCATGCTTGAATTGCTATGTACAAGTAAAAAAAACTAAACTAACTCTTATACATACCCCGAGGCTGCAACAGATACCAAACCTGATATTCCGGCTGCTCAGTTTTTATGACATTATACATGTTACTACACTTTCGGGAAACTTAGGAGCACTCATGTTATCACTCAAATCCATTTCTTTTCATATCCCTCCAAATGATTTGAGAATCATATTAGCTGTGTAGTATATTCCAGATGCTTAATAATGGGGCATACTGTACCTACAGATATCCAAAACCAGTTTTTGTGTCATATTTTGTAAGCGTGGAGATGCATATACGTGAAAAGAACAAAGAGATAAAAGCCATCAGCAAAGGTGTTCACGATCATACAAATAGACAATTTAGTAAAGTTACCAAACAACTACGGATAAGACCCAGCTGGGAGTATCGGGCACATGCCCTTATCAGTTCTCCGTCCAACGGATACTAAATGGATAGCTGGGCTGGAAAAGTGATAAGGAGATGTGATCGACTGAAATGGAAGTCTCACCATGATGGAAGAGTCCCCTGAATGTTCTGTACGTCCAACTCCCCATCCAGTATAATCACAGCAGCAGAATGTCACGAAGAGTTCGTCTTGCCATTCCATTAGAAACAAAATAAACCGTCTGCCCCATTTTTCTCAAAACCTTTGACTTGTTGACTAGAGGAGCTACTCAGAGAAAGTTTAGACACACCTCATTGATGAGTTTTATGTCACCTTAGCCCGACCCTATTCTGCTTTTTCCAAGCTCTCATTGGTCCACAACTAAGATTCGGATTTCAGTCTCTCATCACAGCGCCAGCCAATGGGGTGAGAGAGGAGCACACAGGCAGCCGGATTGGAAAAGGTGCTATTCACACAGGTGTGGTTCAGCTGTGCATTCCAGCACACACATACCTGTCAGCTTAGACTTCATCTCCATGCCCTGAAGAGACAGGCTGTCTCCCAAAAAGAGCACTACTTAAGATCGGTCAAAACCACATTCCTTTCTTTAATTATTTTTCACTTGCATTTAATCAAAAATATATCTCATTCAAAATAGGAAAGTGCCACAACATTCAGTTTTAACAAGATTCAGTGGGGTCCGAAGGTCTGGTATCCGAAGCATTAAATAAGCACAAAACACCAGGTCATCAGCACAGTTTTAACATTGAACTTTGTACAAAAGCTCAGAACATCAGGTCTGACAAACTTGTGGAGTTTACTTCACAAGTCAAGTGCAGACTGGGTGTTGCTGTAATAAAAACAAAAGAGAAATTTAATATGGTTTAATATGTGAAATCCATTGTAAAAGCTTTTCATTCATAATGTCAATCCAATTATACAATTTGTAATGACAATTAATATTAAATTAAAAAAAAAAAAAGCAAAAGATGAGCATTTACTATACCTTTAAATGTTCTCCATATAGTGGACTTCTATGTTAAGTTTGAACTTCCAAAATGCAGTTTAAATGCAGCTTTAAAGGGCCAAACTCTCAAAAAAAAAAAACCTCCCATCTCATTTTCTCCTCCAGCTTCAAAATCGTCCTGTACGCTGTTTTACCTTTTTTTGTAAAGGGTGTTTGACCCTCCTTGCACATTAACTTTGTAAACAATGGGTCGGTACTTCTGCAGCGATGTAGGACGATTTTAAATTTGGAAAAGAAAATAGGAGAAAATGGGAAAAGATGGGAGTTTCTCCACATACCCTAACTGTATTGACCCGGATTACACAGAGTTCACATGCACATCGCAGGGCTAGGCAAGACGAGCTTTTGAGGTTAAAAAGTATAAACTGTATTTGTTTTTGTTTATGTTTTTTGTTTTTTTAGAAAATAACCGATCGTTTCACTAGATAAGACCCTTCTTCCACAGCTTTTGAAGTCTTTTGAAGCTGCATTTAAACTGCATTTTGGAAGTTCAAGATTGTGGGCATCATTGAAGTCCACTATACGGAGAGAAATCCTGAAATGCTTTCCCTTAGGAAACATAATTTCTTTACGACTGATGAAAGAAAGAGATGAACATCTTGGATGACAAAGAGTGAGTAAATTATCTGTACATTTTTGTTCTGGAAGTGAACAACTTCTTTAAGGGTAAGGGTGTGAAATAATGACAAAAAATGATATCTCAATATTTTTTTGGAATTTAATGATAAATAGACAATATTTTGCTGAGCATGTTATTACGTTGGTAGTTTGGCAGGTTTAGGACTGCTGTAGGCAGCTGACTTAGAAAGCTTTTGATAACTTTCATATTCTGTGCAGGAGTAACATAAATCAACTTTTCCAAAAGGTTTAAAATGACTTTTAACCAGCATTTTTTACTTTTATAAGGCCAATTTTTGTCTAATTTAATTAAATTAGTTTTTTACATTTTGCATTTTTTGTTTTATTGTTGTGATCAATGTTTTTATGATCTATTTCCTTTTTTGTGATTATTGTTATTATTATTGTTTATGATTATTCTACTTCCTTTTATGTAAAGCACTTTGAATTACCTTTGTGTATGAAATGTGCTATATAAATAAACTTGCCTTGCCTTGCCTTGCCTAAATTATGCATCTTTTGTGTCATAGTCTTCAAATTAAATCAAAACATTTAAGAGGTGGCACAGAATCTCCATCTAAAGTAGCATTTAAATACATTCACACAGACTGTTTAATGCAGTTTAGAATCGCCAGTAGGTGGCGGCATGAGTGAGTCATTGAGTCATTCACTGAATTCATTCCTTCCTTCAAACAGCTGATTGATTCAGTAACGAAATATCGTCATCTGTTGCTCCGAGAGGCAAAACAGTTGCTGTGGTTTTGTTTGGAGCTATTTTTTTTTAACGAAATAGAGCAAAAACAGGAACTTGTATCTAAAATGTAAGTAAATTAATATTATTTTCTTGTTTATTGGACTGTTTTATAAAATCAATATTCAGTCATACTAATATTTGAAGAAAAATCGCAGTCCTACTCTTCGAGTGATATTAACTATATTGTATGATATAAATATAAAAGATATAAGTCATATGGGGGCATTTTCCCCCCTTATCTTGAATTTTGTGGGAATTCTAAATATATTTTGGCGGCAATGAATGTAAACCGAACGAAACTTGCATATTTTGCAAACGGTCAATTATTGTCATGTTTTGGGCTGTACTAATCGGTCGGACCGGGAAAAACATTTGGAGTACTATAGGCTCCCAAAAGTTACAACAAATCAAGGAGAAGAGAGCAAAAAACTTTCTGAGGAACAAAATGCGTTTTTGTGGTTGGCCAAACTGAAGCAGGATTTCCAGGGCATTTTGTTCTTATCATTTCCAGTCAGGCAAGTGAAAAATTAGGCAAATATCTTAATTATTACTGATCGTACGTATTCTTACCACCTTTTAACTTTAGTTTGACAAAATATTACGCCCTTTCCTGCTTACAACGTCATTCTCTATATGATTTAGCAGCTTCCACACGTTTTTTTTGTGGTTTAGACAACAAGAATTAGCAGAACAACGTATTCAGTAGTACATTACCCGTGCAATCCAAGCTGTTCTTTACGTCCGAGTATTGCCAATATTGCTGTGCATCCGGGTAACGGACCAAATCATAATTTAAGTGCAAATTGTCAATTGACAGTTTCACACAAATTTGATCAGTCCACTTGGGGTATTAAATAGACACAAAACTCACAATAATATTTTTAGATGCTGTGGTTTTGTTTTGTTTTGTTTTAACCATAGGGAGTATTGTGTTTGCATGCTTGAAGCTGGTGTAATAAGAAGAACATTACAGAATCAAGATTGGTTGAATCAGGACATTTTCATTTATCTGAGCATCACAACAGCAGGGTTTTACCACCCTGTAATGTAGACAGTCAGCCATGTTGGCAAAAAAAAAAAAAAAAAAGCTTGAGGGATTTAGGTTGCCCTGCCACTTTCACAAAACACAAAATTCCTCTTGAATATTTATGTGGTACTGTGAGGTTATCTAAGTATGTCTGTGATACAGATGTTTCCCATACAGTATTAATGAGTGTTTCTGGCCCGTCTAGTCCCCCTTTCCCTGCAATGCCCGTCACTTGCACTTGCTGCTGTTGTGAGCAGGCTGCCAGTTTCTGTTTGTGTCTGTGTGCTTGTTTAGCCCTGTTTGTTCACAGGCTTCCAGGGAATAAGCCAAACCTAAAGACCCAGCTGGTGGTGGAATGTTAAATATAGGTTATACTGAGACTTCTAACACTACAGTGTAAATAATCCACAAGTATGATTTCACTCCAGTGAGTAGAGATTTTTTTTACTACACAGAATACAGTATAAACCACAGTGACTCAGCATATACTTGATCAGTCAGTTTTCAAAATGTGACCCATTTTTCACCCACTTATATACTTACAGTACGTGTAAAAATGTAGTTTAACAGTGAAAAGCTGATGCTACCTTTACTGTTAAAGTAATTCAGTTAATAAGTAATTCAGTTTTAGTCATTTCAGTACTTAAACATCACATATATATGATTAGCAAATATGCAAACAATAATAAATAAAATTCTAAACAAATAAATATGCAAAATTATATATATATATATATATATATATATATATATATATATATATATATATGTGTGTGTGTGTGTGTGTGTGTGTGTGTGTGTGTGTACCAAATTTTTTATTAGTAAATATGTAAATATGCAAATAAATAACATAACAAAATAAAATAAATAAAATTCTAAAATATATATAGTAAATGGATAAAAATTTAAAGTAAAATGAAAAAAATTATATTAGCAAATATGCAAAAAAGGTTTATATAAAATATAGAAAAAATTAAAATAAATGTATATATATATAAGCACATATGCAAACAAATAAAAAATACAACTATAAACAAGGTGATTATGCAAATATGGCAAAAAGATTATTTATATATATATATATATATATATATATGTGTTATTTTTCATTATTAAATATGAAAATAAATAAATTACATGATAAAAATAAGTAAAGTTAATCTGCATATATATATATATATATATATTATATATTATATATATATATATATATTGTTTTGTTATTAGCAAATATGCCAAATAAATAAATAAAATTACAATTCTAAAAATATATAGTAAATAGATAAAAAAAAATAGAAAATATATATAAAAAGTAATATGGAAAAAAATTGTATTAGCAAATATGCAAAAAAGAATTGCTTAACTGCATTATTTAGCTAATTAAATGTTTAAAAATGTTTAAATCATGCAGGCTTTTGCTTTTAAAAATCACTGTATGAAATTGAAAAACCATAGAATGACCCTGAATCAGTGCAGGACTGTTTTGGAGTCAAAACTGTTTCAGGGACTTTGCAAATGAGCTGAGTTGAAGTTAATTTGCCCTTAACACTGCAAAGACCAGCTCTGTGCAGCTTTTCTGCATGGCTGCCCCTCGGCATCCTGATCCATAGTGACACGTCTGCATAGTAAAGTCAGAAGGACGGGGGAGGGCATCCCCTCGCTCTGTGTCTGTGTGCATTGCACACCCTGGTTATCTTAGTCCAGTTCCCCTCAGCCCGGTGCGAAAGTGTCGAGCTAAAGAAAACAGGGACGGCCCGCTCTTGATCCAGTTCCGGCTTTCTTCTCCACACCAGCTGCCAGTGGCACTCACACGGATGAGGGGAGATCTGCTAAAGCATCTCCACTGCATTGCGGCGCTCTCTCTTGGGATTAGCTGGGCTCTGCATTCCCACTGTCATATTGCTGGAGTCCTCAGTGCGCAGGCAGCGCCACAGAAGGCGGGGGTGGTGTGTGTGACAAAGCAATGAGAGTATGAGGTGTGAGATGTGGGGTCTTGGTGGACCAGGCATATTATCAGCTGGATCTCAGTGTCAATGTTCCTGTAAAGGCAGGAGAGGAATATGATGCGCATGGAGGGAGGCAACAAATAAACATGACTTTTCACTCTCTCTGTTATATGGAATCCTGTTTAAAAACTGTAAATGAAAGTTGTACTTAAAGGGGGAAAGTAAAAGCTCAGTTTGTAAGAGAAACACATTTCTTTAAAGGAGAAGTTCACTTCTAGAACAAAAATTTACAGATTATTCACTCACCCCCTTGTCATCCAAGATGTTCATGTCTTTCTTTCTTCAGTGTAAATGCAGCTTTAAAGGGCTCTAAATGAGGAAGAAGAATCTTATCTAGCAAAGCGATCTTTTTTTTTTTTTTTTCTAAAAAAATTGACAATTTATATACTTTTTAACCTCAAATGCTCATTTTGTCTGGCTCTGCGTCTACTCTGTATATTCTGGTTCAAGACAGTTAGGGTATGACAAAAAACTCTACATTTTCTCCTCCAACTTCAAAATCAGCCTACATCGCTGCAGAAGTACCGACCCAGTGTTTACAAAGTGAACCTGCAAAGAAGGTCAAACGGCCTTTATTAAAAAAGTTAAAACAGCAATGTAACATAATATTGAAGCTGAAGTTACAATGTTTATGTTGAAGAGCGAACAGGCATTTTAGCAAAGCTTTTTTTAATTCTTTCATTTTGCTTGGCTGAAAAGTGCAAAAAATAGCTATTTTCAGTACAGTAGCATTTTGTTACCTAAAAACTTTTTGAAATTGCTAAACTGCTTTTACTTTACTGACAATTTAATTGTTGTCAGCTATGCTAGTTTTAGTTAGTTACTCATCGACAAACTTGCCAAAACAGTTGCACTATATGTCGGCACACTAACCACTGTGCTACCGGTGCCGACACAAACTTGCACTTCTGACTTTTTTTTCTCAGATTTGTGAGATATAAACTTGCAGGTGCAAGTCTAAACTCCCAATTTCGAGACATAAATCCAGAATAGTCAGATAAAAACTTGCAATTCTGACTTTATCGCAAATGCGAGTTTGTATCTCGCAATTCTGACTTTTTTTCTCAGAATTGTGAGATATAATCTCACAATTGTGAGTTATAAAGTCAGAATTGAGATAAAAATGTTATTCTCGCAAATGCGAGTTTGCATCTTGCAATTCTGACTTTCTTTTTCGCAAATTGTGAGTTTATATCTCGCAATTCTGAATTATTTTCCTGCAATTCTGACTTTTTTCTCAGAATTTGGATATAAACTTACAATTGTTAGTTGTAAAGTCATAATTCCATGATATAAACTTGCAATTGTGAGTTATAAAGTCGGAATAGCTAGATTAAAACTCTGTCTTTTTTCTTAGAATTCTCAGAATAAACACAATTACGAGAAATAGTCAGAATTGCTTTTACTTTTTTCTCACAAATTTGAGTTTACATCTAACAATTCTGACTTTTTTTTTGCAAATGCAAGTTTATATCTTGCAATTCTGACTCTTTTGCAATTGAGAGTTCTTACAATTCTGACGAGTTCATATCTCACAATTCTGACATTTTTTTTCTTGCAAGTCTGACTTTTTTTCTCAGAATTGTTAGATATAAAGTCAGAATTCTGAATAATAAACTCGGATAAAAACTTGCAATTCTGACTTTATCACAAATGCAAGTTTGTATCTCGCAGTTCTGACTCTTTTTCGCAATTGCAGTCTCAGAATTGATAGATATAAACTCACAATTGTGAGTTATAAAGTCAGAATTGTGAGATATAAACATTCAGTTGCAAGAAATAGTCAGAATTCCGAAAAAATTCTCTCTCAAATGTGAGTTTGTATCTCACAATTCTGACTTTTTTTCTCGGAATTGCATGATAAAAACTTGCAGTTGCAAGTTATAAAGTCAGAATAATGAGATAAAAACTCACAATTCTGACTTTATCACAAATGCAAGTTTGTATTTCACAATTCTGACTTTCTTCTTGCAATTCTGACTTTTTTTCTCAGAATTGTGAGATATAAACTCGCAATTGTGAGTTATAAAGTCGGAAAGATGAGATATAAACTCACAATTCTGACTTTTTTCTTAAAATTGTATGATACAAACTCACAATTGGGAGAAATAAAGTCAAAATTGTGAGATAAAATGTTGCAATTACCTTTTTTTTCTTTCCTATCCAGTGGCAGAAACAGGCTTCCATAGAACACACATGCCCTAGTGACAGCTTTGTACCTTTTTTTGCACAGTGTTGTTTTCACGAATGTCCCCTTTAAAAAAAAAAAAAAGAAGTCCACTTTTCATGTCATTTTTGATAAGTAGTATGTGATCTAAACATCCATTGCTTTCACTTCATGTGCAATTTTACAATTTCCCAATTGACCATCATGTCCTACAGATAAAACACACTTATCTGTACATAATGTCCTGGACTCAACACACACTCACAAACAGACACACCACCCTCTCCTGAGAGCCAGCTCTAATTGAAAAAGGGCTAGGAATAGCCACTAAGGTCCAAGGGCTAATAGTGTCATGATGAGAGATGATTGTACAACAGGTGGAAAGAGATTTACACACTCTATTGTCTTGTAAAGGCAAGAGTTGGTCAATGGTGAAGGGCCTTGATTGGGTCTTCTTACAGACATCAGGTAATTTTCTGTAATGATGCCTTTGTGGGGCTGCTTGATGGCAGATGAGGGGGTTGCTTTATAACATGACCAGGGCATGTTTACAAATATTACAATTTATAATTTTTGGTCTGTGCAGTTTGCCTTTTTCTGTCAGGTGATTGCAGGAATTGATTCTTAAAGGAGAAGTTCACTTTCAGAACAAAAATTTACAGATCATTTACTTACCCTCTTGTCTTTCTTTCTTCAGTCGTAAAGAAATTATGTTTTTTGAGGAAAACATTTCAGGATTTTTCTCCATAAAGTGGACTTCTGTGGTACCAGTGAGTTTGAACTTCCAAAATGCAGTTTAAATGCAGCTTCAAAGGGCTCTAAACAATCCCAGCCGAGGAAGAAGGGTCTTATGTAGCGAAACGATTGGTTATTTTCTAAAAAAAACTGATAGTTTATGTACTTTTTAACCTCAAATGCTCATCTTGTCTAGCTGTGTGTGAACTCTGTCTAATCCGGTTCAATACAGTTAGGATATGTCGAAAAACTCCCATCTCATCTTCTCCTGCAACTTCAAAATCATCCTACATCGCTGCAGAAGTACCGACCCAGTGTGAACATGCAAAGAACATCAAACGGCCTTTACAAAAAAGGTGAAACGGTGATGTAAGCAAGGTAAAACAGCGATTTTGAAGTTGAAGGAGAAGATAAGATGGGAGTTTTTCGACATACCCTAACTGTCTTTAACCGGAATGCTCAGAGTTTACGCAAAGCTAGACAAGACAAGTATTTGAGGTTAAAATCTATAGAAATTGTCAATTATTTTTAGAAAATGACTATCGTTTTGCTAGATAAAACCCTTCTTCCTCAGCTGTGTTCGTCTGGAGCCCTTTGAAGCTGCATTTAAACTGCATTTTGGAAGATCAAACTAGTGGGCACCATAGAAGTCCACTATATGGACAGAAATCCTGAAATGTTTTCCTCAAAAAACAATTTCTTTACGACTGAGGAAAGAAAGACATGAACATCCTGGATGACAAGGGGGTGAGTAAATTATCAGTAAATATTTGTTTTGGAAGTGAATTTGCATCATTTGCATTTTAAAGGAACCGTTCAGCTAAAAATTCAAAATTGAAGAAAATGTACACACCTCAGGCCATCCAAGATGTAAATGAGTTTGTTTCTTCAGTGGAAAAGATTTGGAAAAATTGTATTGTATCATTTGCTCACTAATGAATAGTGAATGGGTGCCGTCAGAATGAGAGTCAAAACAGCTGATAAAAACATCACAATAATCCACAAGCACCCCAGTACATCGATTAATGTCTTGTGACATGAAAAAGCTGTTTGTTTGTACTGTTTCGAACTGTTTTGAACTTGCAAACAGTGCTTGATCTGTGCATATTTCTCTATTTTTCGACTTAAATGTGACAACTTTTTCATTAGAGAAAGGAATATTATGAATAGAGGACTCTTTTTAGCTAGAACCAACATTTTAATGTTAAAAAACCTCTTGATGGATTTGTTTCTTACAAATACAAAGCTTTTACTTGTGCATTATTGTTTTTATCAGCCGTTTGGAATCTCATTCTGACAGCACCCATTTACTGCAGAGGATCCATTGGTGAGCAAGTGACATAATGCTAAATTTCTCCAAATCTCTTCCAAAAAAGAAACAAACTCATCTACATCTTGGATGGCCTGAAATATTTTTAGCAAAATGTAATTTTTAATTTACATTTCAGATTTTTACATTATATTTATTACTTCGACACACAATATTTATGCACAGCAGATTATGCTGCAGGTTACAGTATACATGTTATTTTCCCAGGTAATCAAACCCACATCAACAGCGTTGCTAGCGTCATCTAAATGTGCAGATTTTCTGCACATCTTCTATGTTTACCCACAAACGGCAGTTTATTGGCTGATCTGGTGCTCATAATGTGGTGATATAATCCTGTTACTCGCTCAGCAACACATCCTCCTCTTTTATAGCACAGCAGTGCAGCACAGCGCCTTCGCCAGCAGGGGGCTGTACGACTGACATTCTAAAAATAGTCATCAACTTTATTTCTCAAGGGATACAGAGGCTTTTCTAGAATGTCTTCTTCTATTTCTAAACAAAGCACTCATCTGCTGTATAACAGAGAATACACTTCGTACAGAATATCCACGCGTATTGTGCACAGTAAACGAGAACCTCGCTGTCTAATGGCACAGCCCTTATGTTCACATAAATAGTCTGGTCATATATCATATATGTTTGTATATCAAACTGAGATGCGCCACACTGTATTTCAAAAGAGTAAATCAGTATCTTCTCTCCAAGGACTGAATATGGAACTGAGTTTTTTGTTGTAACACTGGTGCTGTTTCATCACATTTAGCTCTTGAGATGTGAAGGATGGACCCCATGTATATGCCTGTACTGCCTTAAAGACTTTTCCCCCCAAACCATTTTTGGCTGTACTGAAATTCACTCAGTTGCTATGGACACAGATCATAGTTTTTTTTTTTTGTTTTTTTTTTTTAAATCTGTGTCCATGACAACAAACCAGCTATTACAGAAAGGGGCCACAATGTAATTCACTTTAAAAGAGGTTGCACGTGCAAAAAAAAAAAAAAAACACACATTAGCGCTGTCAGGCTGTCTATTGTTGCATATGGCATTTACATACTACCGAAAAGTAGAATTGAAGAACTGATAAAAGCTAATACAGATGTTCACTTGATATGATTGATAAATGTGTTGTCGTATATGATAGTGAGTTGTATCTTTTTATTTAACAGTTGATGTGAATTATTAGCCTATTAGCCTTATGTACTCGCAACAGACACTGTGAGTTTGTTTGTTCAAACCGTGTGCTGATAGTGCAGCGGAGCATGTCGAATTCTGCTCCAGTGTTTTCCGCGCTGACACTAATTGTGGCTTGCATGTGGTATAAAATGTAGAGGCTATGTACTAATGATGAATGGCATGGAGAGGCTGAATTCAGATGCGTCTCAATAGCTATTATTCTCAATTGAGTGAGGAGAGGAAATGCTAGCTGACTCCAAGGGCGCAGATGACACGAAACGTCCTGAATGTCCTGAAATTACTGTTCCCTTTAACCTTTGCGCTCGACCCCTGTCACCGGTGTGAGGTGATTCAGATTTACTTGTGATTTTAAATCAAATTGTGGTTTAAAGTCTAATTGTGTGAAGATAAAAATGCTCAGAAGAGGAAGCGAATGTCACAGTTAGAGTTTATGATTATATATTCAAATGGAAATGTAGTAAATCTGATTTGCACATCTGTGGGCCAGTAGTGATTTACATTGTGTCACTGAACTCATTGTTAGTACTTTGATAGTACATCAAGAGAAAGCAGGTATAAAGATTTATTTGAAAGATGTGCTAGCTTTGCTGTTAACTGTCAAGTGGCCTAAAATGACTTATATGTTTATATATGTTTAAAACATATAGCTAAATATTACACTGACCACTGTCAAAATTATAAACGCAACACTTTTGTTTTTGCCCCCATTTTTCATGGGCTGAACTCAAAGATCTAAGACTTTTTCTATGTGTACAAAAGGCCTATTTCTCAAATATTGTTCACAAATCTGTCTAAATCTGTGTTAGTGAGCACTTCTTCTTTGCCGAGATAATCCATCCACCTCACAGGTGTGGCATATTAAGATGTTGATTAGACAGCATGTTTATTGCACAAGGAAAGGCCACTCTAAAGTGTGCATTTTTACTGCACTGGGGGGGTCTGGTGGGGGGGTCCAAAAACCAGTCAGTATGTGGTGTGACCACCATTTGCCTCACGCAGTGCAACACATCTCCTTCGCATAGAGTTGATCAGGTTGTTGATTGTGGCCTGTGGAATGTTGGTCCAAACGTACCATATGTATCTGTTTTGGGGGAAAAAACAAACATTCTTTTAGCGCCACTCAGTGGACATTTCACATCAAAAATGTCATGAAACGTACATGGCGGTAGGTATTTTGCGTCTTGCGAAAAAGTTCACACAGGTA
The DNA here is from genome assembly GCA_036247105.1 of Cirrhinus mrigala. Lineage (NCBI taxonomy): Eukaryota > Metazoa > Chordata > Actinopteri > Cypriniformes > Cyprinidae > Cirrhinus > Cirrhinus mrigala. The sequence goes on from CM070024.1 coordinate 17,365,940, forward strand.
TCTTTTCACCATGAGATCAAGTTGAAACAGTTGTTGGTCTCCACTGACTTCCAGTCTACAGTAATGGGTCGTTCTTGAACGATTCGTTCATTTTGAACGAATCTTTAATGTGACTCGGGATGAACGAGTCGTCTCGAGGAGTGATTCGTTCAGTCGTGCATGCGCAACATCGTATTAGGTTCTGTACTGGAATTAGTTCACCTGTTTCAAGTCTTCGGGTTTTTCGAGTCGTTCGTTCATCTTATGGGGCTGTCATGTGATGAACGAACGACTCAAACCCGAAGACTCGAGAGATGAACTAATGAGCTGAACTCACACTGCATTGGTTAAGCTTATTGGGTTGTCACGTGATGAACGAACGACTCAAACCCAAAACTTGTCAGATAAGAGGCGAGGTGAGCTAACCGTAGACTAAAGACCCAGGTAAACAATGAATTAATATTTTCTGTTTCTAATAGCATTATAGTTTTGTTTTGTTTGTAGTGTGATCAACGTTTGTGTAAGCAGTAGATGTGTTATGGAGGTAACAGGTAACATTTTAATTATATTTTGCTAAAATGAACGAAATGACTCAAAAAAGATTTGTTCATTTTGCTGAACGAGACTCAAAGGTCCGAGTCGGTAAAATGATCCGAACTTCCCATCACTAGTCTACAGAGAAAAAAAAATACTATGGAAGTCAATGGGCACCAGAAAGTGTATTATTTTCTTATACAACAGAATATCTTCTTATGTATTCAAGAAAAGAAAAAAAAATCATACAGGGGTGCGTTTCCCGTTCAACGACGTAACTCGCTGATCATAGGCGGATAAACCATATGGGCAACTGGGCAAGTGCACCACATCCAGGGGGGGCACCACACAAATAAATTTTCTCTGGTTAGACAAGCGATGTATTCTCAAACGTCTGTTTAGCCATGGCCTATATATACACTTTCATCAGAACGCAGTAAGTCCCCTGAATATTTTGTTGAAAGGTTTTTTTTTTCTCCTGCGTGAATCTGTGGATGCGCGATCTATCGCCAGATTCACACAAACTGTGTGAACCTGCGCACTTTCGTTTCGACGCCTATATATTACTCAACCAGATTCTAGTAGCATGCTCCCGTCTCTTCAACTGAAATTAAAATGCCTCACTCATATATATGTGAATTCGCTACAGAGCGTCAGCCTTGCACTTTCATGTTGTACTTTGCAGCTGCAAACTGCAAGTGAGTTTGTAAGTTTTATTTTCAGTTCAAATCCTCATAAAACTATGTAGCTATATACAGTGCTTAAACTTATTAGACCACCCTTCAGAACTAAAAATTGTATTGTCATTTGTTAGGCAAATAACTAAATTGTCTTTATTTACACATAATAACCAAAAAATTAATAAACCAAATAAATAAATATTTTATTTTTATTTTTTTATGCCTCCTTTGGCCTTGATAAAAGCTTGCATTCTTGCTGACATTGTTTTAATGCACTTTTCTACAGTCTTTGTTGTTACTGACATCCAAATAGTTTCTAGTTGCTCCCAAAAACTTGCTTTTGATTAACCTTTTGTGCAATCTATCTTTGAATCCATTCAATCTCAACAATAATTATATTTTAGCATTAGAAACACTACTTTGACTAAAGATCTTACACATACTGGTGGATTAACCATTACAGAAACATTAAAAAAATGATTTTGATAATCACCAGTACTTAGTTTAGGGCAGCTGTGGCACAAACCTTACATTGGGTGCTGGTCCAATAAATTTGTTAAACGCAGTCAGGGATGTATTTGAAATACAAAATAGTATTTTGTATTTTGTATTGAAATACATTTAATCTTAGTATTTTTGTATTTTCAGAATACATCAAATACTTTTTGCCAATCAACCTGTTTATTAGACTGCTGATTTCCTGTATTAACAAGTATACAAAATACTAAATACAAAAATACCAAGATTAAATGTATTGACTTTTTCAAAGGTATTTAAATACAAATATTCAAAATAGTATTTTTAATACATGTATTTTAAATACTGCCCATTCCTGCAGGAAATCAGCAGTCTAATAAGGAGGTTGATTGACAAAGTACTTTATATTTTGAAAATATACAATTAAAGATTAAATGTATTTAAATGCAATTTTTTTCAAAGGTATTTAATACAAAATAGTATTTTGTATTTCAAATGTATTTGAAATACTGCCCATCCCTGCAACAAGACTATGCACTCAATGTCACATTTCTGAAAACTCCTTTCTTTGAAGGGAGTAAAACACTCGAAAATTATTTTGTAAATTAAACATAAATGGATGAAAAATGAACTGAGGACAATAATGACTCTAAACACACTATCACTAAACACTAAGTTTGTGACACTGTTTGCGAATGTTCATTTGAACTATGGTTTCGGGAAACACAGAATCGTTGAACTATGTTGGTAATGACGGAGCTGGTGACCATAGTTGGCTAACGATGCTTTTGGGAAACGCACCCCAGGTTTGGAATAACTTGAGGATGACAGAATTTTTATTTTTGGTGAACTGTCACTTTAAGTACAATGTGGATTTGCTTCTAAGTTGTAACATATTAAGATGTACAGTATGATGATGTTTTGGAAATCTTACCTCACTACTGGGATAAGAAGCATGAAGACCCATGGGTTAATTTTTAGAGGATGTAATATTTGATATTCAACGTATTTGTTATATAAATATTAATGTGCTAGTGTCAATAATGTAAAATACAAAGTATATTTTGACATTTTTGTTGAATAATTGAAGATAGACAAAGCAGAATGCTATCTGAAAAGTAAATTCACTCTATGACTTAAATACACACATATGCATAATTAATTGCCTGAATTGAAGAAATGTCATAATAGCAACACCATAAATTTAAACTGAATGATTTCACTCAATTATCTTACAGGTTTTAATAAATAGCGAAGATGTCTGAAATGTAACTGAAATTACTGAATAAAAACAAGATAAATCACAATTTAAAAGTAATAACAATTGTGACAACATGGCACTTGGTACTTCTTTGCCATTTTAACCACAAAATATTTAATTTAAAAAAAGATTATCCAAAGTTGTAGATGAGTATGTTTTACAAGAAAATACTATTTTAGTCTTTTTCACTTTAAAATTTCATGTTTGATTCAATGTGTTACTTGCCATTTTTTGTAATTAATTGTGAAATTTACAAGCAATTTCTGAGTTAAAATTGTTTGTTCACCATTTTTTTTCAGTGCAGATGATCCAACATGATATTACGGCAATTCGTACATATTTTATAAGGTGGCTAATTTGTATGAATTCTTACAATCTCACTCATACGAATTTGTATGTTTTTTGCTATAACATACATATTTTACGAGTTCCCCAATTTGTATGAAATTATACGAATGACCTACCCCTAACCCCACCCAAATACCTAAACCAAATTGTACAAAATCGTACGAGTGAGGTCGTTCAAAATTTGTACGAATTAGCCACCTCGTAAAATGAATTGGTCGTGAGATAGTGTTGGATGATCAAATTTTTCTTTTATAACTATTTTTTTTTACTCTACACTGTTAAAAATGCTGGGTCAAATACAACCCAGCGCAGGGTGAAATGTTTTGTTCTTAAACATTTAACCCAGCCTTCTGGGTAGTTTTTGTTTAACTCAACTATTATTTAAAATTTACTAAATGGCTGGCTTAAAATGAATCCAAAACAGGTTGTAAATTAAAAACAAGACACATAATTCCTAGAGCATCAGCAATAATCAAAAGTTATTATTTATTCAACTTATTGATAAATGTTCATTTATTGAACATATTAATAAATGATCATTTCTAACTTTTTTTTGGCTCATTTTAAGCAAGAAATATAGTAATTTTTAAGCAATCGCTGAGTTAAATAAAACTACCCAAAAGGTTAGGTTAAACATTTTACGATTGGTCATTTTCGAAACAAATTGACAATTTATATAATTTTTAACCTCAAACGCTCGTCTTGTCTAGGTCTGCGTAAACTCTTTTTTCCGGTTCAGTACGGTCAATACAGTTAGGGTATGTCGAAAAACTGCAGAAGTACTGACCCAGTGTTTACCAAGTGAACATGCAAAGAATATCAAACGCCCTTTACAAAAAAAAAAAATTGGTAAAACAGCGATATAAGGGGATTTTGATGTTGAAGATATAACGCATCGCAGAGACAAGACAAGCATTTGAGGTTAAAAACTATATAAATTGTCAATTTGTTTCGAAAATGACAGATCGTTTCACTAGGTAAGACGGCTGGGATCGTTTAGAGCCATTTGAAGCTACATTTAAAGGAACACTCCACTTTTTTTGCTAATAGCTTAGCATAGATCACTGAATCAGATTAGATCATTAGATCAAGCAAGATGCTAACAGTCTAATCTGATTCAATGATCTATGCTAAGCTATTAGCAAAAAAAGTGGAGTGTTCCTTTAAACTGCGTTTTGGAAGTTCAAACTCACGGGCACCATAGAAGTCCACTACATGGAGAGAAATCCTGAAATCTTTTCCTCAAAAAACACAATTTCTTTACGACTGAAGAAAGAAAGACATGGATGCATCTTGGATGACAAGGGAGTGAGTAAATTATCTGTACATTTTTGTTCTGGAAGTGGACTTCTCCTTTAACCCAGCATTTTTAGTGTACAAAACAAATCTAAAAACATTAATTTGTACAAACAGACATAAAATGTCATAAATAACTACACTCTCAGAAAAAAAGCTACAGTTCTGTCGCTGGGGCGGTACCCTAAGGTACAAAAGGGAAAAGGTACATTTTTGTACCTTACCTACCCCTAAATAGTACATATTAGTACCTTAAAGGTACATTTTAGTAGTTTGAAAGTACATATTGGTACCTTAAAGGTACATATTAGTACTTTAAAAGTACATATTTGTGCCTTTTAACTTTGTACCTTAGGGTACCACCCCAGCGACAGAACTGTACCTTTTTTTCTGACAGTGTATTTTCCAGAGGCACAAAATTTGATCAATCTCAGAAATAAAATAAAATGACAAAAAGAGCCTAACCATTTAACAAATTAACGGGATAAAAATTAAGAAAAAATTCAAATTGGGGGGATCTTACCCTACCCAGAACCACTCAACTATAGACTAACCAGCTATCAGCAAACCATCTTTAGGCATGAAAGCAAAACAATTAAGAGAAATTTAAACAAACCTGTCCTACATTCAGTCATAAACACATGCAGTATTCCTCCACCTTGATTTCTGTTTCCATCCAGCAGATGGCGGTCTCATGCAGGTGATTGAGCGTGCGGCATGGTCATCAGGCTCATTATCAAAGCGGATGATGAGGCTGCACTTCGCTTGCAAAGCTCGGCAGCTGAGTAAGCTGGGGATAAGGAGCAGGTCCAGAGGACAACGCTGAACAGAAAGCTAGCCATTTTCACTCAGTATGAGCCCTGATTATTTGAATCTGTAAATTTGGGGCATTAGAAGCCTTTGCAATGGTTGTTACAAATTAAATACTGATTGAGAATTTTTTGTTAGCAGGTAATATGATGCAAAAGACAAAGTCTTACTCTCACTATTCACCAAATAAGGCACTGTAAGTGTGTTCTTCCTTGTACCTAAAGCAGGTTTACTTACAAACCAGCTAAAGTGGTTCCATCTCAGGCCTTTAAATGAGAAAGTTTGTGTTTAATGAAGTTCAGTTGTGAACTGAAGTGTTGTGCTCCCATTTCATTCCAGGTTTTAACTGCAATTTCAATATCAAGTGAAGCTGCTATCTAATATCATGAGGTATTACACTTAAAAATCTTTGTAATGATTCATTAAGCAGCACTAGTATTCATACTATTGAATTTATCATCTTTTTCCTGTGAGGTTTCAATGTTGGCGTTCAATAATGACACAGCAACACTGCGAAGGGAGAGCAATGGATGCCTTCTACGGTAACACTGCAGTAAAAAGGAGAGAAAGGGGGTGTTTAAGATCACCACCTCAAAATCAGCTCTGCACGCTGTTGGCAAGTCTTGTTGCTATGGAGATCGCATCCTACTGCAGGTGTAAGTAACGACAGAGGAAGTCAACTGTGTTTTCTCCTTCCCTCTCCTCACGCTATGCTGCTTTTTATCTCTCTCGTCGTCCCTCGCGCTCGTTTCTGTCTCTATCTGTAATCGTAGATATGAAACTGCATTTTTCATTTCGCTCGATAGAACCTCACAGATCGGCTCTCGCAGCTCAACAGTCAGCATAAAGCGTAAATACCTTCACATCTGTGCTGCAATTAGTCACCGGTGTAACTAGCCATTGTTGCGTTGAACGATCGCAACACGCGTTGTCTTGCTGACCAGACAACCTCTGGCTAATGCTTCAGTGACGTTGGACACGCTGGGCTGTGCAATAGAATTAGCTCACAGGCGGTGTGTAAAATGCACACAGAGCCAGACTGAAATAAATGAGCTGGGAAGCCTTTTCTTTCCCATCTTTGTGGAGATCCAAGCTGAAGAGATGGAGATCTAACCCAGCAATGAGCATTATTGCTGTTGCCCTTATCCAGGCTGTTATTTTTAGGTCCAATAATGCATAAAAAACACATTTTAGGTTTTCTATGGTGAAAAATGAACAGTCAAGGACTGTTGAGTCTGTACCCTTTAGATGAGGCTTCAACCACTGAAAATCAATTGTGCTTTATGGTGTAGTGGAGTATGATCAATTACCATACAGCATGGTACAATCATGTAGATAATAGCTAGGCCATTCAAACTAAATTTAGCAAGGACGTGATGACAGTGTAATTCTAATATGGTGTTTTATACTATTTAAAGGAATAGCTCACCCATATATGAAGAACTCTGTTATTATACACACTGCTGTTCAGAAATGTTTTTTAAAGAAGCCTCTTATACTCACCAAAGGCTGCATTTGTTAGATCAAAAATATGGTAAAACATTATTTTGGTAAAATGTTATTACAATTTAACTGTTTCTATTTTAAAGGGATAGTTCAACCAAAAATGACGGTTCTGACATTAATTACTCACCTTCATGTTGTTCCCAAACCGTAAGACCTTTTATGTTAGGTGCACAAATTAAGATATTCTGATGAAATCTGAGAGCTTCCTGACCCTGCATAGACAGCAATGCAACTAGCATGATCAAATGTTTGATCAAAATTATTGATAAGAACAATTTACAAGTATATGGAAACTATCCAAAGCTCTGTTAAACTTAAAGCAGTGAAATCTGTATCTCTATATTCATCCATGTGTCTGCTTGAAGTGTAAATTTATTTTATTTTATGGTTAACCTGGTGCCAACACATCCCTTATGGAAATTAGCAATGGTTTTACTACAAAAAAAGTTACTATAGTTAAACCACGGTAACCAAATATTAACTATGGCTTTGCTCCACTAACCATTTAACCATGGTATTTATTTAACCATGGTATTTGTAGTAAAACTGTGGTTATACAAAAAAAAAATACACTTTTACTATAATAAAACCATGATTATTTGTATTTGAGTATACTTTTATTTTGTTTTGTTTTTATAACTGTACTGCATTAATGGTTGGATGATTTGTACTGTTTAATAAAAAAAAGAAAAGAAAAAAAAAAAAGATTGCAATCCATGTTTTGAGTTCACATCTGCATCAAAAGATTCAAAGCTTTGAAGTTCCGATCTTAATCAAATGATTCACGATCCGCCCTCCTAAGTCCCGATCTGAATCAAATGATTCGCGATCTGCGTTTCAAAGTCCCGATGTGAACAATCATTCGCGAAGCATCATTTCAGATCAGGACTTCGGAAGGCAGGTCGCGAATGCTAAATGATTCGCGAACCCACTCCGAAGTTCCGATCTGAATCAAAAGGTTCACGAATCTGCTAATCTCTATATTCATCCATTTGTCCGCTTGAGGTATACATTTCTAATTCATATTGTTTAATAAAAAAGAAAACAAATTAAAAAAAATTTGCAGTCCGCGCTTTGCGTTTTGATTTGAACAAAAAAGCAAAACAGCTTCAAAGTTCCAGTCTTAATCAAATGATTCATGATCGGCGCTCCTAAGTTCCGAACTAAATCAAATGATTCACAATCCGATTTGAATAATCATTCATGAAGGATCATTTTGGATCGGGACTTCAGAGCGCGGATCATGAATGCTAAATGATTCGTGAACCCACTCCGAAGTTCCGATGTGAATCAAAAGGTTCACGAACCTGCTAATCTCTATATTTATCCATGTGTCCGCTTGAGGTGTACATTTCTATATTACTTTTTATTTTTTGATTAGCCTGGCGACAACACATCCCTTACAGAAATTAACAATGGTTAACGTTAAACTATGGTAACCACATATTAACTATGGTTTTGCTACACTAACCATAGTTACCAAGGTATTTGTAGTAAACTGTGGTTATACAAAAAAACATGGTTACTACACTTTTACTAAAATAAAAGCCTGGTTATTCGTATTTGTGTATACTTTTATTTTTTTCTTTGTTTTTATAACTGTACTGAATTCTTGGTTTGATGTTTTGTACTGTTTAATAAAAAAAAAAAAAAAAGATTTGCAATCCACGCTTTGCGTTTTGATTTGAACCAAAAGATTCGCAAACCAGCTTCGAAGTTCCAGTCTTAATCAAATGATTCATGATCCACCATCTGAAGACCCAATCTGAATCAAATGATTCATGATTGGCGCTCCTAAGTTCTGAACCAAATCAAATGTCTCGTGATCCGATTTGAATAATCATTAACGAAGCATCATTTCAGATCAGGACTTCAGTGCACGGATCGTGAATGCTAAATGATTCGCAAACCCACTCCGAAGTTCAGATCTGAATCAAAAAATTCACGAACCTGCCTCTAAGTTTCAATATAAATCAAATGATTCGCGATCCGATTTGAAAAATCATTCACGAAGCATCATTGCGGATCGGGACTTCAGAGCACGGATCGTGAATGCTAAATGATTCACAAACCCAGTCCAAAGTTCCGATCTGAATCAAAAGGTTACATCAAATGTGGCTACATACACATAAATTTAGCCTACTTGTTTAATCAAAATTATTGCTAGGGACAATTTGGTAGTCGCTAGATATTTGTAGGGACATCCCTACTAAATTCTACGCCCTTGACCAGAAAGGTGTTTTAAAATAGTACATGTGACATCAGCGGTTCACCCTTAATTTTATGAAGCTACAAGAATACTTTTTGTGCGCAAAGAAAAAAACAATTTCTTCTCATTTCATCAAAAATATATTAAAATATCTCAAAAATAAAAATATCTATACAGGTGGAGCTGGGGAAGTGGAGGGTTTCAAAGGAACTCTAGTGAATGCTAACCAGCCATTTAAATGTAAAGCAGCAAGCTTATTGGCTGAGTATGCAACATGAACCAATCAGGATGTGCCAAGTAGTTTAACACTGTGAATATCATTAGTTGGCATTAACAACCCATCAGCCTGCGCCATCTAGAGTTTCATGACAGAATGTTGTCCGCCTCTTCTAGTGCATTTTCCCTACTGCCCTTTCTCTTGAGTAAACATCACATGACCATTTGTTGTTTTTTTGCTAAGCTTCTCTATTGACATAGTTGTTTATCTTTGTTTATATATACACACACAAGCAGTGTATGTTTTTTTTTTTTTCAGAACATTTTGGTTTCATATGCAGGTCAAGCTAATTTCAGCCTTCAAAAGTCCCTTGAAGTAACAAGAAACCTACCACACACTGGATGCAATAGAATTATTTTTCCTGCCTCTCCTCCAGAAAACTTGCTCTCTAGCGCTGACTTGTCTAATTCTATCAGTTTTGGAGCGCAGTGTTGTGCACTGCAGGCGGCCGCTGTTCGGCTCTCCTGTGGAGTTGAGCCTAACCGAAGCGGACTGAAAGAGGCTTATTAATCCTACCGCTGCACATGCTCTCTTCAGGCCATGACACAGTGCAGCGCAGACATCCAGCCACAAATAGATCTCCAAATGTAGATTATCCAAATACATGAAGTGTAGACTATGATAGGAATTCATCCTGTACGAAGTCATGCGATGGAGGCTGAAGGAATCCGTCGTTAACAGGGACTGACATGGTTGCGGTTTGCAGGAGGATGGATAGGCATCCACCTGAGATCATGTCTGTTGTGGAGACATCTGCCCTCTGTCTGGATATGGGCAGTGGCTGTGCAAGTCTCTTGTCTTAATTTATACTCGTGGGTGAATCTCACAAAACCTGTCAAGAACGCATCTGGGACATATTTCTAAGCTTAAAAAAAAATCATTTTGCTTAAAGAAAAGAAGACATCATTATCATATTATTTTTTATCATAAAGAGCATTTCCTGATTATTGTAATAAAAATTTACTTGTACTAATTGAAAATGAATGGGGAAAGTTAGGTGAAAGGAAGCAATGCCTCTATCACGATATGATTGGGTATCACTGGTTATGATCGACTGGTTCATGCGATAAATCCCACCTCTTGTATTCATGTGCATTTCACGTTTGCAAATCAGTCTGAATGAACAATATAATGGCATTAATTGGAAGACTAATTTTAAAGAAGTAAGTAAACAACTCACACACTTAGATATAACAGCTTTGTCATGTTAAATTAGAGCTAAAATGGCATGAAAACATGATCTGTGGGAGTTTTTAGTGAGTAATCAGCTTGGTGAAATTTAAAGTAAATCTTTGTGTCTGTGATTAATATTTGCCAAATTTTGATGACTAATGATCCGAAAAATTCAAAAATATTTAAAAGTTAGCCATTTAAAAAATAGCTGAACATAAGTTCACAAATAAATTGTTTAAATTGTTACTCCCTTGAGTTATTTTGTAATAAACATAAAATGCTTAAAAACACTAAATTGATTAGATTTATACTTGGCTGTAAAAAACAGAATAGTGATTACATTGTTAATGTAAAAAATAAAAAACATTTTTTTTATTCTAATAGTGTAAGAAATGTTTATTTAACCAAGAAAATGTGACTGGGACATGAATTTACATTTGGAAACAACAACAACAACAGTAGTTTACAAACACACTAAACATCCCAACAAATGGAAACCCATTTCCATCACTTGATTAAAAAAAAAAAAAAAAAAAGGTTGTTGCGACTTTTTATCTCACAATTGCGTGATAAAAACTTGAAAATTCTGATTTTTTTTTCTCAGAATTGTGTGATATAAACTCGCAGTTGCAAGAGATAAGGTCAGAATTGCAAGATAAAAACTTGCAATTCTGATTTTTTTTTTCTCACAAATGCGACTTTATAGGATATCTCGCAATTTTGACTTTTTCCCCAGAATTGTGTGATATAAACTTACAATTGCAGGTTATAAAGTCCGAATTATGAGATAAAAACAATTCAGACTTTTTTTCTCAGAATTGTGAGAAATAAAGTCAGAATTGCGAAAAAAAAATTGCAATTCTTACTTTTTTCTCACATATGCAACTTCATATCTCACAATTCAGGCTTTTTTTTGCAGAATTGTGATATAAACTCACAGTTGCGAGTTATAAATTCAGAATTACAAGATAAAAACACAATTCTGACTTTTTTCTCATAATTGTGTGATATAAACTCACAGTTGCAAGAAATAAAGTCAAAACTGTGAGATAAAAACATGCAGTTCTGAGTTTTTCTCACAAATGCGATTTTATATCTCGCAATTCTGACTTTTTTCTCATAATTGTGTGAAAGAAACTCACAATGGCGAGAAATAAAGTCAGAATTGTGAGATAAAAACTTGTAATTCTGACTTTTTTTCCTCACAAATGCGACAAAATGTTTTGCAATTCTGACTTTTTTCTCAGAATTGTGTGATATAAACTCACAATTGCGAGAAATAAAGTCAAAACTATGAGACAAAAATGTGCAATTCCGACTTTTTTTTCACAAATGCGATTTTATATCTCGCAATTCTGACTTTTTTCTCAGAATTGTGATATAAACTCGCAATCGCAAGTTATAAAGTTAAAATTATGAGATAAAAACACAATTCTGACTTTTTTCTCAGAATTGTGTGATATAAACTCACAATTGTGAGAAATAAACTCACAATTGTGAGATAAAAACTTGCAATTCTGACTTTTTTTCTCACAAATGCAACTTTATATCTCGCAATTCTGACTTTTTTCTCATAATTGTGTGAAATAAACTCACAATGGCGAGAAATAAAGTCAGAATTGTGAGATAAAAACTTGTAATTCTGACTTTTTTTCTTCACAAATGCGACAAAATGTTTTGCAATTCTGACTTTTTTCTCAGAATTGTGTGATATAAACTCACAATTGTGAGAAATAAACTCAGAATTCTGACTTTTTTCTCACAAATGCGATTTTATATCTCGCAATTCTGACTTTTTTCTCATAATTGTGTGATATAAACTCACAATTGCGAGAAATAAAGTTAAAACTATGAGATAAAAATGTGCAATTCCGACTTTTTTTCACAAATGCAATTTTATATCTCGCAATTCTGACTTTTTTCTCAGAATTGTGATATAAACTCGCAATTGCAAGTTCTAAAGTTAAAATTATGAGATAAAAACACAAATCTGACTTTTTTCTCAGCATTGTGTGATATAAACTCACAATTGCAAGAAATAAACTCAGAATTGTGAAATAAAAACTTGCAATTCTGACTTTTTTCTCACAAATGCAACTTTATATCTTGCAATTCTGACTTTTTTCTCAAAACTTTGATGTAAACTCGCAATTGTGAGTTATAAAGTCAGAATTATGAGATAAGAACTCACAATTCTGACTTTTTTCTTACAAATGTGACTTTATATCTCACAATTCTGATTTTTTTCTCAGAATTGTGATATAAACTCATAATTGCGGAAAATAAAATCAGAGTTGTGAGATAAAAATTTGAAATTCTGACTTTTTTCTTACAAATCTGACTTTATATCTCACAATTCAGATTTTTTTCTCAGAATTGTGTGATATAAACTCACAATTGTGAGAAATAAACTCAGAATTGTGAGTTAAACACTTGCCATTCTGACTTTTTTCTCACAAATACGACTTTATATCTCACAATTCTGACTTAATTTGCAATTGTGGGTTATAATGTCAGAATTGCAAGATATAAATTTGCAATTCTAAGAAAATTCACAATTGTGAGACGTAAACCCACAACTCTGAAGAAAAAAGTCTGAATTGTGAGTTTATATCTCGCAATTCTGACTTTATTTCTCAGAATTGCAACTTTATTTCTCAGAATTGCGAATATATGACTTTATAACACGCAATTGTGAGTTTATATCACGCAATTCTGAAAAAAAAAGTCAGAATTGAGACTAGCGTTGACAAAAGTACCGACTTTGGTACTAGTCAGTACTGAAATTTTACAAACGTCCACTTCCCACTAACATTTGAGCGCTGTTGAGTGGATTCTTGAGTGGACACAGCTGATTGGCTATTGTGTTCACGCGCTCAACAGATGTGACTGTGATTGGCTACAATTGGCTACAAAAGCACATGAGAATGTTTGAAAGCAGGCCTCAGTCATGCAGATTTTTCTGTGCTGACTAGTGCAAATGAAACGTTGATATTTGTAAGATTAGCTGTTTATATTTAGACCACAGCGAGCTGCCCAGATAACATCCTATTGTTACATCCTGTACGAACACCCTTGGCTGGACAATTTATAGTATCGCTACACTGTGAGAACAAAAAAGCTGTACAAATCAACCCATGAAATATCTGCCCCACAGACCATCTAAATGTCAGACAGACAAATGACAGAGCGATGGCTCGGATGGGAGGGCTCATGGGAGAGGACGTAAACGACGCTGTGTAGCACGGGAATTAGAGCGCTGATATTACACACAAGCACAGATGATAGCGTTTTTATTGAGAGCGCTCATCAACGGTGGCGTAACCTGGCCCAAATCAGGCCCGGATCTGGAAAATGATGGCAGTTGCTTGGAGTGGGGCCAATTACCACTCATTAGTTCCCACTGATAGGGCTGATGGGTAGTGCAGAAGGAAGTGATAGAGGGAAAGGTCAGCGTATGGATCTTGATTTGACCTCTCTAACCTGCCACTGATGGGCAGCATCTGTCATCCTTACATTTAATTTAGCTGAGATAGGGTGGTGTAGAGGACAGGGAGATAATAACCACATCCCATCTCTCTCTCTTTCTCTCTCTCTTGCTCTTTCTCTCGTTGTTTTCTTCTCAAATGCATTACATCTTTGTCCTGGCCCAGTTGGACAGTCTTTGACCCGCTTATTGCTACACAGGCCGGTTTGTTTAGACTACGCTCTCTCCTTGTTTCAAAAGGTTTGTGTCTAGTAGAGGAGATTGACTGTGTTTCAGGGATGTAATTCAGAGTATATGAGGAATGTGTTGATTAGATGTGACTGGAATGTCCTGTCCCTCTTTTGTGAGATTATGTGATTGGAGAGTGTGTGTGTGTGTGTGTCAGTGTGTCTATGTGTGCGACAGCCTTTGGAATATTAATCACACTGCTTCGCATGACTCAATAAAATTAAGCTTAACTCCTAATTATCCCCACTGTTATTAAGAGAGGTTGGTTAAGAGTCTTTTTTGTCCCACTGCTGGCAAGATGAACTTGTTAAAAGTCATTTTTGACTAGCAGGAGAGAAGCGAAAACAGCTGTTTAGGATGGATGTAGATTGGAAAGGCCTCAGAACATAAGTGAGCAGGAAGTCAGCATGAAAAAACAAATCATTCTGGTAACTTTTTTAAAGGAGCAGTTTACCCAAAAATGAAAATCTGATGAAAATGTTCTCACCGTCAGGCCATCCAAGATGTAGATTAGTTAGTTTGTTCATCAGAACAGATTTGGAGAAATTTAGCATCACTTGCTCAACAATGGATCAACTGTGGTAAATGAGTGCCGTCAGAATGAGAGCTGATAAAAACATCACGATGAACCGCAAGTAATCCATACAACTGCAGTCCATCATTTAATGTACAGTATGTACAGTACAAAGCTCCTTGTTTATAAGAAATAAATCCATATTTTAAAGCATTTTAATTTTAAACTCTTGCTTACAGACAAAATACCAGTATGTATTTTCCTCAAGTGCAAAAGGCCATTCTCTGTTGTCCTCTCACATCAAAATCCACCAACATATTTGTTAAAAACGCTTCGCTTGTGCCTGATATTTGTCCCCTGATTCAGATAAGACAGCTTTTTCACTGGAGAAAACAATATAATGTATATAAGAGTTGTATTTTAGTTAAAAACACTTTAATCATCAAATTGTTTCTTGCAAACGTGCAGCTTTTTACTTTACAAGACATTAATTGATGGACTGGAGTAGGGGTCGACCGATATATATTTTTCTCAGGGCCAGTGCTGATACCGATTATTAGAGATCAAGTAGACCGATAACCGATATTTGAACCGATGTACAGTTAAAGTCAAAAGTTTACATACACCTAGTAGAATCTGCAAAATGGTAATTATTTTTCCAAAATAAGAGGGATCA
This sequence comes from Cirrhinus mrigala, assembly GCA_036247105.1. Lineage (NCBI taxonomy): Eukaryota > Metazoa > Chordata > Actinopteri > Cypriniformes > Cyprinidae > Cirrhinus > Cirrhinus mrigala. Next base: position 17,381,395 of record CM070024.1, read on the forward strand.
TACAAAATGCATGTTATTTTTTATTCAGTACTGACCTGAATAAGATATTTAATGTAAAAAATATTTACATATAGTCCACGAGAGAAAATAATAGTTGAATTTATAAAACTGACTGTTCAAAAGTTTACATGCACTTGATTCTTAATACTGCATTGTTACCTGAATGATCCACAGTTGTGATTTTAACTATTTTTTTTTTTTTTGGTTTAGCGATATTTGTTCATGAGTTCTTTGTTTGTCCTGAACAGTTAGACTGGCCGCTGTTCTTCCGAAAAATCTGAAGAACAACTATTACAGAGGGTTTAAACACTCACTGATGCTCCAGAAGGAAAAATTATGTGTTAAGAGCTGGGGGGTGAAAACTTTTAGAATTTGTAGATCAGGGTAAATTTAACTTATTTTTGTCTTCTGGGGAACTTGTAAGTATCTTCTGTAGCTTCTGAAGGGCAGTACTAAATAAAAAAAATATGATTTTTAGGCAAAATAAGAAAAATGTACACATCCTTAATTCCGTTCCAAAAGTTTTCAACCCTGGGCTCTTAATGCATCGTGTTTCCTTCTGAAGCATCAGTGAGCATTTGAACCTTCTGTAATAGTTGCATGTTAGTCTATTATATCTTTTATGTGAAATATCTTATTCAGGTCAGTACTAAATAAAAAATAACATGCATTTTGTATGATCCCTCTTATTTTGGTAAAATAATTTACATTTTGCAGATTCTGCGAGGTGTACATAAACTTTTGATCTCAACTGTATATGTATGGTGTAAATTAATGGTGTAAATTGTCTAAATTAAGGATAACAAGGGCTCTGACAAAAAAACTTTCTTTAAATACTTTTAAATTGTTTTATAGGCAGTTCGGTTTTGAAAATGACCGATACCGATAACCATAAAATATTCTTAATATTGGTGTCAATAATCAGTCGACCCCTAGACTGGAGTCTACTTGTGAACCATTGGGAATGCTTTTATCAGCTGTTTGAACTCTAATTCTGATGGCACCCATTCACTGCAAAGGATCCATTGGTGAGTAAGTGATGTAATGACAAATTTTTGAATAGCATTTAATGCTGACCTTACATTATCGCATATTCATTAGCTTAATTGTGTTGTTGATCTTCAACCTACTTCATTCTTTATTTGTTGTGTCAGCTTCCATGTGTCATTCTTGTATGAGGCTTTATATTCAAGCTGTTACTGTTTATGTATTTTTGTTGACCGTAAGGTGGAGAATGTGACTCTGTTGACACTAACTTGAATGGGGACACACAAAAACCTCATAACAGATGAAGCCTGATTCTGGTTAATCCAGCATTAATCAAGATAAATCCCCCCACCCTCTTTTTATATCACATTGTATGAATGAAAGGCAGATTGCAGATGTGTACATCCGTCACGTTATCTCGCTTTAATTTGAAAACAGAGCTGTAATCGAGAGCCGTATGCAACAAAGTGCATCAAACATTTTGGTAGCTACACAGTCTCCCAATATAGAAACACAGTTAAACCCTCAGGAGTTTCACCACCCTTTGAAATTTACTGTGAGGCAGATTTTTTTCAGTTTCCACCATATGTGTTTTGTTCTCTTGCATACTGAATTAGAGTGCTGCATGTGCAAAGGAAAGTGGGAAATAGAGACATCAGGCCCTGAGATTGACATTCTACAAACAGATTTTGCTCTTTTCCCCAGGGCACCATGCATGACTCTGTGACTTCCTAAAGCCTTCTCAGAGAGAACTAGCAAAATATCCTGCCAGCGTAGCAGTCTGATAGAGCCAAACATAGCACAGTTTGTTCTTGAACCATTTGGAGGGGTTTCTTTTCTTTTTCTGTTCATATTTTTGGGAAAACCTGCCATTTATGTGGTCACCTGATGCCATAAATTTAACGCCCCTTTCATTATCACACATCACTGTTTTAATTGGTACAGATGGATGTCTTTGAAGTAATATCTGCTCTTTGTGGTTCAAGGTCATAAAATGTCATTCAACAGTTTTATAACATTAAGTGTTTTATTTCATTTTTAACCCCATCTTGGGTTTTAAAGACCCTATGGGATCAAAATGATGGATTTGTGGCATTGCTGTCATGATTCCGGTCTGTTTCCCTGTCTTGGTTTTGTGGACTCTTATTTTGAAGTATTCTTGTTCCCCATTGTTTTTGTTTTCCCTTGTTCCTTTGCCCATCTTGTTAGTTTCCCTGGTGATTGATTAGCTCCTCCCCATGTTATGCATTTTTGTGTATTTGAGCTCTTTCCAACAATGACTGTATGATTTTGAGATCCATCTTTTCACACCAAGGACAACTGAGGGTCTCATACGCAACTATTACAGAAGGTTCAAATGCTCACTGATGCTCCAGAAGGAAACACGATGCATTAAGAGCCGGGGGGTGAAAACTTTTTGAATTTGTAAATCAGGATACATTTAACTTATTTTGTCTTCTGGAAAACATGTAACTATCGTCTGTAGCCTCCGAAGGGCAGTACTAAATGAAAAAATACGATATTTAGGCAAAATAAGAAAAATATACACATCTCCTTTCTGTTCAAAAGTTTTCACCCCCCAGCTCTTAATGTATAATTTTTTCCTTTTGGAGCATCAGTAAAGTTTTGAACCATCTGTAATAGTTGCATATGAGTCCCTCAGTTGTCCCTTAGTGTGAAAAGATGGATCTCAAAATCATACAGTCATTGTTGGAAAGAGCTCAAATACACAAAAATGCTGGAAAACCAAAGAATTTGTGGGACCTGAAGGATTTTTCTGAACAACAGCGGGCAGTTTAACTGTTCAGGACAAACAAGGGATTCATTAACAACTATTACTAAACAAAAAACACAGCTGTGGATCATTCAGGTAACAACACAGTATTAAGAATCAAGTGTATGTAAACTTTTGAACAGGGTAATATTTATAAGTTCAACCATTATTTTCTCTTGTGGACTATATGTAAACATTTTTATGTGAAATATCTTATTCAGGTCAGCACTAAATCAACAATAACATGCATTTTGTATGATCCCTTTTATTTTGGTAAAATAATTAATGTTTTGCAGCTTCTGAAAGGGGGATGTAAACTTTTGACCAAAATGGGATGCACAAAACATACAATAACAAACATAATCAGAAAGCTATCAACTGCAAACCATCATTTACAGTCAGCGTGAACCTAAATATACTTGGAGTTTAGGTAGTTCAGCAAGTGGCTTTTTGTCAATAGGTTATGTGTGTAATTTACTTTTTGCCCCTAAGCAGAATTTCGAATCCATTACCCTGCCAATAAGTTTAGATGCAGCTGTGTGGACTGTAATAGTGCAACGTGATATGTCACATGCTCATGGTCAGAGGACTTATAATTCCTGGGGCAAAAGATGAAGAGGGACAGCCACCTCCTCTTCCTCTCTCTTGGCAGATCTAGAGGAGCAGTACAGCAGCAGAGAGACAGGAAGACGGACTTGGTTATGTAACTGGAGACCTTGTGTGTGTCCTCTCTGGGTTCACATTTACAGCCCTGACGGAGAGAGCAGAGCTTGAAGACACCCTGCGTATCTCTTCCTAGGCTCTGCCACTTTGCATTAGCGTTTGATTTCATAGTCACTGATAATTGGCCCAGTTTGTGTTTTTATGTTTGTCCTTTTTCACACTGACATCGGGCTTTATGGCAACGGAGATATGAACAACAACACGATGCCACGCTAGGAAGAAACATTATCTATCTATCTATCATTTTATTTCATGTCCAATCGTCATAGTGCAGTATTTCTCCCTTTGTTTAAAGTTGAAACGGTTATATTGTTTCATTCTAAAATCTGCAAATTTGCTTGAATAGGTTTTAAACCTCAGATCTGTATGCTAACATTTATATAATAATGCTCACAAAAACGGTAGGCTTTTATTTCTGGCTGTTTCTCCCCCTTCCTTGCTGGCAAAGGCGCTCTTTCTTATTCATTTCTTTCAAAATAAATCAGTTCAGACAAAATGAGATGTCAGCCAAGGGACATGACAGCCTTTCAAGCAAACATGTTCAGCATTGGATGCAATGGCGAGGACTCTGTATTGAAAGCTTCCTATCTGACTGACAGGGAAGAGAAGAAATCGTTGAATACAGTTGTTATTTTTATTTTCTTTGTGCACAGAAAGTATTCTCGTAACTTCATAAAATTATGATGTCACATGGACTTAAATGTTTCAGTTGCGTCGTTGTTTATGCAGGGTCTGAAAGCTTTTGGATTTCATCAAAAATATCTTAATTTGTGTTCTGAAGATGAACGAAGGTCTTACGAGTTTGGAACGACATGAGGGTGAGTAATTAAGTCATTTTTGGGTGAACTGTCCTTTTAAAGTTCAAATTTCCCCACAAAACCGGACATGCAGATTCTGGTTCTAATGTTACAGGATGTCTTTGTTCAAAAACACACAGTACTGTTTAGTCCTGTACACTGTGGCATGTGTGAAATTCAATTATGGTCATGCTGTCCAGCCTCTCCGAGCAACACTTCCTAACTGGAGAAAGCACCGGCCAGGTGGCGACCCTGCAGGCAGTACCCAGCACTGAGCTCACTGCCCTGGGCCAAGGCCGTAGGATGGCCCACTGCCATCTTCCTACATGACAACACACAACACAGTCTCACGATCCAGACACACTGGGAACAGGGCACGGTCCACGCTCACGACCACCGGCGTTTCCACAGACGCCTGGGCTCTCAGGGTCGCTGCCACAGAGATGCACATTGCATAGCACTTTGCTCCATAATTCATACTAAGTTCTTAAAATAGCGCCCTTCCGACAGTACTCAGTGTTCCACAAGCTCACTGAAATAGAATCAATGCATGCGCTTAGATCCTGAACACAGGCTGAATAGAAAGCACCATACGGAATTGGGCTTTGCTTGAGAGGAAAACTACAAATATCGACCTCTAGGTAACAGGTGAAGAGTCTGGGACTGTAATGTAGCATCTGATCGGGCATGGTTTTGTTCATTTAAAATGACTGGCATGTGTACTGGAAAGGTTCTCAAAAGAGAGATGTAGATGATAATATAGAGATGACAATCGTGAAATTTTGGCTGATGATTAATTGTCGTACATAGGCCTATTACAGCAAACACTGATTTATTTTTGGTTTTCAGATTCAATTTTAACTTTGGTTATCTTTTCTTTTTTCTCTTTTCTATATCATTATATAAACTTATAATATATATATATATATATATATATATATATATATATATATATATATATATGTACGTTTATAATTATTATATGTAATTTATTATTATTATTATTATTATTATTATTATTATTATTATTATTATTATTATTCAATAACATAGTAATAACTATTATAAATAAGATAAGTTTTAAATTGTTGTTAGTTTTATTAAATTAATAATAATATTATTAATCATAATAATAAAATGTCATCGTTATCATTATTATTTATGAACCAGTATTAATGTAATTCATTTTTATTTCATTTTTAATTGTTAAAGTTTCTATTAATACTACTACTACTACTACTACTAATAAATGCCATTATCATTCTATGATAAAAATAAAAATACATGTCATTATCACTTTTTTGTTGTTATATTAATAATAATAACAGGAACAATTATAAAAAGTAATAATAATGATAATGAATTATTATTATTATTCAATAACAGTAATAACAATTAAACAAGTTTTAAATGGTTGTTAATTATTTATTATTATTATTATTATTATTATTATTTTACAAAATAATAATAAATGCCATCAATATTATTATTTAACAAGTATTAATTTAATACATTTTTACTTGAGTTTTAATTATTAAAGTTTTAGTTGAATAATAATAATAATGTAATAAAAAGAATAAAAAAATGTCATTATCACTTTTTGTTGTTATTATAATATTAATAACAAAACCAATTATAGCTAATTATTGTTGTTATTATTATTCAATAACATAGTAATAATAATTGTAAATAAAATAAGATTTTAATTGTTCATTATTTTGTTAATAATAATAATAATAATAATATTATTATTATTAATAATAATAATAAATGAATGTAATTTTAAAATTTTAATTTTAAACTTAGTATAATGACTTAATGATACAAATCATAATTATTTAACAAGTATCAATTTAATGAATTTTTACTTAAATGTCATTATCAACTTTTTGTTGTTATTATAGTAGTAGTTATAAATAATAATATTAGTTATTAGTAGTTATTATGTATTATGAATTTTTATTATTAGTATTATTATTGTTGTTGTTGTTGTTATTAATATTTTTATTATTGGGTAAGTTCTTCATTTTTATTAAAATTGAATTCAAGTGAATTTAAAGTGCGAAAAAAAAAATCAATATTCAATATTTTTAATAATAACAAAACTACTTATAAATAGTAATAATAATTACTATGAATTGTTATTTATTATTATTAATATTATTATTATTGGATGTTTTTTTTTAATTCACCCATAATGATCACACATATATTTTAGGGGGAACAATTTATATATATATATGTGTGTGTGTGTGTGTGTGTGTGTGTGTGTGTGTGTGTGTGTGTGTGTATATATATATATATATATATACACACACTCATATACACTCATGCTGAGGTGTAATATTCATGGGTAAAACTCTGTACTTTCCTGTACTCTCTTATGGTTTTGCATCCCTCACTCACATAAAATCATTGTATGTTGCACAAGTAATAATGTGCATTGTCTCTGAAAGACGCATTGCTTGATATCACAAGCTGACATGCCACAGAATCTGCTCATCTTTTGGACATGACTGCTGCGTCAGTCAAACTGTCCTGGAAAAGCTGGTAATGATGTTGACAGTGTGGGGGGGAAATACAGAGGTTACTGCAGAGCCCCTTTATTATCCATGCCCAATCATAACAGGCAAGTGTAGGGGAGACATCAAGCCAGCCTCTCTGGGGTCCATGCAAACTCCCCCCTCCGAACCCCCTTTGACTGGCAGGCCAACTAATGGGTCCTGACTGAGGAAAATCAGCCTCTGTTAAGAGGAAGCAGCAAGTCCTGCCATAGGCCAGAAGAAAGGATGCCAAGGAAGAATCCAAGAGCATCCACAACCCGTTCAGTAGACCTTCTCTCACAATATGAGGTCGAATACTTCCTGCAGGCTGGTCACTCACCACCCGTCACAAATAATCTATAAACGCAGTCAGAATAGGAAGAGCTTCATTAGTAACAGCATTGGTATGTTCAAATGATTGTTTAGTTCAAGCTGTATTCCATCGGCCTTCACCAGTTGATGAATAAGTAATGTGTATTTTTTCTCCTCAGTATTACTATATTTAACACACTAAAGCTGATAGCGAAACCCACAAACCATTTTATCAAGCATTAATGACAGGACACTATTGAGATTAAATATCTCCTTTTCAGGTTAAACTTTCATTAACCTGAAAAGCCTCCTCTTTCAGTCGATAAACCCACTCAGAGCTGGAGTTCTGAAACTGGCTGATGCAACAATGGCAAAAATGAGCATCTTTGCATAATTTGACTGTTTCTTTGTTGGAATTAGGATATTTTTGATGAAATCTGAGAGCTTCCTGACCCTGCACAGACAGCAACGCAACTGACACATTCAGGGCCCAGAAAGGTAGTGAGGACATCGTTAAAATAGTCCATGTGACATCAGTGGTTCAACCGTATGTTATGAAGCTACAAGAATTCTTTTTGTGCTCAAAGAAAACAAGAAATAATGACTTTATTCAACAATTTCATCTTTTCCATGTCGGTCTTCAACACACAACCCTGCTTAGATTGTTGACTTTCACTCACAGTTATTGTAGCACATAATAAAATTATCCACATCTGCATGCGTCCTTTCACTAATGTTCATCTTTGATAATGAACAGTCATGTTCTCGTCTTTCAAGTAAGGGTAAACACCTTGGGACTGGGGCTTTTAACTGTCAGACAATACATCATGTTCCATGGTTTGATCCCTGTATTTAAAGCAGGTCTAATATTGGTTATGTTTTTATTCATGCAACAAAGATTTGCCACCCTGACGGCCATCAAAAGGCACTTTTATTCATAAATTGAACAGCATTTGGCCATTTAGAGTTATGTGTGAACGAGACACTGTGTTGAACTGGTATTTGCTGACTTAAACTTAAATAGTTCGCCCAAAAATGAAAATTCTGTCATGAATTACTCACCCTCATTTTTAGTGCCACGTTAAAAAAATAATAATAATTTTAAAAAATGTGATTATGAGATTAAAATCGTAATACATGTATTTCAAGAATAAAGTCAAAATTATGAGAATACAGTTTAAATGTTTCGAGAATAAAGTCAAAATTATGAGAATACAGTTTAAATGTTTCGAGAATAAAGTCAAATTGTTTAGAGAATAAAGTCAAAATAGTTCAGGAATAAAGTCGAAATACTTCGAAAATAAAGTCGAAATGTTTTGAGAATAAAGTCAAAATATTTTGAGAATAAAAAGTCTAAATATTTTTACAACTAAGTCAAAATTTTGAGAATAAAGTTGAAATTACAAGAATAAAGTAGAAATGTTTCGAAAATAAAGTCAAAATATTTCAAGAATAAAGTTAAAATGTTTAAAAAATAAAGTCGAAATGTTTTGAGAATAAAGTTGTAATATTTCGAGAATAAAGTCGAAATATTTCGACAATAAAGTCAAAATTTTGAGAATAAAGTTGAAGTGTTTCAAGAATAAAGTCAAAATGTTTAGAGAATAAAGTCAAAATATTTTGAGAATAAAGTCGCAATGTTTTGAGAATAAAGTTGAAATATTTCAAGAATATAGGTGAAATGTTTTGAGAATAAAGTTGAAATATTTCAAGAATATAGTTGAAATGTTTTGAGAATAAAGTTGAAATATTTCAAGAATAAAGTCAAAATGTTTTGAAAATAAAGTCGAAATGTTTTGAGAATAAAGTTGAAATATTTCGAGAATAAAGTCGAAATTACTAGAATAAAGTTGAGATATTTTGACAATAAAATCAAAATTTGAGAATAAAGTTGAAATGTTTCGAGAATAAAGTCAAAATATTTTGAGAATAAAGCCAAAATATTTCAAGAATAAAGTCAAAATGTTTTGAGAATAAAGCCGAAATATTTCAAGAATAAAGTCAAAATGTTTTGAGAATAAAGTTGAAATATTTCGAGAATAAAGTTGAAATGTTTTGAGAATAAAGTTGAAATATTTCGAGAATAAAGTTGAAAGATTTCAAGAATATAGTTGAAATGTTTTGAGAATAAAGTTGAAATATTTCGAGAATAAAGTTGAAATGTTTTGAGAATAAAGTTGAAATATTTCGAGAATAAAGTTGAAATATTTCAAGAATAAAGTCGAAATGTTTTGAGAATAAAGTTGAAATATTTCGAGAATAAAGTTGAAATGTTTTGAGAATAAAGTTGAAATATTTCGAGAATAAAGCCGAAATATTTCAAGAATAAAGTCAAAATATTTTGAGAATAAAGTTGAATTATTTCGAGAATAAAGTTGAAATGTTTTGAGAATATAGTTGAAATGTTTTGAGAATAAAGTTGAAATATTTCGAGAATAAAGTTGAAATGTTTTGAGAATAAAGTTGAAATATTTCGAGAATAAAGCCGAAATATTTCAAGAATAAAGTCAAAATGTTTTGAGAATAAAGTTGAATTATTTCGAGAATAAAGTTGAAATGTTTTGAGAATATAGTTGAAATGTTTTGAGAATAAAGTTGAAATATTTCAAGAATAAAGTCAAAATGTTTTGAAAATAAAGTCGAAATGTTTTGAGAATAAAGTTGAAATATTTCGAGAATAAAGTCGAAATTACTAGAATAAAGTTGAAATATTTTGACAATAAAATCAAAATTTGAGAATAAAGTTGAAATGTTTCAAGAATAAAGTCAAAATGTTTTGAGAATAAAGTTGAAATATTTCAAGGATAAAGTCAAAATATTTCAAGAATAAGGTCAAAATGTTTTGAGAATAAAGTCGAAATATTTCAAAAATAAAGTCGAAATGTTTCGAAAATAAAGTCAAAATATTAAGAGAATAAAGTTAAAATTATGAGAATAAAGTCGAAATATTTAGAGGACAAAGTCAAAATGTTTTGAGAAAGTCAAAATATTTTGAGAATAAAGTCGAAATATTTCAAGAATAAAGTCAAAATATTTCAAGAATAAAATTGAAATTATGAGAATAAAGTCGAAATATTTTGACAATAAAGTAAAAATTATGAGAATAAAGTCTAAATATTTCAAGAATAAAGTAGAAATTACAGGGGAAAAAGTCAACATTTTTCAAGAATAAAGTCAAAATGTTTCAAGAATAAAGTCAAAATATTTTAAGAATAAATTAAAATTACGAGAATTAATTCGGACCAATTACGAGATTAAAGCTGTAATACTTTGAGAGTATATTTTAGCCTATTGCGCATGCAAATGGGCCGGTTTGGGAGGACCGGGAGAAATTCCGAAGTCTCAGCTTTCAAAATCTGTCAGTTTTATAGCAAAATACAAACAATATGTCTTACAATAATGTGTTTTTAACGCTCCTTAATGTGGCGTGACACATTAAACAGAACTTTGAGAAGTTCTTAAAACAGTGTTATAGTTATATGCATGAGTGTGTGTAAATGATGGCAGAATTTTCTTTTTTTTAATCAGTTTTCATTTCTTTAGTTTGCTTTTTTGTTGCTAAAACATAAACAAGAACCAAACTGTGATTAAAAAAGAAAAAAGAAAAAAACAAACCTTCAAAACAAGCCCAGACACCGCAGGATAAGCCTTAACACGTAGCATATTGAGAAACATTTTAATTTCGTTAGTACAAACTGATCAGCAGCTAAGGTACAAGTGTGACGTATTTCTAACGGCTTTGACGAAACAGCCCACATGCTCCTTCGTCTCTGATAGGTGGAGCCCATGGCAGCGTCTTCAGCCGCTGTGAGCATGCACAGGGAGCAGACAATGAGAAACAAGGGAAGGCTTGATAAGAGCAAGGGAGCTGCTGCTAAAAAAAGGAGGGAGTAATTAGTAAATGTCGTCTAAGAGGAGCACGGTGAATTAGAGGCCTAGTGGATCATGTAATTAGGGGTAGACCAGTCTCCAGCACAGCGCAAAGGGTGGAGGGGACACTACATCTTCAGCCATCTTCATTTTAATGATCATTAGGAATCTTTCACCATACTAAGGTGAAGGTTTAATGTATATACACTTTGTAAACATTACCAGCTTCAGAAACTTGCAGGCTCTGTTGGATTGCAAATGACAGTTAAAGGGACAGTTAAGTCTGACAACAGTCAATAGTTTACTATTATTTTTATTGATAGTGACATAGAAATGGTACACTTCTAAAAAGGAATAGATTTTGAGAAATTTTAAAGGGATAGTTCACCCAAAAATGAAAATTACCCCCTGATTTACTCACCCTCAAGCCATCCTAAGTGTATATGATTTTATTCTGTCAAACAAATACAATCGGAGTTATATCAAAAAATGTCCTGACTCTTCCAAGCTTCATAATGGCAGTGAATGGCTGTTGAGATTTTGAAGTCCAATAAATCACTTGCTCACCGATGGATCCTCTGCAGTCAGTGGGTGCCGTTAGAATGAGAGTCCTTAATCCATAATAACGCTTCCTCCAATAAAAAAGTCTGTGCTCTGTTGTCCTCTCCTATCAAAATCTATCAGCATATTTGTTTAGAAATGATTTTATCAGTAGAGGTAGAATTATTGATAAAGGACATATTTTTAGCCAGAAGCAACAGTTTAAAGTTAAAAACGTCCTACACTTACAAAATGTGCAACTTCTCACTTCACAAGATTTTATTTGATAGACTGGAGTCGTGTGGATTACTTGTGGATTATTGTGATGTTTTTATCAGCTGTTTGGACTCTCATTCTGACGGCACCCATTCACTGTAAAGGATCCCTTGGTGAGCAATGTAATGTAATGCTAAATTTCTCCAAATCTGTTCCAATGAACAAACAAACTCATCTACCTCTTGGATGGCCTGAGAGTGAGTAAATTGTGAGTGAGTAAACTATCCCTTTAAATCACTTGCTCACCGATGGATCCTCTGCAGTCAATGGGTGCCGTCAGAATGAAAGTCCTTAATCCATAATAACGCTTACTCCAATGAAAAAGTCTGTGCTCTGTTGTCCTCTCATATCAAAATCCATCAACATATTTGTTTAGAAATTATTTTATCAATAGAGGTAGCAGAATTTTTGATAGAGGACATATTTTTTTAGCCAGAAGCAAGAGTTAAACGTCTTATTGATGGATTTGGTTATTATAAAAAGTGTAACTTTTCACTTCACAAGTGTTATATGATAGACTGGAGTCGTGTGGATTACTTGTGGATGATTGTGAAGTTTTTAACAGCAGTTTGGACTCTCATTCTGATGGCACCCATTCACTGTAAAGGATTCATTGGTGAGCAAATTATGCTAAATTTCTCCAAATCTGTTCCAATGAACAAACTCACCTGCATCTTGGATGGCCTGAGAGTGAGTAAATTGTCAACAAATTTTCATTTTAGGGTGAACTATCCCTTTAAATCACTTGCTCACTGATGGATCCTCTGCAGTGAATGGGTGCCGTCAGAATGAAAGTCCATAATCCATAATAGCACTTCCTCCAATGAAAAAGTGCATCCTCTGTTGTCCTCTCCTATCAAAATTTATCAATATATTTGTGGAGGAAGCAGAATTACTGATAGAGGGCTTATTTTTGTATCCAGAAGCAACAGTTTAAAGTTAAAAATGTCTTAATGATAGGTTCGGTTATTACAAAACGTGCAACTTTTCACTTCACAAGGTGTTATTTGATAGACTGGAGTCGTGTGGATTATTGTGATGTTTTTATCAGCTGTTCGGACTCTCATTCTGACAGCACCCATTCATTGTAAAAGATCCATTGGTGAGCAAGTAATGTAATGCTAAATTTCTCCAAATCTGTTCCAATGAACAAACAAACTCACCAACCTCTTGGATGGCCTGAGAGTGAAATATTCAGCAAATTTTCATTTTTGAGTAAACTATCCGTTTAAATCATTTGCTCACCGATGGATCCTCTCCAGTGAATGGGTGCCATCAGAATCAAAGTCCATAATCCATAATAACGCTACCTCCAATGAAAAAGTCCATGTCTTATTGATGGATTTGGTTATTATAAAACATGCAGCTTTTCACTTCACAAGACGTTAATTTATGGATTGGAGTCATGTGGATGACATCTGGATTGTTGTGATGTTTTTTATCAGCTATTTGGACGGCACCCATGCAGAGGATCCGTTGGTGAACTAATGATGTAATGCTAAATTTCTCCAAATCTGTTCCAATGAACGAACAAACTCACTTACCTCTTGGATGGCCTTAGAGTGAGTACATTTTCAACAAATTGAAATGGATGAACTGTTCCTTCACATTAAACATATTTTTCCTTTCATAATGTCTAGTTAGTAATATTGTATTTCGGTATTATTCACACCTGGAAATGTTGCTGTTCTGTCTCTCACATACGTGCCTTTTCTCATCTAAAGGTGCTGTGGTGGGGACACAGAAAAAGTGCTGGGAGAAAGAGGTGAGCAGAGGAGACAAGGAGTTTTAATGCAATTTTTTTTCTGTCTCTGAGCCACACTGTCAGCAGTTGCTGCTGCTGCCAGAGAATGCTGATTCAGATTGCTGCAGACAAAACTGTTGCATTTACTCCCTTCATCGATATCTAAAAGAGAAAAGCCTGATGAAACATGTTCACATAACAGCGTACATGAAAAGAGCAGAGCTTTTGAAACTCAAGGACCCTCCAATCCACATACAAGCACTGTACGTGTTCCAAGCAAATGGACAGTACTCAGTGTTATCTCTTTCCTCGCATGTGCGTCTATGCAAATGTATTCAAAAGATGACGTGAGCAGATGGCAATCGGCAATGACAGTGACAACTATTTAAAATCATACAATGATGTCCTAATATCAGCTTTTATTTTCATCTGTAAGCAGGTAAGTAATGTTAATTCCACATTAAATATCTTATAGAGGGACAAGTCTTTATGTATTCAAATAGCTGTCACGGCAAACCGTGAGGATTTATGAGTGTGTAGTTCTGAGGGAGAGCAGATAACAACAAGGATAAAGTCATAAATGAATCTCATCCGTGAAGTAGCCAGAGTGACAGTACCAGATTAAAGCCTGTGCCTTTTAAACAAATTGGGTGCTTAAAGGAGCATATTGCCTGTGTGCTAGAACATGTTTTATTGTTCAGCCACATTAGCGCTGAGACAAAGAGGAGCGTCACACGACGGCACGTCACAGGTCCTGACGAGCCTAGATAATTGGTTCCCCAATTGATTGCCATGAAAACTGTTTAATTCAGTCAGCCACTGGTGGAGGTGGATGGTAAGGATGACTTAGACCAAGGTCCGTCAGAGCGTCTTATAGTATTCTCCTGAATTAGATCCAGTGTGCATTGACCTTTACTTTCTTCATCCAACACCCGAATTAGTTCTAGGCAGACGAACAGCAAGAAAATTCCTGTTAATTACAATTAGAAACTTTACGATTGTAATTAAATTACCCCATTAACTCTGCATATTTCAGATCTTTATTTAGAATGGAGAATAAATCATTCTGGCTGGCTTTATCACTGGCTGTATTTTCAAATCTATGGCTTTCAGTTGAACACAATGGATTAGGGCTGGCACTAACGATTATTTTGGTAATCGAGTATTCGGTCGATTATTCTGACGTTTAATTAATCAGATATTTCATTTTTTTGTGGTAATAAAAACAGACTTAAGCTTGCCTTTAATACTTTTTTTTATTATTATTCCCTCATTGCTATTATATATGTATTTTAAGTTTATTGTTTACCTTTAAAATGACTTCAAATGCATATATAATAGCAATGAGGCAATAATAGTTGAAATAAAGTATCAAAAGCAAGTAATCATGTGGTTTTATTAAAATTGTTAATATAATGTATTATAAACAATACAACTAATGTACATTATGTTTTATATCAAATGCCTGCAGATGGCGCCAATGGCCTGACGATTGTTTTTACACGTTATGCACGATCTAATCCTTGTTTAATATTGACTACACAACATCTAATTAAAATGTCCACTTGATCTTTAACATTTGGCCATTTCTTTATAACGGAAATGCTACAGATACTGTAATTTCTTGAATATGTGGACATCAAAACGTGTAAACTCCGAGCTAATGTTTAAACCTTTATTTTGAAATCGCGATGAAAAATTAGCATATTTAGAAATATATGAATGTATTTTCCTGTGTTTGCTAAACGATTTCCCTGACATATCTGATGAAATGCCACATGTTGCTCAGTGATAGAGTTTGGGATGCTCCATACATGTAAAATGATAACAGTTTGTGTGGAGCTTTGTCTCTGGCACACACATAATAATAAAGCGCATGTATTTATTTAATTTAATATATTTTATTTAATTGAATCGTAGCGTTTGTGAATTCACAATAGCAGTATTTATTATGATTTTAAATGGGTTTTATACATCATACAGCCTTGAAAAAATGCATTTTATGATGGACTCTAGTCCGTGGAATGAGCCACTTCCGGTATTTTGCCGGTTACTCGACGCGGGCAAATTGCAGTCGAGGAATTTTTAAAATCGAGTTCTCGAATTGAATCGAGGAATAGTGACAGCCCTACAATGTATGAAACTGAAGAATCTTTATACAGTTATTTTCTATACAATAACTGTTTATAGTGACAAATAAGGGAAAGAAATGCCACAAAAACCACTGCATAAATGTATTGTTTTGTAGGACAGAGAATAACAGTTCAAGGGTAAGTAAATAATCACAGAATTTTCATTTTTGTTTTAACTATTAAAGTCACATTGTAATGCAAGTCAGATCTTTTTGTTCATGTAGACTGCTGCAAGGATAATGTATGTTTGTTTGTAGGCTGAGACCTAGAAACGAGTCAGCATTTTACCACTTCCGGTTCCGTCGTCCCAAAATCAGTGGTTTTTTAAAATGGGTTTTTGGTTCAATGGCTAAAATAAGGTCTGTGGTTAACATACGCTTGAAATATTTTCACGTTTTTTAAATTTAAAAAGTTGTTGGAAGCTTAGTAATGGTGATGTTGAAGTCATGCAACTGTGGTGTAGTTCGTTTATAGCCTTCATTTACCTGTTTACTTTTGTATTCATGCTTAAAAAAATCATTAAAGATGTATTCATTTGTGAAGATTCAACATTATGAACAAAATGTGTCAAAATCATACATTATTGTAGGTCATGGAGGTTATTTTGTGGGTTTTGGTTGAGGGAACCAGGGTGAGGCTAACTTACAGGTTGGCCTACAAAAATACTTCATCACTGCGGCACACTATTTTGACAACTGAAATGAATTATCGAAAAAGAAACTTGGTCCTATTCATCAAATGTTAATTGGATTGAGGCAAATTTAAAAAACGTATTAAATGATTGGATACATAAACTGAAAACAGTCTATATTTACTGAAATATTGAGTTGTAACATTCTGATTAAAAATTACAGGCTCAAATTTAAAAATAGTAAAAAATAAGCATGGTTGAATTGGTCACAAGATTAATAAGATTTATTTAGAAAGCCATTTTATGACTTCATAGGTGCTCAAAATGATTTGAGATGTTTTGTAAACAGGGTTAATCAGACAGTTTACTTACTTCAACCACACAGCCTCTTTCCAAAACACCAAATTTTAAAATGTACAAAAAGTGTTTCAGGGATCATTCAGAACAAGCCATTTTATGCGCTGTATTCGCTGAAATTGCTGACATCACCTTTACTATGTAAGAAAGTCAGGAGTCATATCTCTACAGGAAAGGGCTGAATGGAGGCATTACGAACATGTCCTTGGTAGATTTTTTTTTTTTTTGCTTATGGTGAATCACAGACGTGGTGTCAACAATTACAGGAGATAAAGAAGAGGAAATGACAGAGATGTTCAAGGAGCTGCTGCATTTAAGCACAAATGGCTGATTACAACCGTCATCTATTGTAAGGTTTAAGTGTGGACACAAAGTGATGGTTTAAGCCCTTCCGAAATGGTTTAGTACAGAAATTAGTATTTTAAATAATCTTCAAAGACAAATGTTTTTCTTAGAAATCTTCGTAGGGTGCACTGAAAGTGCAACAACCCTGAGAGATGCAAAACAAGCTTTCCTGCAGGGTGGCAGGAAGTGTACCGCTCATTGCAAATGCTCCTTTGATTAACTGAGCAAATGCAAAGCCCTGCATGATTTACTGCCAATCGACCACTAATGATCATTCACACAATTGATTACAGATAAACGCATTGGTCGGACGAGCAATAGAGCTACCTAAAAGAGCAATAATACCTCTGAACGTGTAATAAGAATGTTTAGTGAGCTTAAATGATAATTCCAATGATAATAATGCTTTTGAAAGCTGTTTTAATTGATTTTGTTGAAATGTATGAAAAAAGACAATTGATTAGAGGATCTATTTAATAATCATAATGCATTTTTTTTTTAAATATAAGCAAGTTAAATGCATTTGCACATATTAAGATATCCAACTCAGACCCACCTCAGCCTCATGTCATTCCAAACCTGAGTTTCTTTCTTTTGTTGAGCACAAAAGAAAATATTTTTAAGAATGTTGGTAACCAAACATTTGACTGTAGCCATTAATTTCCATAGTTGGGTGAGTAAATGATGACGGAATTTTAACTTTGAGTATGTAGATAATTATTTATATATATTTTTTTATATATATAATTTTATATTTTCATTCATTACATGTGTTTAGATTTATAGTTTTAACCATTATCCACCTTTTTCTTCAACATGGAGGTAAGCCCATGGGTAAGACTTCCAGTTCATTATACACTATAGGGAAATAACGGGAAGAAATAACAATGGGCAGTAAACGGTAAAACTGTTTGCACTACAAACCAGTGTGTTCATAATTAAAATAATACGTTAAATAATAATATGGTAAGACACACCAGTTTGCAATATCAAGCAGCAAAACAAGCTATTTTGTACAGCTAAAAATAGCTGGAAGTGAATGAGACAAGAAGCCACACCCATCAAATTTACAAATGGCCACACCCACTCTTGCAAAAAAAAAAAAAAAAAAATGGATAAAACGGACAGTTTTCGGTGCTTGCTTCTGATTGGTCAGTACAGCCATAGATATATATTTAGATGCCATATTAGCGGCTGTTTCTATGGGCCGCTATATGTAAGCCATCTGCCATATTTCTCAACACTCTAGAGCAAGTTGCTGGTGCATCTGGGATGCAACTGTAAATATTTGCATGTTTAAATATTTATGTCTTCAGTAGACCTCACAAGATGCTTTTGCTGAGTTGGCGCCAATAGCCAAATGCAGTGCTATTGCGTTGCGGGCGTCCCGAGTTCGAATCCCGGCGCAAGGACCTTTTTTGATACCGCCCCCTTCCCTCTCTCCTACTTTGCTTTCTGTCAGCTATGATCAGTCCTATCATAATAAAGGCAAAAAATAAATCTTAAAAAAAAGACACTTTTGCTAAACTAACGCAATACAACAAGAGGAAGCCGTTAGCTAACAAGGCATTTAAAAAGAACTTTAGTTTGAAAACCTGTAATAATGTACAAGTTTGCTTTCATTTATTTTCAAGATCTGAGGTAAACTATCTGTTGTTGCTTTCATTATGGTTATAAATGTCATGCGATATGATATTCAAACTCACATTATACACTTTTAACATTGAATGAAGCACATAATCAGCACCTGAGATTAGTTTGTCATAGTATGTTGTTGTTCCAGCCGCGACTTCACAGAAATAAAAACAGTTTCTAAAATTACAACAAAAGTTAGTTAGGACAGAAACAATGATTAACATGGAAAAGATATCTTTTATCGCGTGTCGCGGTAAAGGACACTTCTGGTTCGGGTTGAGAGTTCCGGTTCATTAGCCGCAATAGGGAAACAGCGAGACGAATAACATTGTGCAGTAAATGGTAAAACTGTTTGCACTACAAACCAGTGTGTTCACAATTAAGATAATACATTAAAATAATATGGTAAGACACCAGTTTGCAATATCAAGCAATAAAACTGTTTTGTACTAAAAATAGTTGGACGCGGATGTGACCGGTAGCCAAACCCGTAACATTTCTAAATGGTCTGCTCACTCTTACGGTAAAAAAAAAAGGTGGATATGAAAAACAATATTGCTCTTGTGAATATATAATAAGTCTTTCTGCAGCGCCGAATTACGCACCTAACATACTTTTCGTAGCATTATTTCCACCATTAAAATTTCTTCTATTGTAAAAAGGCTATTTTGCCGCCTCTATGCAGCATTGAAACGCACCGTTTGTTGTATATAAGACACTTCAAATTGAGATTATGTGTTAGCTTTAGTTCAAACATGGCACGTGGTAACATTTAATGCAATTCAGTTTCAAAACGGGTTTTCCTCCGATCTGAATCTGTGCAACAGATCTAAAATGAACTCAATTTAAGTAACTGTAAAAGTAGCCTACGTTTGTCTCTGTCCGAGGTTCTGAAACCGGATCACGTGACGCCACTGCCTCATTCAGCAGTGAGCGCGCGCACTGGTTTAGAGAGAATTTCACGTGAGAACGCGACAAACCATCACTCGCATACACTGTAGCCTAATTCTCCGCGCTCACTGCGTCACAGAAGAGGCAACGGGTGGCATTTTTGTACCTTTTTCCCAAAGCCTGAACGCATTCGACAACACTACGATGGTAGACTTTGGCATTCTTCGTTTTCCTCTGCGCTTCTTCCCTACTTCATGCCAAGGCGGTGATTGCAGTGGATGGGCAGAACGTGCCAGGCTTCGTTTCTAATCCACAAAGTGCCCGTCTGCTCGGGGATATCGCGCTAAGAAGATGTAAGGACCAAAACAAGCCGTTCCCCTCCCCAAAACCAGCATCTTCTTCACAAAAATGCAGAAGGGAATTCGACTTAATGATGGTCATGTCACCTACCTGGGTCTTTTGGCAAAGAAAGATGGCACGAGGCGAGGCTGCTTAAGCAAAAAGAGCTCCGACAACACAAAATGGCACACCAAGTGGTTTGCTCTGTTGCAAAATATGCTTTTTTATTTTGAGAGCGAGTCCAGTTCGCGACCCTCGGGATTATACCTGTTGGAGGGATGTGTGTGTGACAGGTCGCCCTCACCCAAACCTTCACTCTCAGCCAAGGAGTGCTTAGAAAAACAGGTACGAAACAAACGGAATGGCAACTTTGCTTCATACTTCTGTATGTAGACCGTTAGAATAGAGTTACTTTTGAGGTAAGGCAACTGAAAATGCTCATTCTGTTTCCAGCCATCAGCGACTGGGGGTTTGTTTTATGCGTAAAGATGATGAGCTTGCGCCCGAGACAACCAACAATTTTGCTCAGCGCTCGGAGATTCTTGCACCTCATATTTCCTGTGTTTGTTTAATAGGGTTTATCTCTCTTATCTACTTTTTTCCCTTGTAAATGAGCATCTTTTCTGCGAGATGGCATTACTGTACAAATCCATCGTGTATGTTACATAATATGCGTACTGGACAAATAGATTCCGTGTGGTTACATAAATTATAAATTGATTACAAATATAAGCTACTATGTTATTTGTCATTTAAGGTCTAGTTCATCCAAACGTATATACTCACCCTCATGTTGTTTTAACCCTGTATGACTTACTTTCGTCTGTGGAACTCAAAAAGACAGCTTCAGTCACCGTTCCACTTTCACTGTATGAAACAATTTACAATGAAAGCGAATGGTGACTGATGCTGCGAGTCCCTAGTCCATCTCCCAGAATGTATAACAAAATAAAATCAAAGGAATGACAGAATTATTTTAGTACTTAATGCAGCAAACTTGTTTGTCATTAGGTATAAACACTAATGGCAGTCAACAGTTTACCGTTTTAAGTTCAGTGTGTTTCATCGTTTGGCTTTCCAGGAAAAAGGATGTTATTTATCAGCGTTTCTGCTCGGAGACATTTAAGTTTCGACTGTTCCGCTCTCTGCTTCACACAAGAGAGAAAATGACGCTAGAGAAGCACTTTATAAACCTCAGAGTCGCCATCATGCGGAAAACTGGCGTAGAATCGCAGTCTGTTTGACGTATTGATTTAATTCCCGCGCTGATATTAATAGCATCCTACCTTGGCAACTGCGTCTTCACAACGTGTTTAATAACAAATCGTTCCCAAAACTGAACTTTATGTTCACAAGACGCTGTTTGGGCGTCTGAAAAGGTGTTGTGCAGCATTTAGTGTTCTTTATCGGTGTTGTTGGAAACCAACACTGACTGCTGCTGATTAGGCTGAACCTTTTGACTCCTTCAAAGATGGCATAACATCTTTGTTTTAAGATATTTTAAAGTATTTTGTATATTTGTTGTCACTGAAACATAGTTATAACAATGTTATGTGGTTTGTGCTGAGTTCAGAATGATTATGCATTATCACTTTTACTAGAAAATAGCTTCATGGTCCTATAAAAACGTGTAGATGACGTAAATTAGAGATGCGCTCCAGCTTCTTTGAGCATGTTAGAGATAAGAAATAGATATCTGATAAATATGATTAAAATGTTATCACTTGCGTGAGAAAAGCTGCTCTATTCTACATGGATCGGGTGGTCTTCTAATGGAGGCCACCATGTTGAGATCACATGACCAACAGTGCCCGCCCACTTTGGTTATGGAAGTATTTTTCCCATAGGAATTTTAAAAAGGACTTTGTTAAAAGCCACAAACCATACCAGCCAGCTACAAGATGAATTACAATAATACAAACATTTGATTTGAAGCAAAAATCGCACAGTAGATAAATATAAAACTATTCATTTAAAGATGATGATTATTATAGTAACTGTGTATTTTATGTTTATCGCAAAATATGCACATATATACAGATATTTAAGTCATTTGACAGTGCTCAGTTGTGTCCTGTTTATTGTAATTTTTTGATTGGTGGATTTTTTTTCAGAATTATGGGTAATGTAGTTTTTTCACCAAG
The DNA here is from genome assembly GCA_036247105.1 of Cirrhinus mrigala. Lineage (NCBI taxonomy): Eukaryota > Metazoa > Chordata > Actinopteri > Cypriniformes > Cyprinidae > Cirrhinus > Cirrhinus mrigala. Next base: position 17,403,435 of record CM070024.1, read on the forward strand.
AAGTCCTCTGCTCAAAATCTGTGGAAATAATTGCATCAACAAATACAATGAACAGCCTCATAGCTAACAGGAAATCCTGTCTTTAAATGTGACTCTGGACCATATTTGTAGCAATAGATTGTATGGGTCAAAATTATCAATTTTTCTTTTATGACAAAAATGATTAGGATACTAAGATCACATTCCATGAAGATATTTTGTAAATTTTCTCCAGTAAATATATCAAAACTTAATTTTTGATCAGTAATATGCATTATTAAGATGTTCATTTGGACAATCTTAAAGGTGATTTTCTCAATATTTTGATTTTTTGCACCTTCAGATTTCAGATTTTCAAATGGTTGTATCTCGGAAATATCAAATATTGCCCCAAAAAATTACCCTTATGACTGGTTTTGTGGTTCAGGGTCACAAATGTTTATAAGTTATCGTTAAAGCAGTTTCCCATTTGAGTAAAAATGAATGGGTTTCTAATGATAACAATAACAACACTATTAATAAAACACTTTTTCATTGTTTATGACCTACAAACACAAAATCATCATGGTGATCTGCATGTGTGATCCACCAGACAGTTAAAAAAAATCAGTATGAGTGGAAAAATAAAATGTCCACTCAAGCGGTCCATGTTGAAGTGACGACCCGCAGCTCCACAGAGCGAGGACAAACGGCAGGACGTCAAGTGGTGGCCATGGCCAGCACACCACCAAATGTCTCAGTCTAAGACAGCCGCACTGCATTATACAAGGAGAGAGCTCGCGACGTACTGCGCACCAGCACGAACCTCCAACAATGCACAAAATTTGTTGGGATGGAGTCCAAGAATGTGGACTTTATATATGCATGCATGACAGAAATTATAAATATTGACATGCAGGCGCAAAAGCAGTGTGAACCTGTAGGTGTCAGTATGAAAGGCAGCAAAATGTAAACTAAACACTAAATGAGCGTACCTTTAATATTTAGCAACCTGATGCGACACATGGAGATCTGAAACATACGGTAGTTAGGATAGCTTATCCTGAAACAAAATCTCTGAAAAGCTGCATCAGTTGTGTTTTGTTTTACAAGCACGACTTTTGACTACTGGCCAATGATGGAAACTGACGTGGCTGAAGATGCTTTACCTTGGTTAAACCTGCCTGGCCGTGTCTTCAGCCTGCAGTGCTTATCTCTGTGTGTAAGGACCGCAATTCAACGTGAGTCTGGGACCTTCCTGTGAACAGCTGTCCCTGTGCTGACAAAGCAGGATGCGGCATGGAGTTTGATGCTGTGCATGTCTGTCATCCTCTAAAGAACAGAGCGTGGTTAGAGCGACGTTACCTCACGATCAACAACTCAGTGTTTGATAGAGTCACGCACGCTTCACCCTTTATATGAATAACCTCATTCAGTGTAACTCATTTGCATAAATAATTTCACACTGACAAGCTTTGGGTTTTCACTGAGAAGAGAACACCAAGCAGAGAAGTCAGTATAGATGCTTTTATTGGTCTTCCACTTGTGTACATACACTTTTTTACAATTTACATATTTTATGAATCAGATAGTGAGGTACAGAGTAATAATACATTACTGTTGCTCACATTTCATGTGTCTTGAGTAAGCACATGCACTTCTTCTCCCAGCATAGGCTCATTGGAAATACGTGCCTCTATATACATTTCTGCAAAACTGAAATAATGTACCTATATGTATGAATCACTGAGGCAGTAACACTAGAGGCAGTAAAAATCAAACAACTTTTATTACTTTTCACACAAAGTATGATTTACACGTAGAGTTTTGATTAATAAAGCCTAATTTTCACAATTACTTGTAGAATATTGTTATGACTTCAAAACAATTTTAACCTCGCAATTTGAAAACTAATACTTTTGAAGGTTGTCATCACATATACAGCTTCATATGCATGAGTTTTCTAATTCAGTAGGTTTGTTCGGTAGCTCACGTTACAGCACTGATGAAACTGCAGTTGGACAAAACAGCTCAAATCCGCATAAGAAAGTTAAAATAGCACGGCTGCATCAACAAATGCATTTTTTAATTACTTTTGCATTTGTTAACCCTATCGGTTAAGTTTAGGGTTGACACTAACCGGATATTTGAATTCTGAACTGCTGCAATATGTAAATCAAGCTGCGTAATAAAAATGCAGAAATACGTGCCATCAGCGTGATAAAAACGTGCCACAGTCACATATTGAATGTGTGTTTTAGCGCCATTCTCTGGACATTTTACTTTGAAACTGTCACGAAACAAGCAGTAAGGTACGTAATTACGGTGTTGCAGAAATGTTTATAAAAGGACGTATTTTCATGAGTCTGGGTTGTCTTTTCCTCATTTGACTGAGTAATTTCATTAACTTAATAATTTTAAAAATGTCAGGGTCTTAAAGTCCCCATGAAATCAAAACTAAAGATTTTGGAATTTTAGTATGAATTCTCTATAAGCTAGTGTGCTCCAAAACAAGAAAGCTTTCACAAGATACACTCTTAAAAATAAAGGTGCTTCAAAAGGTTCTTCAAGCGATGCCATAGAAGAACCATTATTCAGTCAAAGGTTCTTTAAAGAACCATTTCTTGCTTACTTTTTTATAATCTGAAGAACGTTATTTGCCACAAAAAAAACCTTTTGTGAAACAGAAAGGTTCTTCACATGTTAAAGGTTCTTTATTAAACCGTTTAGACAAAAAAGGTTCTTCTATGCCATCGTGAAGCACCTTTATTTTTAAGAGCGTATAAGCATTAAAAACTGACAGTATTTCACTTCCGCGAATATGAATCAACGATTTTGATGACATCACGCTGCACTTCAGCTTCTCATCAAGCTTTCTGTCCAATCAAATGCTCTCTAGAATCCGAAGCGTCCCTCCCCCCACACTATAAATACCTGCTGAAGCTGCGGCTGAGATCGGTCACTTGGTCACAGTGTTGGTATTTTCTGTTATGTGAATGGCATGTAGTGCACAATGGAGGCAATAGGGAACGATTCAGACAGTGTAAATATGCTTTTGATTGGGGCAAATGACGTCTGGTTTTGCGTTGTGTCACGTGAACCACAGTAGCGCACAGTCTGTTCCGGATTTTGGCTCTGGTCCAGAGACGCGATCGCACGGAGCGGATCATATGCGCGAGTCGGCATATATTAAACACTTTTAAAACTACACAGCCTCAGCATGATTATGATCACTATTTTGTTTCAGTAAGAGTTTCGTATTAAATAGGGGGTAATCATTTAGACTGCTGGCTGTCAAATGCGGCTTTGCCGAGCTCAACTCTGGCTCAAGCAGAAATAAATGAAACGCTATTGGCTATTTTAAAAAAATGGGGTCAGGGCTGCTCGATATGTCCCGCCCTGTTTTCCTGTTTCAGTTGAAATTACGTCACCACATAGAATAAGGCCGCGATCACACCGAACGCGTTTTTGCAGCGAGAGGCGCCTTTTTTGAATTGTTTTCTATAGGCAGTGAGCGTTATGCGCGCTGTTTATGCGCCGCGGGTATGGGGTTATTTTTGTGTCTTTATTATTCAAACAAAAATACTGTGTTTGAGAGTAAAACTAAGTATTTTGTAATTAAAAAATAAAAGTTTGCAAAAAAAGTCTTCTTAAATCTCAAAAATAAAGAAATTGATAACAAAAGTATTTGCAGTGCATGTACTTTTCTTTACAATCTTTATTTTTCTTTGCGCACTTCAAACACTTTTCATCGCGAAACCACAAGTTTTGCTCTCCTTTCTGCTTTCTTTTTTTGCGAGTCTAAAATTTTTGTTTGCGAGTTAAAAAGTTTTGCTTGCGAGTAAGCTGTATCTCAGTGGGCGGTCTCTACCTACCAGGATGAAAGGCCTTTTTCTATTGGTCACTCTCGATTGAAGTGACCACGCCCACTACGTTGTGCCGCCAGGCGCCAGTCTGACTGAGGAGCGAGCGAGGTTCAGCCATGGCGAACAACAGCAACAACAGGTCGTTTACTGGGTGAGATAACCAAGTTAACGTCTTAAACTCAGTGACAAGTGAACTTATGTAGTCTATCTTCTCATGCTCACATATTTAAATACGTAACGTTAGATAAGCCCGCCTGTAGTTCGGCGATACCGTTAAATAGAGGGGCACGAGATGACTCGGATGACGATTGTAATCAAGGTAAAGACCATTATGACATGCAAGAGTCGTACAGTTGCAGTATTAACATTAAGTGACATGGCATCTGACGCACGGAAGCCACTGGTGCATGCCACTGCTCAGTGCCAGTGACACATACGGTTTTCTTTGACATATGCCGATGGACTGTGTCACTGCTGAAAGTGTCACTGCTCCTGCACCTTCCGCGTGTCAAATGCCATGTCACTTAATGTTAATACCGCTACTGTATGACTCTTGCATGTCATAATGGTCTTTACCTTGATTACAATCGTCATCCGAGTCATCTCGTGCCCCTCTATTTAACGGTATCGCCGAACTACAGGCGGGCTTATCTAACGTTACGTATTTAAATATGTGAGCATGAGAAGATAGACTACATAAGTTCACTTGTCACTGAGTTTAAGACGTTAACTTGGTTATCTCACCCAGTAAACGACCTGTTGTTGCTGTTGTTCGCCATGGCTGAACCTCGCTCGCTCCTCAGTCAGACTGGCGCCTGGCGGCACAACGTAGTGGGCGTGGTCACTTCAATCGAGAGTGACCAATAGAAAAAGGCCTTTCATCCTGGTAGGTAGAGACCGCCCACTGAGATACAGCTTACTCGCAAGCAAAACTTTTTAACTCGCAAACAAAAATTTTAGACTCGCAAAAAAAGAAAGCAGAAAGGAGAGCAAAACTTGTGGTTTCGCGATGAAAAGTGTTTGAAGTGCGCAAAGAAAAATAAAGATTGTAAAGAAAAGTACATGCACTGCAAATACTTTTGTTATCAATTTCTTTATTTTTGAGATTTAAGAAGACTTTTTTTGCAAACTTTTATTTTTTAATTACAAAATACTTAGTTTTACTCTCAAACACAGTATTTTTGTTTGAATAATAAAGACACAAAAATAACCCCATACGCGGGCGCCTCGCATTTTTGCCGGAACGCTCTGAGCGCCTGAAGTTGAAAAAAAAAAGCAACTCTGAGCAGAAAAGCGCCCGACGTCATCGCGGTTTTTTCCATTATCCAATCGAATGAATGAAGAGGCGGGCCTTCTGTTGTGGTGACGCAAGTTTTACCGAAGCTTAAAAAGTCCGGAGACTGCAGTGATGGAGGAGAAACTTTTGGTGTCTATCGCGGGTTACCCGGAGCTGTATGTTTTAAGTTTTTTGCTGATATGACAGTTTACTTAACAGCTAAAAACCAAAGATTTTAGAGCGCTCGCGCTATAATCCTTTGATTAGATTGACAGGACGGCTGATTTGACAGTTGCCTAGCAACATAAAAAACCGCAACGCATTGCTCTTTTTTTAAAAGTCACCAGAAAAAGACAGAGCGGTGCGCCTCACGTTTTTAGAACTAAAAAACGCGTTCGGTGTGATCGGGGCCTAACACTGCTTGTTTCAAGGCACTTCACTGGACCTTTAAAGGGATAGTTCACCCAAAAATGAAATTCTGTCATCTTCTGAAAAAAAATTAAGATATTTTTGATGAAATCCGAGAGCTTTCTGAACATAGACAGCAAAGCAACTACCACAAGCATACTTTTTGAATGCATGCGTTGTGGTACTCTCATTATTTTTGTTGTCTTTACGCACAAAAAGTATTCTCGTAGCTTCATAAAATTAAGGCTGAACCACTAATATCACATGAACTATTTTACCGATGTTCTTACTACCGTTCTGGGTTGCGTTTCCCAAAAGCATCGTTAGCCAACTATGATCGCAAGTTCCGTCTTTACCAACATAGTTCAACGATTCGGTGTTTCCCGAAACCATAGTTCAAACGAACATTCGCAAACAGCGTCACAAACTTACGTGGTTGGAACTACAGCTCTCGACCTGTGGTTAGAAGCATAGTTCCTTGTTAGTAAGACATATGGGGTCAATAAATTATGCTATTGGGCACAATAAGCAAGCTAACATGCAGTGCAATCTATATCTTTCATTCAATCTAAATATAAATGCATTTTAATCTATGCATTTTCAAGGTTCCTCTGCATACGACGTTTTTGCATAGTGCGCATGCGTAGAAATGCCTAAGGGAACCCCGGAGTATGACGTAAGAGGGAACCCGCGATGAATCAAACATCAAATAAAGCAAAATAACACGGAACAAAAAAATTGTAAATTAGTCACCAGGTGCCATGTTTAATATAGCTGCATTTTAGAGATTTCTAATAAGGTAAATAGCATAAATTATTACTCAGCGACGTCATTAACAACGGCCCTACATTGTTGAACTAACGTGGTTCAAACGACGGAGATGCGACCTTGTTTGGGAAACAGTCGTGACTAGCTAGTTTGTTTCCACAACAATGCATTGTACTATGGAGGTTAATCAGTTACGTCGTTGTACGGGAAACACACCCCTGGGCCTTGAATGTGGTAGTTGCGTTGCTGTCTATGCAGGTCAGAAGGCTGTCGGATTATATCAAAAATATCTTAATTTGTGTTCTGAAGATGAACGAAGGTCTAACAGGTTCAGAACAAAATGTGAGTAATTAATGACAGAATTTTCATTTTTGGATGAACTATACCTTTAAATCCCTACATTGAGATTTCTTATCTTGTTTATTTCAGATCCTTCACCTAAAGTCTGTAGACCTAATAAGGGTTCTTATAACCTCTTGTGATCTTCATGTAGTGTTTGTTCCATATTCATATTTAGCATTATACAGTCCTTCTCTTTCTCCAGGTGTGTCAACTCACAGAAACAAGAGCAAAAAAGTGGGACGCTCTATTTAATCTAGAGTTTGGTGGTACACAGGTGTGCAGGTGTATATTTACTTTCAGAGATGCACAGATTACAATTTGCAAACCGTTCTCCACATCCATTTTAATTTCTAATCAAATTTGGTATTTTTTTTTTTTAGATTGCACTGTTCATTCTCTAATCTAAAAAAGCACTTACTCAGCACAAAGGTGCTTTTGGGCAATCTGCGTATTGGCGTATTCAACACAAATTTGTATTTTATTGAAAACCATCCCGCTACCTTTCCCTTTCATTGTCATTGTATTTCCATACCAATCACTCTGCTCTACCATTCATTTATTGGCCCTTCTTTAATATATCTGCATTTTAGCCCATGGTTCCTATGGCAACTCCTATTTGCATGAGAAAAAGAGTGGTTGGAGGGATGATGTGTGCGTGTGTGTGTGTGTGTGTGTTGCGGGAGCATGTAGCAGTGCGTTGCGCCTCCTTCATTAATGCTAACGCTGTTTGGGCTAAATTTGTTCTGTTCAGTACCTCTGAGGGGTCAGGGCCCATTTATAGCAAAACACTCATCTCTCTTTTGGGAACAGCTGCATTTTTGCAGCTCAACAGAATGAGCGAGTGCATGTAGACTTACTGATGCTTGCTATTTTGGTCTCCTTGCAGATTGCACTTGCATTAGTGCTCAAGACTGACATAATAAAAATTGTCCTTTACAGAGGTGTGCGAACATGAACGGTGCAAAAAATAGACCATACAGGCTGTGCATAATGCTGTGCATTATGGATTTGACTCGTAACAGTCACAGGGGTACACTTTTATTCCTTTACATGCCATTTCCTCTCCCAACTATGGTTCATTTAGCAAATGCTGACGTGACAGGTAACAGGTTGCAGAATAGCAATACATCGGTGTCTAAAGAAAGAATGAACTCATACATTATACAGCGACTTTCGTAATGTATTATTTACAGTTCCTTTGTTTTGTTTAAAGATAACAACAATCATTTTTGAATGTTATATCCTTTATTTCAAGCATTATCTGATTTTGTAACATTATTTGAACACATTTGGTTTGCTGTTGCCCAGCTTATCCTGTAATGCCAACATGTGTAGCATTGTTCTCCATATGTTCCATATTATGATTTTATACGCTCAAAAAAAAAAAAAAACAGTGTATGAATATATATGACTCAGCTGTAAGTGGAAAGATTATTGACCTTGCTCATGGAATGAAAAGAAAAATGTAAAAGAAACAGCAAACTTCAAGATCAGCATGACAGGATGAACATATATGGGCAATTTAAAAGGCTTTAACGCATGTTTATTCCCCCCCATGCATGAGTGTTTTAATAAGCATTGTCAGCTGGGTAGCACTGACAGAAAACTGCATATTTAATGATTGTGAAAATGGGAGTTTTTATGGTTTGTTGGTTTGCAGATTTGTTTTTGGTTCAGACTGGCGAATTAGACCTCGTTATTGATTGATTTAACAAGTTAACTGTGTTGAGCTTCATAAAATGCTTACAATCCTTCAATCAAAATGTAAGGTTCCACTACATGAACATCTGGTAATGATTTCATGTCAGCCACAGACTTTTAGCCTTCTTTCCAATTTTTCACCGCATGGTGCAGGAAACTGGTTTGTCAATGTGATCAATCCCTAAATGCACCTGAGATCAACAACAATTGACTGTTTGTTAAGCCCCGCCCATTTTAGTTTCTCTTGCTCGCTCAGTCAAGCTTTATAGACCAATTAAGAGTAGATGTCACAGTTACGTCACTTGCTGCCGTGTGCATTGTGGTGTCAGAAAAACACTGGTAACAAGTGGAGGGAAACGGGTAAAATCCATAGAATAAGAGAAAAACTGTACTGTTGTACCTTTGAATGTCAGAATCGTAATTCAGATCATTTTTATAGAATACTTTCAGAATTTTGAAATATAAACTCAAATTTACCTTTTTTTATTCTTTTATTCTATGGCTTCTTTAGACTGATATTGAAAACTGTAATTTTCTGCCACCAGATAGGCTCCGTCCACAAAAAACATCAACACTGTTTGCAAACACCAAAATTGGTCTATAGAATTTGACACATTCTGAGAACGTTCTGAGAACAGTGAAATTGGGCTTCTTTTTTGATATTATTATTATTTTTGTTGTTAATGTTTTAATTTACCTTCAGGTAAATGTGTGCTTAGTAGTGTTATACATGCTTATTTGTGAACAAGAAGTGTAATCTACGGGATGCACTTGTGAGGATTTGCTTTAAAAAAGGGGAAAACTGAAACTATGGAAGTTTCCGCCACTGAATAAAAAATTGAAAATTGAAAAACTGAAGGTAATTGTGACATTTTATGTTACAATTCTGACGTTTTTCTCACAATTGCAAGTTTAGATCTCACAATTCTGACTTTTTTCCCACAATTGCGAGTTTAAATCTCACAGTTCTGACTTTGTTTCTCACAATTGCGAGTTTACATCTCACAATTCAGATTTTTTTTCTCAGAATTGCAAGACAAACTCACAATTGAGACTTTTTTTCTCAGAATTGAGTTTAAATCTCACAATTCAGAAAAAAGTCAGAATTGTGAGATACAAACTTGCATTTGGAAAAAAAAAGTCAAAATTTTGAGTTTATATCTCCCAATTCTGTGAAAAAAGTCAGAATTTTGCGTTTATATCTCCCAATTCTGTGAAAAAAGTCAGAATTGCGAGTCTTTATTATGCAAATCTGAGGAAAGGAAAGTCAGAACTGTGAGATAAAAAGTCGCAATAATCTTTTTTTTTTTGTTTTTTTTTTTATTCAGTGGCGGAAACCGGCGTTCATAGGAAGCCATTAAGTCACGTGGGTTTAATGTTCACTACATCAGAAATTATTTGCCAAATGTGTTTCAATCTCCCATTATTTGCATTAACTACTCAAAAACCAACTCAAGTGAGCATAAAAACTTTTTTTTAGAATAATTTTTTTTTTTTTTTTTCAAAATTAGGCATTTTCATTACTCGGTTCTGATGCGATACTTCAAAATGTGCATAAAAACAGAGTGATGGAAACAGCTACTATTATAAGTGCCCCAGCAACAACATTTTACAGTGTGTTTGACTCATTTTTGTAAAATTCTGTTAAAAAGTATTGAAATAAAGCCTTCTTCTGTGGCAGACAGCAGCAGTAGTAAAGCTGATCAGTAAAGTTGTAACGGTGAAGCTTTGTGAAGGTTTGGTTGTTTATGGCACTGTATAAGAAAACTGGATAACGTTGACTAATACATTTAGTCTTTTATATGATCTTTGAAATCTGATATGCTGTATTATTATACCTTAACTAAAATGGTTACTTAAAGTCATTTGAAGTCAATTCAGATCTTGCATGTTATTTTGTGACCCATTAGACCCTGTAGAATTGTTCACATTTTCATGGATTGTGTAGAAAAATCTGCAGAAATCTGAAGAATTGATTGAATTGTGGTCAAATGTGTTGAAACAGAAAGGAACAGCACTTTGAAATGCCCATTGTTTTTGAATAATAAGTTCTTTCTGTACTGTTTTCCAAATATATTATATAAGGATCTGTGCATTTGCACCAACATTCTCTTGCTTCCTGCTTTCAGTGGGTCTCCACTGCATGAGACAAATGACTGTGATGTAATTTAGCAGCGCTGAGGCGTCTTGAAGGTCCGCCGTGCAGCAGAAATGGAGGTTGTTGGGGATTCAGTGCTAAGGCCTGGCTTTCTGAAATGGAGAGAAACGGGTAGCACATACAGAGCCATAGCCACTAGTGCACAGAGGAGTTGCTAGGTAACAGGTAGCATACAGTTATGTAATGCGCCATGCTCCCAGTTTACATGTTTTATGGTATTCCTCTGGAGAACTGGAGCTATCTCAGGAGCAGGGAAGCTTCCCTCAGCACATCCAATCAGACCCAGCAAATGCTCTTCTGCGCTTTTCTCTGAACTCTCCATGCACTCTCAGTCATCAGTCCGAAAGATCAGGAAGGTGGAAGTACGCAGTTCTTTATTTCTGGTGTTCTTGGTGAGGTTATGCATGGAATACTGTGTCATATTAACATACGCAAAGGACTTGTTCATATTTTATGTTGTATTCAACTGGGTTGCTGAGTTTTTACTAGAATTCTTTCAAAAACGTTGTTTAAATATAATTTTTAATTAATTCGTGCCAATTGTCATCAGTTTCTTGGACAATTCAGCTTCTTGGCAAATGCCCAGTGCAGTTCAAATTCACAGGTCCTCTAGTGAATTTGAAAAACCTTCTACGACTGGACTTTATTAAGGGGTAATGTACAATTAGCTGTAATTATCACAATATAAACTCAGAAAGGAGGTCTTGTATCATATATATCAAATTTTAAAGGGCACCTATTATTCCCCTTTTTACAATATGCAATATTGTAAGTCTCAGGTGTCCCCAGAATGTGTCTGTGAGGTTTCCGCATAAAATACAGCACAGATCATTTATCACATCATTTTAAAAATGCCTATTTTGAGTGGAAGCTGAAACACACAATTTTCGTGCATGTCTCTTTAAATGCAAATGAGCTGCTGCTTCCCGCCACCTTTTCCAGAACATGGCTGTGTATTTACAGCTCATGCCTCAGATACTCTGACAAAAAACATCTGTTTGGTTTTGATAATGGCGTCTGTCGCGCTGAAATCATGTGTTTTAAACCATATTAGTTTAAACTTCTGATATACGGTTTTCTCAGTTCACACATTCGAAGCGAACGCACAGAAAGGGGCTGTCACACGGCATGTGAGTACTAAACTAAGTCCTACTCTCTTTTAGGGCTGGATAATAAATCGATAACGATAATTATCGGACGATACAGATTTCCTCGATAAATGATAACAAGAGTTCAATAATTATTCTATATAATGTTTAAAAGCATAACAAAAGAGCACTAATCATTTAAAGCCCGCCACTTCGACTGTTTATCCACTCAAATCAAAGTTTAAATGGCGATGCGAACTTACTAGAGCAAATGTGTTCACTCTCTGATGAGTCTCTGTCAATAAACAGCGCTGCTAGATCCAGTGTTTTGAGTTCAGTGAAGAACACATATGACTTGGTTTATAGCCAGATGAAACATATTTAGACTAGCCTATTGTTTTTCATACAAATACCTAGAAACCATATTACATTTTTACCATGGTATTGAGGTGCTATATTTGTGGTTTTACTGTTATCATGATCTAAACGTATGCTGCTATGCAAGAGCAATGGTTAAAAAAAAAATTAAATAAAAAAACTCAAACAGTCAGAATAATTAAATTTCACCATATAAAAATTTGATTATGAGGCTGCAAATTTTACAGATATTACTGATTTTGATAACAAGCTACTATCAAATGTGTATTTCTAAGAGACAAATTTTTTAAATAATATTATTAACATTATTATGCAACACAAACCTGTTTCTTGATTTGAAACAGTATTACTCATTAAAACATGCAGAACTAAAAAAAAAAAATGTTTTTTTTTCTTTTAAGATTATTTTGTTAAGGCTTAATGACTGGAAAAAGTGTAAAGAATTGAAAAAAACATGAAGTGTTTGTCATGTTCTGACTATAAAGAATAGTTTAAAGCCACAACTTTCACATTGTAGCAAAAATCTGCCTTTAAACTTGAAAGAAATAAAAAAAATGACATTTATTGTGATAATTATCGATATCGACTGATATGAAAAAAATTATTGTGATAGTTTTTTGACCATATCGCCTCTTTCTCTCTTTCATATCTTATTGCGCTTAAACTGTCAACGAGTTTATGTTAAAACAACACATAAGTTATAAAAACACAGTCAGTTTTGTCTGTGAAGGTCATGGCGTTAGAACTGTTACACGCTTGTCGCTTATTTTAATAAGATCCCCTTCCTACGTCACTAGTGGAGCAAAATCACGCTTGTCGTTTTTGCACTTGCTTGCAGAAAAAGGCTTACCAAAGCAAAGTTTCTGGGTTGTCTCTTGTCATGTTTTCTGGGTTGGTAGATGCACTGGGGACCCGATTATAGCACTTAAACAGCAACTCTAATATTGGCTTATATGTCATACACTACTATAGCAAATGAGATTCTTTGTGTAGTATTGTAGTCAAAATGCGTTCTCGTTCTTTGTGTGTTACAGTATTATTTCACAGTCAGCTTCAACCATGAGAATCAGAAGGCTCTGGAGCTTCGTACAGAAGATGTTAAAGACTGTGATGAATGGGTGGCAGCAATATCACATGCCAGGTAAGTAAACTTTTTCAGTGAAATTCGAAAAGATCATATATACTGTTATATACTGGAAGATCATATATACTGGAAAAGAGATTAAATTGCTATGTTTGTTGCCACTGTAGTCTGTTTTGGTTATGCATATGCTCTGTTTTTTGCACAAATGTGCAAACCCTGGACCACAAAACAAGTCATAAGGGTCCATAAATAAGCTTTCCATTGATGTATGGTTTGTTATGATAGGACAATATTTGGCCGAGATACAACCATTGAAAATCTGGAATCTGAGGGTGCAAAAAGAAATCTAAATATTGAGAAAAGTTGTCCAAATGAAGTTTTTAGCAATGCATATTAATAATCAAAAATCAAGTTTTGATATATATACAGTAGGAAATTTTCAAAATATCTGCATGGAACGTAATCTTTACATAATATCCTAATGATTTTTGGCATAAAAGAAAAATCAATAATTTTAACCTGAACAGTGTATTTTTGGCTATTGCTACAAATATACAAGTGCTACTTATGACTGGTTTTGTGGTCCAGGGTCACAAATTTGCATTTATGTGCATTTATGTGCATTTATGTTCAAGCTCACTCTTTATTCTTAGTTTTTTTCCCGTTTTGTTAGGATGTGCTTATGGATGAGTCTTCTCATGATGGGTAGATTCTCTGCTTTAGTTTAGCTTATACTGATCTATTCACACAGCTTAAATGTGAAGGGGAAAATGAATAGAGAGGAGGATTTTTTTTTTTTTTTTTGCGAAGTGGACAGATTCCATGTCTCATTATCTATAATTAGCCTGAAGCTTGTTTAAGCAGTCTTGGATGTTGCAGAGGTTCTGTTGGGATTATTGTTTATTTTTAGTAATGAACTTCGAATTTGAATTCTCTGTTGGGAGCTAACAAACAAAGCACAACATGTTGTGCCTTTAATAACAAAGAGCCGTAATGCAGTCAAGGACGAATGTGCATTCTGATGTGTTTTCAGTTTGTTCACGTTCATGTGAGAGCTAAGGCATGAAGCATTAACCCTAAGAGAAATACTGTGTGTTTATATACAATATTCAGTACTATATAACTGTGTCAAATATATACGCAGTTGTTTTATATAGTGAAAGAACTGTGCATTTTTGTCCTGTAACAGAAATGTAACAAAACATCAGATCAGATAATGGTTTTGGCTTGTTGGTTTCTAGTTTATTACTGCCATTAGTAGTTTAAAGGTTTTTAGTCGTCAACATTTGTGTTAGCCTTGACTTATATCATTGATGGTTGGAGATATTTTATATATCAAAATAAGCGAACATGAACGCCACCATCATGTCAGGATTTATCGGTGGGAAACTCAGGATTTTCTTAAAACCTAAATTTTCTGAGTTCTGAGAATCGTAGTGGAACCAAATAACAATAAGCTTAATAAGATTAAGTAATTTTGATTGTGTACAAACAGTAAACATTCACATTTTATGTATAAAAGCAAAAAGGCTTGCTAAAATACAGTACACATTGCAGTTAATGCGGTGACAAAACTGCATTTCCCATCATTCTGTGTGTCAGTATTAATAACAACAATGATTGTTTGCTCTTCAGTTTGATGCACTAGCACTAAAAAATCATGCTGTCTTTGTAAAAAACAGAGGAAGATGTATGAAATTGCTAAACACATCCATATTATTAGTGAGATTTGTCCTTTCTTTGACTAAATAACATTACTTATTTCCATCCTCTACACTTCTAAGGCACTGTATATACTGCCGGTCAATGTTTTTTAGGAAACAAAATAATATTTTTCTTGAACAAACATGTTAATTTCATCACAAGTGACAGTAAAGACATCTATTTCCTCTCACAAAAATGTCTATTTTAAATAAAAGCTGTTCTTTTGAACTTCATCAAAGAATGCTTACAAAATATATAATGGTTTCCACAAAATATTAAGCATCAACATTGATAATAATAAGAAATGTTTCTTAAACACCAAATCAGCATTTCTAAAGGGTCATGTGACACTGAAGACTGGAGTAATACATGCTGAAAAATTAGCTTTTTTCCAGCTCAGGAATTAACCCATCACATCATTATTGTTCATCAAACAGTGCCACCTTGAGGAACAAAGGTGAATTGCACATATTGAGTAATCAGAAATTTACGTATTTTTGCGCACAAAAAATATACTTACACCATTGCACACCCTGGGTCTCTAGCGACCCTATACAAAAATTAATCAGAAAACAGATATTCTTTTATATTTTGTTATTTTTTTCAAACTTAAAAAAATGAAGGAGCGAGAGGGTAGTGAATGACGTCCCAGGTTGCTTCAATACATTTTAAAACATATTAAAATAGAAAAGAGTTATTTTAAATTGTAATAATATTTCACAATACTAGTGCTTGTTTGTTGTATTTTTGATCAAATAAACATTAAAAACTTTTGAACGGTAGGGTATATTTAGACTATACAGTATGTGTGGTTCATGCATTTGATTATTTCACCAATTAGGTAACAACGGATATAATTAACAGTTAAACATACAAGCTATGCAGGTATTAAATAATGCACACTCCGAAGATACTCTTTCATAATCAGAAGGTGTAGTTTATTTTTAAGGAGAGGTGGTTCTGTGGAGCGGGTCTTGTGTTCGTGATGAGGGCGGATGGGTGCTCCGTTCTGGTCTCAGTCTGTACTGGAGGACTATTTTGGCTGTTTATCTCTGGATGCCCTGCAGCAGTTCTAAATCTGTGTGCATAAACATGAAGGCGTCTGGATTTGCTTGCTGTTTTGAGATAAGCGCTGCTCCAACAATTCTGTTTAATTGTTGAATTTGAGCATTCACAGTTTGCTCTGATAAAGTGTGTGCTTATGGGGTTACGTGTTAACACTGTGTCTCTGCTAATGAGCTTTATTTCTAGTATAACGTGATGTTCCTCATTGTGTGGAGTGTGTGTGTGCGCACTTATGTTTGTATTTGTGTCCTGTATGCCTTTGTGGATGGATGTGTATGTGTGTGTGTGTGTGTGTATTCATATGTGTGTGTGTGTTCTGTGTGCAGCTACAGAAACCTGGCCACCGAGCATGAAACGCTCATGCAGAAGTACCTCCATCTACTCCAAATCGTGGAGACCGAGAAAACAGTTGCTAAGCAACTTCGACAACAGATAGAAGATGGGGAGATTGAGATTGAACGTCTAAAATCAGAGGTAAAATTTGTAATTCAAAGTGCTGTAGGGAATCGATTATGTCAGAATCGAAGGATCGAAAGATCCAGTTGAATATATCAACAATTTTACTACATATCATGGTGATTCTGTCTCTCAGAAATCAAAATGTTGTCTAGGAAATAAGTACAAAACTACATATTCGATGCATTGCCTGAACAACTTGTCAACTTGTTTAAGGAAGCCCTGTATCAAAAGGTTGGTTTCAGGTTCACCTGACTCGAACTTGGTTTACATAAGATGTGTTCGCACAACAGAATTGAAAATAATGCGGTGGGTATTACAGGCATTGTTATCATTCCTAAAAGATAAAACTAAATTATATTTTAACAACTAAACTAATGATAGTAATAATAATTAAATGTGTGTTGGCAGTGTGTGTACACAACCACCCTATAATGATAAAAATCTAAATACAAATTATCCAAATATAAATAATATCCCCTTTTTCAAATCAAGCCATTCTCTGATTCTTGGCTGTGACGTCACACAGACCAAGGCCGCTCCTACGATAGTTGATTGACACTGCCGTCTTACCTTAGACCTGCCCTGACTGAGTTGTAAACTGTCCGACCGCCATTGTTTCCCAGAGCAGGAACGTAGATAAGAATGGCTCCTAAGTGGTGGAGGTGTTCTGTTGTTGGATGTATTAATGAACATAGGAGTCGTCATTTACTCCCGACATCTGAGCCACTGAAGACGCAGTGGATTACATTTGTTTTTTGAAGGGAATGCCCCCCTCGATCGACTCAAATGCGCCTATGTTTGCTCGAATTATTCGTGATCCAGCTTCACCTACAGCAGAAGTGAGAAAGGGATTTTATGCATCTTTGCAAATTGCCTTTCTTAATAATGTGCTAGCTAGAAAGTTTTGTGGCTAAATGCAGCTAAAGTAAACAGTCTCATTAGAATGGCTCGTCGCCCCACAGTAAAGAGGGGCGGGGTGAGCAGAGCTCATTAGCATTTAAAGAGACATGCACCAAAACGGGTTGATGTGAAAAGAGTTGATTTTGACAAGGTAAAAACGGTGTTGTTTTACACTACCATTAAGAAATTTTAATCAAAGTACGTTATAGACTTTTCATTAAGATCCTAAAAAATCATATCAACTTGTGGAAAATGGGCATCCGATGACCCCTTTAAAGCAAAGCCACAAAATAATTTGTAATTTTTGATACAGAATATATTATAAAGGTTTACCATGCACTGTGAAAAAAAACAAAAAAAAAACAGCTGTGGTGTCAAAATTTCAGTTATTGCATATGGAAGCCTGTTGACGTCACTGATTTAAAAAAAAAAAGGTAATTGCAAATTTTTATCTTGCAATTCGGACTGTTTTTCTCAGAATTGCGTGATACAAACTCACAATTCTGACTTTTTCTAAGAATTGCATTATATAAACTCGCAATTGCAAGAAATTAATAAAAACTCATAAGATAAAAACTTGCAATTCTGACTTAATATGTTTATATGTTGCAATTCTTACTTTTTCCTTACAATTTTTTCTCAGAATTGTGAGATATAAACTCGCAATTGCGTGTTATAAAGTGAAGAGTTTTTATCTTGCAATTCTACATTTTCTCTCGTAATTGCGTTTATATCGCACAGTTCTGAAAAAAAAGTCAGAATTGCAAGATGTAAACTCAAAATTGCGAGAAAAAAGTCAGGATTGTGAGATAAAAAAATCCCAATTATATTTTTCTATTTTCTATCTTTTTTCTCAGAATTGCATTATATAAACTCGCAATTGCAAGAAATAAAGACATGAAAACTTGCAATTCTGACTTTTCTTGCAATTGCGACTTTATATGTTGCAATTCTTAAGTTTTCCTCGCAATTCTGACTTTTTCTCCGAATTGTGAGACATAAACTCACAATTACGTGTTATATAGTCAGAAGAGTTTCTATCTTGAAATTCTGAGTTTTTTTCTCATAATTGCAAGTTTATATTGCACAGTTCTGAGAAAAAAGTCAGAATTGTGAGTTTATGTCTTGTAATTCTGACTTTATTTCTGAGAACTGTGAGTTTGGATCACGCAATTCTAAGAAAAAGGTCAGAATTGCAAGATGTAAACTCGCAATTGCGAGAAAAAGGTCAGAATTGTAAGATAAAAAATCGCAATTATTTATTTATTTTTTTTATTCACTGGCAGAAACAGGCTTCCATAATTGCAGGATGGCATATTGGTGTTTGCATATTTTATAACCGTACATTTCTTCAAGTGATATAATATTAATATACCAATCTACTTGTCAAAATCAGATTTTTGCTTAAAATATAGTTTATTGTAAATAGCCTGTGCATAAAACATGGTCAGTACTTGTATATATAAAAACAAACATGCACACAAAAACAAAACTCCATCAATAATGTAATAAACGTGAATAGCATAACTGAATAACATTAAATGCAACACAAAACCCTAATGTATATTACTAATGGCAAAGAAAAAAACTATTTAAAGAGAATGTAATCTTATGTTATGCGTCACATAGGGAATTGTTACTACTGTTACTTTTTTGCCTTAAATTATATGACAGTCAATAGTTTGTTCTTGCAAAAGCTATAAATGTTACTTTACTGTCTAGTAAAATTACATATAATGCAATGTTAAACCATTTACTGTTTATTAAGGTAAGGTAACTTCTAGTTAACCAATTTACTTTTTTTGTAAACAAATCTTGGTGGGGTGACAGTTTGTAATGCCTGATCAAACAGAAACACAATGTGTAAAAAAATGTAGAATTTAAGATTTTTGGGTAGAGTATAGGCTAAGCTAACAGGCTAATTGACTAATGGTGTGTTAAGCTAGTACCATGAGCGATTAGTTTGCAAAACAAGAATGATAATTTACAGTAACTAAAATGAAGAGTGCGTATACACAAAAAAACTAGTCTGCCCATCTAATAGACTAGTCAGTTGTTGAATGACTAGTCAATCATCGTGACCCATATTACATGCTCATTTCTTTTCTGAAAAGGAAAATGGTAGAGAAAATGAAAAGTGGTGTGAGAAGCATTTGGTTTTCAAGAGCTTTCTCCAGACTACTTTGCACTTCACTTTGCATCTCTGCTCATAAAAAACGGCTCTCCAGGAGAACTATGATCCCTGCTGTATTCTTCATCAGCCAGATCAAATAGTCATTTTACTTTAAAGTGCAAATGGAGCTGGCTGTATGAAATGGTGTGCTGAATATGCATGACCCCAGATGTATTGTGTGCGTCGCATCCTTGGTCCGCAGCATAATAAACTCTTTCAGTCCGCATCCAATAAATGGAGCACTCACCTTCAGACTGTGCTGGCCAGCTCCCGTCTCTTTTGTGTCTCCAACGTTTCCCTTTCAAATTGCAGGGCCATGTAATAATTTGAAAGTTTGTGCACCCTAAGCATCGGAAATCACCCGAGTGGCATCTGAGAGCTTTGATAGGGCGAGTGTTTGTGCCACACTGCGCTGGCACTGATTTGGCCTGACTCAATCACTTTGTCAGCATGCTGGGAAGTAGTGAGGGAAGGAACTTTTTTGCAAAGGAAGTGTTGACTCTGCCATTTTTATCGCTGTTTTGTTGCAGATTGCAGCAATGCTCAAAGACAATGAGAAGATTCAGTCGAATCCCACCACTGCACCTAGTGATGATGATTCAGAAATCAAGAAAATCAAGAAAGTAAGTCTTTGGCTTTGAATAACACAGCTCTAGTCCAAGACCTAGTGAGCTGCCTACATTGATAGCATCCTAACTGTCAAAGAACCTCATAAGTGACTGATTTATATTATTATAATTTATTTTTAATTAGGAATAATTTTGTTCCTATGTGAAATATATAGAAGTCCATTTCCGCCACTGAATAAAAAAAATGAAAAAAGGTAATTGCTACTTTTTATCTCACAATTCAGTTGTTTTTTTTTCTCACAATTGAGAGTCTTTATCTCGTAATTCTGACTTTTTTCTCAGAATTGTGATATAAACTTGCAATTGTGAGATTTAAACTCAATTTTGACTTTTTTTCTCGGATTGCATGATACAAACTCGCAATTCTGACTTTTTTCTCAGAATTGCATGATATAAACTTGCAATTATGAGTTATAAAGTCAGAATTGCAAGATTTAAACTCAAACTCAAAAAGGTAATTGCGACTTTTTATCTCACAATTCTGTTTTTTCTTTTTTTTCCGCACAATTGCGAGTTTTTATCTCGTAATCCTGACTTTTTTCTCAGAATTGCGTGATACAAACTCGCAGTTCTGTGAAATTAAAGAAAACTCACAATTCTGACTTTTGTCTCTGAATTTTGTCATACAAACTTGGAATTGTGAGTTATAAAGTCAGAATTGCGAGATATAAACACAGTTGTGAGTTATAAAATCAGTATTGTGTAATATAAACTTGCAATTGTGAGATTTAAACTCACAATTCTGAGTTTAAACTTGACGTTCTCAATTTTTTCTCAAAATTGAATGATATAAACCCACAGTTGCGAGTTATAAAGTCAGAATTGCAAGATTTAAACTTAATTCTTACATTTTTTTTTTTTTTTTGCAATTTTGAGTTTACATCCCATAATGCTGACTTTGGAATTGCATGATACAAACTCGCAATTCTGTGAAATGAAGTCAGAATCGCAAGATATAAACTCACGATTTTGACTTTTGTCTCTGAATTTTGTCATATAAACTTGGAACTGCGAGTTTATGTCACAATTCTGAGAAAAAAGTCAGAATTGCAAGAAAAAAGTCAGAACTCGCAATTTAGAATTTATGTCATGCAATTCTAACTTCACTTCTCAGAATTATGAATTCATATCTCACAATTCTTTATAACACTTTATAACTCACAATTTCAAGTTTATATCACAATTTTGACAAAGAAACTCAACATTGCGAGATGTTAACTCGGTAAGTTTGAATTGTGAGATAAAAAGTTACAATTACCTTTTTTATTTTTCATTCAGTGGCGGAAATGGGCTTCCATAGAAATTGCTTATTCATAACAGTATTAAATTAAAACAAGTGATTTTTATTATTACATTTTTCTGATTCTGCAAGATGTAGTGAATTTAAACTTACAGTATGAACACAGTTGTATATTGGATGAAATCAGCAATATTTATATAGATAATTTTCAATATTAAATCAAATATAAGTGAATTATTTATATATTTAAATATTTATAACCCCTCACTTCGTAGTTTATCTTGCATATTTTTTTTCCACTGAGCTCATTGCAATGCATTAATTCAAGAATACACACAATGTAAGTTTGGCTAAAATGACAAATCGTAAAAGGCAGCTGTTAAGTTTCCTACATTTTAAAACAACATCATGTTTAAAACATACCTGTGATGATTTTGGAACCGAGCAAGCGTCTTATGTTTCACGATTGGTCAAGATATTTTTTGATGAGTTGTCGAGATCTTATTGATTGATTCTTATTAATGTTGTTCAGGTGCAAAGCTTCTTGAGGGGCTGGATGTGTCGGCGAAAGTGGAAGACCATCATTCAGGATTACATCCGTTCGCCACATGCTGAGAGCATGAGGAAGAGGAACCAAGTCGTCTTCAGCATGCTGGAAGCAGAGGCCGAGTACGTCCAACAGCTCCACATCCTCGTCAACAACTTCTTGAGACCGCTTCGCATGGCTGCCAGTTCCAAGAAACCACCCATAACTCATGACGATGTCAGCAGCATATTCCTCAACAGGTAAAAACCAGTTTCAGCTAGAAATAACCTGTATTCTTCGCAAGACAAACATTTCAAATGAGTTCACTTTAAAATCTCAATTGTTTCTCCCCAACAGCAATGAGATTAAATGTTTCTTGCTTCTCAGATATTTCTACTGTGAAAAAAAACCCCAGTAAACTTGTCTATGTATCTGTCTAGTGAATTAGAAGAGATCACAGCAGTGTCTCACAATGAGCTTAGATTTGTCAAATACCAAACTGTAAAGTTTGAATTCAAACTTGAATTCTTCCAAGATCAAATTAATCTGAGCTTTGGGGATCCACATTAATTTTATGGCTCTGTACTCTTACCTTGTCAGCAGTTGTCTCATTTATGTTTATTTTTATTTCTTCTGAACACTTTCACGAGAAATATCTGAGACTGTTGTTGAAATTTTGGGGGTTAGTACATTTTTAAAACTCAGATTAAATTGATCAGAAGTGAAAAGGAAGACATTTATGTTCTGTTTCAAAAAGATGTTTTTACTTCTTTCTATTTATCAAAGAATCCTGAATTTCCAAACCCTAAAAAGCATCATTTAGCACATTAGAATGATTCCTGAAGGATCATGTGACACTGAAGACTGGAGTAATGGCTGCTAAAAATTCGGTTTTGCCATCACAGGAATAAATTACATTTTAAAATATATATCGAAATAGAAAACAGTTATTTTAAATTCTAATAATACAGTTGAGTTCAAAAGTTTACATACACCTTGCAGAATCTGCAAAATGTTAATTATTTTACCAAAATAAGAGGGATTAAACAAAATGCATGTTATTTTTTATTTAGTACTGACTTGAATAAGATATTTCACATAAAAGATGTTTACATATAGTCCATAAGAGAAAATAATAGTTGAATTTATAAAAATGACACCGTTCAAAAGTTTACATACACTTGATTCTTAATCACAGCTGTGTTTTTTTGTTTAGTCATAGTTGTTAATGAGTCCCTTGTTTGTCCTGAACAGTTAAACTGCCTGCCGTTCTTCAGAAAAATCCTTCAGGTCCTACTAATTCTTTGGGTTTTCAGCATTTTTCTGTATTTGAACCCTTTCCAACAATGACTGTGTGATTTTGAGATCCGTCTTTTCACACTGAAAACAACTGGGAGACTCATATGAAACTATTACACAAGGTTCAAACACTCACTGATGCTCCTGAAAGAAAAAACAATGCATTAAAAGCCGGGGGTGAAAACTTTTGAACAGCATGAAAATGTGTACATTTTTCTTATTTTGCCTAAATATCATATTTTTTCATTTAGTACTGCCCTTCAGAAGCTACAGAAGATACTTACCTGTTTCCCAGAAGACAAAATAAGTGAAATTTAACTTAATATTTCAAATTCCAAAAGTTTTCACCCCCGGCTCTTAATCCATCGTGTTTGAGCATTTGAACCTTCTGTAATAGTTGCATATGAGTCCCTCAGTTGTCCTCAGTGTGAAAAGATGGATCTCATAATCATACAGTCATTGTTGGAAAGGGTTCAACTACACAAAAAAATGCTGAAAAACCAAAGAATTTGGATTTTTCTGAAGAAATGAAAAATAGCATGCATTTTGTATAATCCCTCTTATTTTGCAGGTTTTGCAAGGTAACTGTTTTTACTTTATGTTTGTTTATATAAATGCTGCCCCAGTGAGCATACAGTAAAATACTTATTTCAAAAAAATCATACAGAAACAATGAAACGCTTACATACTTGTTTACATTTCCTGTTTGTTTTGCAGTGAAACCATAATGTTTCTGCATCAGATATTCTACCAAGGGTTGAAAGCGCGAATAGCAAGCTGGCCAACATTAGTCTTGGGTGAGTGCACTGCCAGAGCATTTGGCAACCAACAGCACAGAACATTCTGTAGACCCCTCAAACTGCAAGCTAGCTTTTTCAAACAGTGCCACAGATCTGAGGCCCAATCACACTTACTTTGATCTTCCTTCCCATCCTTCAGCCGACCTATTTGACATCCTGTTGCCCATGCTGAACATCTACCAGGAGTTTGTACGCAACCACCAGTACAGTTTGCAGATCTTGGCTCACTGCAAGCAGAACCGCGACTTCGACAAGCTGCTTAAACAGTATGAAGCCAAGCCTGACTGTGAGGAGCGCACGCTGGAGACGTTCCTTACTTACCCCATGTTCCAGGTGACCATAATCTTCATTCACGCTCTCATTTTAATAGTTACCATGCTATGAATCACAAGCTCAGGTTCTTATATGCTTTTTTAGTCCTTTAAAGTAGTGTATTCTGGTCTATAATGGCTTCTTCTTGTACGGTAAGCAGTTTCCATGTGATCTAGACTAGTAAGGTCTACGTTGGGCTTTGCAGCGTTGGTAATAAATGTGCTGATGAGTGATAGAGCTCCCCTCTAAGCCTCCTCTGCAAGAACACAGTGCACACAGTTAGCAAAGTTTTGTTTGGATTTGCGTGCACATGACTAAGTGTGGATACGATGAGTGTGTTTGCAGCAGAAGGCAAAAAAAAATCGAAAACTACCCTCCTGTCTGACATTATGACATGTGCTTCTTGTCTGGCAGATTCCTCGTTACATACTGACCCTCCATGAGCTGTTAGCGCACACACCGCATGAGCATGTGGAGAGAAACAGCTTGGATTACGCCAAGTCAAAGCTGGAGGAGCTTTCCAGGTACATCACAATATGCCTCCAGCACACCCATCCATGACCATGTGTCAACATTGCTATGTCATTTCTCACTACTCGCAGGTTATGGGCCTCATTCATGAAAGAGAAACAGAATGAAGCTCTAAATCCTTGTTAAAACCAGGTCAAATCAAATCAATTGCTAAATGCTATATCTGACGTTAAAGAGAGTAATTTCCACACCATTATTGGCACCAAATGGATCTGCAGTCTGATTGCGCAATCCGACTGGGCTGAACATAATAACATGGCGCCAGTTTAAGGCAGGGCTATTTGTTTGTCCAAGGATTTGAAAATGACACAGAAATTGATTGCTTATAAGTATGTGAAGCACATTTAAAGACAGGATTTTGATTTATTTTATTTTATTTTATTTTATTTTATTTTATTTTTTATTTTTTGTTTACTGTCATTTTGTTCATTCTGCGATTGTTTTCAAAGTTTTGTATATTTTGTTTGTTCAGTGTTTAATTTATAAATTAAAAATTTGAAATCATTTTAAAAAGTGACGTTTTCTTAAATTTACCATCTGGTGTTACTGCTAGTATTATTTGGTGTCATTTTCATGTGTAATTAAGTTATTTTTATTTGCTTTTAGTTCTTTTTGGAGACATGAAAATATAGATTTAAATAAAATAATATATAATGTTTTACAGTATTTATTAACATATGTAATACACAGATTAATAAAATTAATTTGTGGCCATTTTTATTTGATTTTAGTTCTTTTTTGGAAATGAAAATATAGTTTTAAATATAACAATATAGTATGTTTTTAAATGATTTATTCAAATATGTAATATACAAATTAATAAATTTACTTTGTGGCCATTTTTTTTTATTTTAGTTCTTTTTGGAGACATGAAATCTAGTTTTAAATATAATAATATAAAATGTTTAAAATTATTTATTAAAATATGCAATGTACAAATTAATCAAATAAATTAGTGGCAATTTTATATGATTTAAGTTCTTTTTGGAGACATGAAAATATAGTTTTTAATATAATAATATAAAATGTTTTCAATTATTGGATACATGAAAATATAGTTTTAAATATAATAATATAATATGTTTTAAATTATTTATTAAAATATGTAATATACAAATTAATTAAATTAATTTGTGGTCATTTGTACTTCATTTTAGTTTTTTTAGACATTAAAATATAGTTTTAAACATAATAATATAAAATGTTTTAAATTATTTATTAAAATATGTAATACACAAATTAATAAAATTACTTTTGTCCACATTTTTATTTGATTTTAGTTCTTTTTGGAGAAATGACAATGTAGTTTTAAATATAATAATATAGTATGTTTTAAGTTATTTATTAAAATATGTAATATACAGCTTAATAAAATTAATTTTTTGCTATTTTTATTAGATTTTTGTTTATTTTGGAGACATAAAAATATGGTTTTAAATATAATAATATAGTATGCTTTAAATTATTTGTGACAATATGTAATATACAAATTAATTAAATTAATTTGTGGTCATTTGTATTTCATTTTAGTTTTTTTAGACATTAAAATATAGTTTTAAACATAATAATATAAAATGTTTTAAATTATTTATTAAAATATGTAATACACAAATTAATAAACTTAAACTTAAAATAATAAAATAATATAATATGTTTTAAAATATGTATTTTTTTTTTTTTTTACAAATTAATTAAATCAATTTGTGGCCATTTTTATTATATTTTATGTGGTTTGGAGTCATGAAAATTTTGTTTAAAATATATATTAATATATTACATTTTAAAATACATAAAATATAAAATTCATTTTATCAATAATTTATCCATTTTTATTTTATTTAGTTTTGGAGTCATGAAAATATAGTGTAAAATGTACTAGTATAGTATATTTTAAAATATATATTAACCTTTGAAATATACTACAATTTATTTAGTTATAAATTAATATTAAATATAAATAAACTAAAATTTCATAACTCCAAAGCTAACTAAAATAAAATCTAAATTCTCTAAAAATAAAGTTTTTCACTAGTTTTTCACTTTTGTTCAGTATTTCAGTTAATTATATATACATTTAGTTTTTTTTAACATTTAGTTTCTGTTAACAGTAATATCACAAAAACTGTCCATGTTTCACAGCTATGAGTGATAAAATGTTGTGCTTCCACAGAATCATGCACGATGAGGTTAGCGAGACGGAGAACATTAGGAAGAACCTTGCTATCGAGCGTATGATCGTGGAGGGCTGTGAGATTCTTCTAGACACCAGCCAGACCTTTGTGAGACAAGGTGAACTCCCAAAACATGCACACACACACACACACACACACACACAAATCCTCCTGAGCAGTCTGCAGAAAGCGGCCACAGATCCCTGATAAGAAGACGGTCGGATTCTCCTTTCCTTCTGTTCTTTTCTGCAAACTGTCACTCTTGTCACCTCTTATTGTCAAGCCCCCCACCTCCCTCTTCTCCCCTTCCCACTCCAAGGCTTTTCTGGGCTGCCCTCTTTTCCCTGCCAGCACAAAGCAGAGCGTTAACTCAAAGGATTGGGTGCCCTAATCCTGCTAGTCTCCGCAGAGCACAGTGTGTTCAAAGACCAGACCAACTCTTTCATTTCCAAGTGTAATCACATTTTTACCAGTCAAACCTGCTGTTGAGCCCAGGATCGGAAATGTCACTGATGCGCTGCAGGATACGAAGACGCGAGGAAACTGATAAGAGTCTGATAAGAACATATGTCAATCCAGTATTTCCCCGTGCGCTGGGGTAGTATTTGTCTGCTCTGCGTTTCCCAGCTTTACCTGCAGCGCTAACTCATCCTGCCACTGCGTGTGTGTTTTTCAGGATCTCTGATACAAGTGCCCATGAGCGAGAAGGGCAAGATCACCCGTGGCCGACTGGGCTCTCTGTCTCTGAAGAAGGAGGGAGAGAGGCAGTGTTTCCTCTTCTCCAAACATCTGATTATCTGCACTAGAGGCTCTGGAGGAAAACTACACCTCACCAAGGTGAAGCCTCATGCACTGCATTAATGCACAGTCACAAAAACAGTGAAAAATACATACTAGGCTGAGGTGGTGTGAAAATATATGTGGTAGGACAGTTTTAAAGCTGTTTCAGCACATATTTTTCATTCTTTTCTTAGGAGATTAAGTAACTTCTCTTAGATTTGTTCGATTTTCAATTAACAATTTGCAAAAATAGATTTAATATTTAATAAAATTAAATTAAATTATGTAAATTATATTTAATTGCCATTAAGATATAATCAAATAATGTAAAATTATTCAAATAAAACATTAAGTAATTTATTATTATTATTATTATTATTATTATTATTATTGTTATTAATTTGTAATAATTGTTTTAATAAAAAAACAAAAAATGATCACCTTTTTACAGTTTTTTGAAATGATGTAACTTATTAGATTTTAGATTAGATTTTAATTCACTTTGCCGAATGGAAAAAAAAAAAAAATTAATATAACATGAGATTTATTAGTTAGAAGTATAATTAATTAATTAGAAGTATAATAATAATAATAATAATAATAATAATAATAATAATAATAATAATAATAAACAGAATTAGGCTAAATATGCATTGCCACGTGGAAATAAAATAATTAATAATAGAATATGAATCATCTTATTAATCATTTCAGTAATATTAATATTAATAATAGCATTATGCTAAATATGCATTGTCACTTGGAAATAAAATAATAAATAGTAGAATATGAATTATCTCATTATTCAATAATAATAATAATAGTAATAATAATAATAATAGAATTGTGCTAAATATGCATTGACCCTTAAATAATAAATAATAGAATATGAATTATCTTATTAAAAGTAATAATAATACCTTATTATAAATAATAATTATAATAATATATGCTAATATATAATAAAATTATGCTAAATATTCATTGCCACTTAAATAAAATAATAAATAATAGAATATGAATAATCTTATTAATCAATTTAATAACAACAACATGAATAATAATAATAATAATAATAATAATAATAATAATAATAAAAGTATACTAAATATAATAAAATTATGATAAATATGTATATTTATAATATGTATCCACTGCATATTGGCGACAACAACAATAATAAAATAATGCTAAATATGCATTGCCACTTAGAAATAAAACTACAAATAATAGAATATGAATTATTTTATCAATCAATTAAATAACAGCAACAATAATAATAATTTAATTATGCT
This sequence comes from Cirrhinus mrigala, assembly GCA_036247105.1. Taxonomy (NCBI): domain Eukaryota; kingdom Metazoa; phylum Chordata; class Actinopteri; order Cypriniformes; family Cyprinidae; genus Cirrhinus; species Cirrhinus mrigala. The sequence continues at coordinate 17,432,346 of CM070024.1, forward strand.
AAATATAATAATAATGAGTGACCAACAAATTACCACCTTTTTAAAATATTTTTAAGATTAAGTAATTTATTAGATTTGATAAGATTTTAATGTAATTTTTAATGTATTATTTATAATAATAATAATAATAATAATAATAATAATAATAATAATAGAATTATGCTAAATGTGCATTGCCACTTGGAAGTAAAATAATAAATAAGAAAATATGAATGAATGATCTTATTAATCAGTTCAGCAACAACAAATGTTTAAATGAATGACCAGCAAATCAACTTATTCCATATATTTGTAAACCTTCTTTTAAACCTAATTTACATTTTTTTTATATTTTATTTTATTTTATCCATATACCATGTATTGCAGCAGGTATTGTAATATAAAAAAAATCTTGAAATCTGCCTATTTATAGAAACATATAATTCAGACAAATGTTTTTTGGAAGAAAAAAAAATTAGGGTTATTTATTTACATCATTCCTTAATTTTTCAGAGGGTGATTTTTGAATGTATCGGGTATCTTGTTAAACCAATGAAATGTTATGTTGTGTCCAGAAAATGGCGATTACCACCTTCATCCGACTGTAATTTGACCACATTCAATACGCCACTATTGCTTTGGTCTTTGGGGAAATTCAAGAAGGAGATCCTCACAATAATCATTTGTTTTAGTACGGCCGCTATTGATTATTTGATAGATTCTCAGAGCATGTCTGACTGTTGCTTGTCTCCGGATCACAGAACGGAGTTGTGTCGCTCATCGACTGCACACTGATAGAGGAACCAGAGGGCACAGATGACGAGTGTACGTATCAAAACTCTTGATTTAATCTTAAACATACCAAAAAAAAAAAGAGGGTTCACATTTGACACTGATAAGAGATCTCTGCACCTACCAGCTTTTGAGAAGCATCAGTCGCCACTGATATTGCCATGTTGTGGAAATAAATCTGACCACAAATCGAATCACAACAGACCTCAACTAGATTTATTCCAGACGATCACTAGGTTTCCATTTTTTCCTCTTCAGCCAAGTCAGACAAGAGCGGTCAAGACATGGAGCACCTGGATTTTAAGATTGTGGTGGAGCCCAAAGACAGCCAGTCCTTCACCATCATCCTGGTGGCCTCCTCGCGGCAAGAGAAGTCAGCCTGGACCAGTGACATCAGCCAGGCACGTCTGCTCATATCAGATAACACTGAGTGATCCACGCAGCCCTGGGCAAGACATTCACCTTTTACTCACATCCTGTGGTTCAAATACTCTCCTCACGCTCTTTTTCCCCTTTCTCTTGCTCACTCTTTACTACAGTGCATAGATAATATTCGCTGTAATGGGCTGATGATGAACGCCTTTGAGGAGAACTCTAAAGTCACTGTGCCCCAGATGATCAAGTAAGCTCTGCTTCTCACAATGGAAGTCACTGTAACATGATCTTTACTTAATATCCTAATGATTTTTTTAGCATTAAAAGAAAAATTGATAATTTTAACCCATACAATGTATTGTAGACTGTTGCTACAAATATGACTGTGCCACTTACAACTGGTTTTGTGATCCAGGGTCACAAATATGCAAATCACATCTAATAATCTGTGTCACGTGTTTAGGTCTGATGCCAGTCTGTACTGTGATGACGTGGATATCCGCTTCAGTAAGATGATGAACTCCTGCAAGGTGTTGCAGATCCGCTACGCCAGCGTGGAACGCCTGCTGGAGAGGTTGACCGACCTGCGCTTCCTCTCCATCGACTTCCTCAACACCTTCCTGCACTCCTACCGTGTGTTCACCAGTGCAGACGTAGTCCTTGACAAACTCATCACTATATACAAGAGGCCAATCAGCGCCATACCAGCTCGGTGAGCCACATGGACTTTTTTTTTTTTGGAATACAGATGATATCACATAGGTGTTTATTGCGAATGGGGAGTCTGATCAGCTTGGCATGGCCTGAGATGTTGGCTGTGAACAGCTGATACTGATTAAATTGAGCTTAATAACTTAATAACCCAAAAATGAAAATTCTGTCATTAATTACTCACCCTCATGTTATTCCAAACCCATAAGACGTTCATCTTCAGACCATAAACTAAGATATTTTTGATGAAATCCAAGAGCTTTCTGACCCTGCATAAACAGAAACGCAACTACCATGTTCGAGGCCAAGAAAGGTAGTAAGGACATTGTTAAAATAGTGCTTATGACATCAGTGGTTCAACCATAATGTTATGAAGCGAGAATACTTTCTAGTATTTCAGTCTCCTTACTATAATATTCTTACTACCTTTCTGGGCTGTGAACGTGTCAGTTGTGTTGTTGTCTATTCAGAATTTTCATATTTGGTTGAACTATCCCTTTAATAAATCAGTTAGGCATCCCTTTATAAAACAGCCGGTTTTGGGTTATGCTTAGCTAATATTAATGGCGTTTCGCGTTCAAAAACAGCTAAATAGAACAAGAATGAAATGAAATGCAGGTTTTAGAAAGTATGACACTTGTGACGTGGCTTTTTAAGTTGCTCCCAGGATTTTGTTTACTCATTAAAATGCCTGAAATATATACATATATATTTTTTTATAAATATATTAACATTATTACACTCTAATAAATGCTGGGTTAAAAACAACCCAACTTGGGTTATTTGGCAACCCAGCGCTGGGTAAATTTTGGACAGAACACATGCTGGGTCATTTTCTGAGTTGTTTTATTTAAGTCAGCTATTGTATAAAAATTATTATATTGCTGGCTTAAAATGGGCTGGAAATTAAAAGTCACACAGAATTATAGAGGCAACAGCAATAAACAAAGGATGAACATTTATTATTAAGCAAGAACACCCATTTACAAAAATATAAGACAAATTGACTTTATTTGGGTGAATACAGGGTAATTTACAATGTGACATACATTTAAACTTGTTTAACTAGCATTTTTAAGTAGCGCTTTAGTTTAAGTGTATTCAACCATTCTCTGTAATCACTATTCACTAAAATAGCGCTGATTCTCGTGCTGGTGTGTCTGCAAAATCTGAGCTGGTGATGGGCTGCTGTTTCCTGGGGGATCTACGAACCTTAGACCGCCGCTTTGCATTTCATTGAAAGATGCCGTGACTGACTCCATAACCTGTCCATCAACAAATAGTACTGAGATTAGAGAACATATTTTAACATCAAATTAAATTCAGTATTATAACGAATAAAATCAATTTATGTTATGCAAGGCAAAAGGCGTTTCCATCATGCGAAACGAACAGCCGCTGCTGATGCAGCTGACTGATTTCTTGTCCTTGTGTGTTACGTTGCATAAAATAATATAATTTACAGCGCAGTAAAGACTATATAAATGAAACAAAATGATTACAAACCTTTATTTAGCTGAAGAAGTGCACCAAATCGGTGGTGCTGAGAACTGCTCTCTCCTGTAGAGGACTCAAAAAGCCCGCACTCTGACTGTAACTCAGCAGCTGGGTTGTTTTGTAAGAGACAGGCTCAACCCAGTGGTTGGGTAGAAAAAAATAACCTAGTATTTAATAACCAATGATGGGAATAACAACGTTATAAATTATTTTTCCAGTAACGAGTAATCAAATGAATTACTGTTTCCTCGTTATAACGCCGTTACCATTAACAAAAAAATGTTGCGTTACTATAATTTATTATAATATTATAATAATTTTATTTTTCAGTTCATCTGAATGGACGTGCAGCATACCTGTATTTGATGAACCATAAACTCTAGTGTGAAGGCACATAACTAGCCGTCGCTTTGTCTCACACACATGCAAATAAAGATACAGAGCGAGAGAGTCTTATATACCATGCAGAATTGACGCACTACATGTAAACAATATTCTTTGCTGTATTTTCATGTCAAAATAACGGAGTTCCTTTGGAATGCTTCAGCTTTTAAGAATTGCCAGGTTCTCCGATAGTAGGCGGAACTAATGCGCAAACAGCAATCTCATTGACTGGCGCTCACCTATTATCATCCCTGTTTTGATTTCAGCAAATCAGTTTGAGCGAACGCAGACAACGTGATTAATATTCGTAAACCCAGCAGATCATTAATCCTTGGTGCATTTTATATTGTTATTTGTAGTAGAATTCTTAGTAGTTTTATTATCTTATCAGTATTATTTTTAGTTTTTTCCCTTTTTATAGAAACATTAAATTACAAGCAATATCTTAAGCACCACCACCAGTCCTAAGTTCAGTCAGCATGACAAATATGCATTCGTACATGGTTATTCTAATTACTAAAGTTCTAATTACTAAAGTTTAATGCTAAATTAACATAATGTTGTATTATAATGCTTGACTGACTGATGCTAAGTGTCAGATATTTTAAAAACACTGCCATTAAGCTCATTAAGCTATATAAGATATTTAATATTAGTCTGGTGAGTAAACAAAAAATTTCATTTATTTCATTTTCATTCATTTAACACATTTAATATTGCGGGCATCCAAGTTATTTGACATATTTGAACGTTAATAATGAAAACGTGCTTTAACAGAGTAATCCAAAACGGGAACAGGAACAAACTGGAACAGCAGGGAAAACAGTCCACAGGGGTGTGACAAGTAATTAGTTACTTTTAGAATTATGTAACTCAGTTACTAAATCAGTTACTATTTGTGATAAGTAATTAGTAACTATAACTAATTACTGTTTAAAAGTAACTTGCCAAACACTGTTAATAACCCAGCATTAAAAATGACCCATCAGCTTAGTTACAGAAAAACTATTTTAAAAACAACCCAATAAAATGACCCAGCATTTTTTAGAGTGTACAATTTAAAATAACTGTTTCTATTTGAATATATTTTAAAATCCAGTTATTTCTATGATGGCAATGATCATTACTCCAGTCTTCAGTGTCACATGATCCTGTAGAAACCATTATAATATGCTGATTTGCTGCTCAAGAAACAATTCTCTTTATTATCACAGTTGTGCTGCTTAATATTTTTGTGACATTCAGTATTTACTGCCACTCTTGATCAATTTAATGCATCCTTGCTAAATAATAATAAAAAACAAGTACTAAACAGTTTTGAATGTAGTGTAAAGATAGAAAAGTCTATAAAAAGTAGTCAACCTGTTTAGTTGGTTGTAGGAGGGCTTATCATGATCAACCCATAATTTCACCACACACATATATATATATATATATAAATGCACATGCAGCGCTTCATTAGCAGCAGGCCTGTGCTTTGCTGGATTTGTGTTCTCGTGTGAGAGAGAATGAGCAGAAAAACGATTCAGTGTGATAGGAGAGAGGTCACACCAGTGTTTGTCACCCTATAGTGCGAGCGAGCGAGCGTCTGCGTGCGTACGGGATAAAAGGAGAGAAAAGAGAGCGAAACAGAGAGAAAGCCAAAGGGGAAGGGAGTGAGATGTGCTGGAGTTGCTAAAGGCTTGCGAGAGGTCACACTAATGTGTGTCGCCCGGCTCTATGTATGTGTGTGTTCTGCTGGAAACAGCAGTAATTGGGCCCTGCTTCATCGCCTGCGTGCCTGCCTGACTGAAGCATCTCAGCGGGGCTCTGTCGCCATCACCTTAGCAACCGGCCACTCTGCTGCAGGACCCCACCCTCCGCCCGTGCCGCATCTGCGAGATGAAATATTTAGTGTGCACGTTTTGCAGCCAGAGCAGCCTCTCTCACTCTCTCTCTTTCGCATGCACGCTGTATTTTCGTCTTGCTTTCTGCGTCTCCTCCTCCGGAGACGGAGATCCAGGCAAATCGGTAAGAGCCGGGGACCTCCCACACACCCACAGCCTGTAGCACCCACTCTCCCCTGGGCAGACTGCATGGCTGTGATGCCTCCCCAGACCTCCCCCGCTCAGCTGCCCTGCCTCAGCTCCAACGGTCACCCAGACTGTCATAAGAGGGGCTATTTCTGTGCAGGCATGACGTGTAGGGGTGGCTCGATGTGTGGGAAAGCTTCTCTGCAACGCTCTCCAACCTTATAGAGAGATGTGAAGAGTAGGCTGTTTATGCTCCACAGAGATGCTTTTCTCTGTCAGCGCATATACCCTGAGCACGCCGCGCGGCATTGGGAAGCCATTAACGGCTAAATCATGAGCTGCAATAAGAGGGAAATACGTAACGTTGTCTTTTTGCAGGCTAGTGATGCACCGATGGTGGTTTTCTAAATCTGCTCTCGTTTAAAGGTGAAGCGTGTCATTTAGCGTCTGTAGTGACAGGAGTGACACTCCTGCATCAGTATGCTCTAGTGAACATGTGTCGAAGACAGACACGGAAGAGAAGAAATGGTTGAATAAAGAATCTTTTTGCACAAAAACTATTCTCATAGATTCATAACATTAAGGTTGAACTACTGGTGTCACATGGACTATTTTAATGATGTCCGTACTAACTTTCTCAGCCTTGAACGTAGGGTCAGAAAGCTCTCAGATTTAATCAAAAACCTGTCTGTAGTGACACTGAACTGAAAATAATGAGAGTTTTCGAACAGGTTTCCACTGGTCTGAGTGTTAGCTTCACATTGACACCTCTTTGAGGTTCATTTAAAATGACTAATTTGCTCAACTAATCATCTGAGCGAATCATTTGGTCGCATGAAATGAGACAAAGTATTTTATTTAAAGGAGAAGTTCACTTCCAGAACACAAATTTACAGATAATTTACTCACCCCCTTGTCATCGAACACTGTAAAAAATAACACAAAAAACACAATTTGTTGAGTCAACTTAAAATAATTTGTAACCTGGCTGCCTTAACATTTTAAGTCAACTAAAATAAGTTTATTTAACTTGAAATGTTAAGTTGTACTAAGTAACAACAATATTTGTGTTTGCTAAATTTAACAGATGGGTAAGTAACCCAGCAGCCTTAAAATTTTAAGTTGATTCGACTCAAATATATAAGTTGTCAAATATATAAGCTGAATAAATTTTGGTTTGACTGTAGTAAATTTGTACTATATTTCACGTTTAGATTTCTTTTGAAAGTCATTGAAATGTTTAAATTCCTTATCTGAAATTGCACATCCATGTTTGACAGCCTCAGGAGTTTTAAATCAAGTCAACATGGTCATTAAATCAACTCTTACCCCTGTTCTTTTTGATACGTAGATCCCTGGAGCTGTTTTTCGCGAGCAGCCAGAACAACAAGCTCCTCTACGGAGAGCCACCGAAGTCGCCCCGTGCCAGCCGCAAGTTCTCCTCCCCGCCCCCGCTGGCCATCACCAAGACCTCGTCCCCCAACCGCCGCCGCAAACTGTCCCTCAACATCCCTATCATCACCGGTGGGAAGGCTCTGGACCTGGCTGCCCTTAGCTGTTCCTCCAATGGCTATGCAAGCATGTACTCCTCCATGTCCCCTTTCAGCAAGACCACACTGGACATCAACAAGCTCTACGTGTCCAGCCCTATCACCAGCAAGATTCCTGACGAGGGCGAAGGCAAGACGGACAAGGCTGATGAGGTTTCGCTGTGCAAACAGGGTGAGGTCATACTGCAAATTAATTACTAAAATTAAAAATTCTCGACCACCATTTTAATAGAATAAACTAATTACACAGTGCTTTATTTTTAAAAATTATATTCTTCATATTTATTAATAATACTAAATATTTTTAATACAAAATAAAGATGCATGCCATTTTTTTGTATTTTTTTAAAATTACTGAATATTTGAATATATATATATATATGTGTGTGTGTGTGTGTGTGTGTGTGTGTTCATAAGTGACCCTGGACCACAAAACCAGTTGTAAGTAGCACAGGTATATTTGTAGCAATAGCCAACAAAACATTGAATGGGTCAACTTTATTGATTTTTCTTTTATGCCAAAAATCATTAGGATATTAAGTAAAGATCATGTTCCGTGGAGATATTTTGTAAATTTCCTACTGTAAATATATCAAAACTTAATTTTTGATTATTAATATGCATTGCTAAGAACTTCATTTGGACAACTTTAAAGGTGATTTTCTCAATATTTTGATTTTTTTGCACCCTCAGATTCCAGATTTTCAAATAGTTGTATCTCGGCCAAATATTGTCCTATCCTAACAAACCATACATCAATGGAAAGCTTATTTATTCTACTAAATCTGTTCTGTTTTAAGAAAAATGGACCCTTATGACTGGTTTTGTGGTGCAGGGTCACATATATATTTTTATAATTGAACAAATTCAACAATGGCTTGTACCTTTTAAGTACTCAGACAGACTTTTGGTAGTGTTATTTTAGTAACACTGATACACTATTATAGTTTTTGTTGATATTTTAAATTTGATTTATTTATTTTTTTTTTGTTTTTATTACTAATAGTAATTCTGTTGTGTATTTTATCATTTTTATTAGTTTTTGTATTTTTTTATTCTGTTATTATGTTTTAGTCTACAGTTTTTTTAGCATTTTATTATTATTATTTCAGTAGTTGATACCAGTACCAGAGAAATTTTTATATAAAATAAGGAATTTACATGCCATTGGGTTTTGTATTTTTTATTTTTTTTTGTATTATTACTGAATATTTAAATATGTACATGTGTGTTTGTGTGTATATTTATTGTTATAATTTAACAAACTCAGCATTGGCTTATACTAAGTACTCAGTACTCAGACAGACTATTGGTAGTGTTATTTTAGTAAATTAATTTAGTAAATTGATATAATTTATATACTATTATAGTTTTTGTTTATATTTTGATATAGATTTTTTTTTTAGATTTTGTTTTCATTCTAATTTTGTTGTAAAATTCAAATTTTATTTGTTTTTGTCTCTTTTTTTGTATTCTGTTGTTAGGTTTTTGTTTAGTACCACACTTCACGTTAACTAAACAAAATGAAAAATATTGCAGAGCTGAAATAAAATACTTTTATATATATATATATATATATATATATATATATATATATATATTTTATTTTTATTTTTTTCAGTTGTTTATTTAGTTCCAAGCAATGAAATTTTTATTTTATTTTATTTTATTTTATTTTATTTTATTTTATTTTATTTTATTTTATTTTATTTTATTTTGTTTTGTTTTTTGTGTACTTTTGAGTGAAGGATACAAAACCTTTTGTAATCATAGTATTAGCTTGGTACTGAAATACCAATACTTTTGACATCCAGACTCCAAACTGTCATAATATGGTGGGTTTGTGTTGTTTTTAGGGCGGTCAAATCGATTAATCGTGATTGATTGCGATTAATCACATCCAAAATAAAAGTGTGTGTACTGTGTACATTTATATGTATATATAAATACACATTAAAGAAATATTTACACGTGTGTGTGTTTGTGTGTGTGTATATATATATATATATATATATATATACACATACACATATATATATATATATATATATGTATAAACATTACATATTTCTTGAATATATACATGTATGTGTTTGTCTTTATATATACATATATACACAGCACACACACATAAGTAAACAAACTTTTATTCTGGATGCTATTAATTGCGATTAATCATGATTAATCGATTTAACAGCCCTAGTTGTTTTATGTGTTCGATATGTTATGCATATGGATAATTGTAATGCCTATGACGGATATTTTTTTTCCAGACATTTCGGTGAGGGAGGAAAGCGACAACGACCAGATCCAGAGTGACGAGGCAGAGGCTGAAGTGTCGCCCACCAAATCACCCACCACTCCCAAAAACGTCAAATGCAAAAACTCCTCAGGTAGAAGACACTCTGTCCTAGACTTCCCTACCATGTTGTTATCGCTCACTGACATGAAAACCAGAGCACCTGCATCTCACGCTGGCAAGCCACCTGCACCCTTCAGACCAGCCAAATGTTGCATTTATCAATGGCTCAAAATGGCAGACTGAGTGTTTAATTCAAAGGTCCAGTAACATTCGTTTTATTAAAGGTTCACATATTTATCTATATGTAAAAACATCAAGTTCCTTCGCATTTTGTATGTGAGATCGAGGTCGTCGTATTCGGTTCTCTTCAGTTCCCACGTGTCGCTCGTGTTTTAAAGTACACGCTGTATCTGTAAAGGTCTGAAGTGATCCTGAGGACGTAGATGGAAGCCTCGCAAGACACGATTCATGCGAAATCTCATTAATTCTGTAGGTTTAAAAAAAAAGCTCAGGGAAACGCCAAAGGAGGCGTGAGTAGGTGTTTGGAAAACTTGTGCCATAGCAACCATTAGCATGTATTCTCTCTCTGCCACCCCGGCTACTGGGTTTGTTTGAGTGCGGTCGATGCGCTGCAACAATACCGTCTCCTTGCTTTTAAAACTAAATTAAATAGGAGTTCAAAGGTCAACGATGACCCCATTGTTTCATATGTTTGACGCAGTATTCCCATCAAGGCAGCACAAGAATAAGCATGTTTCAGTTGCCCTCATTTTTTTTTTCTAAACCTTATCTGAAGCACGCAACAAACTTGTTTTCAGTGAAGCGCTGCTTTTGTTATTCTCAGAGAGTGTATTTGAGACATACATCTTAGTGAAATGATGAGCTATTTTTAGTCTCAACCATCTTGAGAACCAGAGCCCTGCCTATTGTCTTGATGAAGACGCAGTCTGCGATTTTATGTCTCGCACCGCCACCTGCTGGATGCTTAGATGCACTTCATCCAACATCATTGCAGCATCATCACTCTTGCGCTTCAAAAAGACATTTTTCATATGATAACATGACGCATTAGCTTGTGGAAAGTGCTTGCAAATACAAAACTAACAGTATGGAAATAAGTGCTTATTTTGGTCTTGCTGACAGCCGCAGACAGTCTGGGTAGTCATTTTTGTTTAACAGTCTGGGGCAGGAAATATTTGTGACATTTTCATATGTCATCATCGGAGGCTTATCCATTGTGGAGATAATGTCACTGCCTCCATTATTTCTGCATGAGTCCATCTTGTCTTATTTCACACCTGCTGTAACCTTAAAGAGGAAGCACTTGGAAACATAATAACTTCACATTTACTGAATTTTTGTCTGGGTTTTTTAGTTTTTTGGCTACTGGCAGTTGACAGTTTATGTGTCTAACAAGTTTTAGATACACTGCATTGATATTCTTCATTCACATCTGCACCTAATTCAGCTCAAATCTCTTAGTCTACAGATTCAAACTTTGTGTTGTAGATCATTTTAGTCTTAATTGGGTTGTTAACTTGTTTTCTGATTGTCTGACTGTGTTGCAAAATCTTAAGAAAATTGTTATTTCTTTAATTGCTACATTACAATACATTCTTTATTAGAATTCTAATTGAATGAGCTATATTTGAAACTAATAACATTTGAAAATAATGAACAGCACTAGTATAATAATCTATATTATTGGTTTGTTAAAATATCAGTAATATTATATTATTAATTAAGCTTAAATACGTTGCTCTACAGGTTCAAACTTAGTTTTGTAGATCATTTTAGGCTTAATTGTATGGAAGCCTGTTTCTGGCACTTAGTAAAAAATTAAAAAAAGGTTATTGCAACTATTGTAACTCACAATTGTAATTTTATATCTTGCAATTTTGACTTTTTTAACAAAATTCAAGTTTATATCTTGCAGTTTTGACTTTGTAGCTTGCAATTGTGACTTAAGTCAGAACTGTGAGATATAAACTCGCATTTTTAAAAAAATATCTGGTCTTTTTCCTTTCAGAATTGGACTTTATTATTCGCAATTGTGAGTTTGTATCTCACAGTTATGAGAAATAAAGTCAGAATTGCAAGAAAAAAAATCTGAATTGTGAGAAAAAAATATCCAGTGTTCTTATCTCACAATTCTGACTTTATAACTCGCACTTTATATTAATTAATTTATATCAATTCTGAGAAAAAAAAAATCAGAATTGTGAGATGTAAAGTCCCAATTGTGAAAAAAAAGTAAAACTGAGATAAAAAAAAAAATCGCAATTACCCATTTTTTTAATTCAGTAGCAGAAACAGGCTTCCATATTGTAATTAATATTTAATAATTGTGCTGTTTACTTTTACTATTTTTTTATTTATTGTACATTTTTAATGAATTCAAATGTTTAATTAAAAATATAAACTATTAAAAAATTCTATATTAATGTTTGAAAATCTTTCTTATAAAATTGCTGTTAGATTTCCGATCACCATCCAGTGGTGTTGCAAACTGACTGTTAATAAAATTGTAAAATTACTTTGCAACCATAAACTGTCTAACACTATAATGATCTACATTACTTGATTAATAAAATTTCATTAATATTATATTATTATTGTTATAATCATTGTTTTATCTAAAATTAGTATTATGAATAATACATTTGACTCTTTATTGGCTTACATTTAATTAAATATATAAATTAAAGAATAAATATTAAAGAAAAATGTAACTGGCAGTGATGGAATCATCTTAATATTTGCACACTGAAATTTAATTCAGTTCAATTTTATTTGTATAGCGCTTTTCACGACACATCATTGCAAAGCAACTTTACAGCAAATTAAAGTTTTTACAATATATTTAGCAGTAGCTTACTAGTGGTGACTATGTCAAAAAATATACTTTTTTATGTATATGAAATATACTTTTTGTTTCTTTTTGCATGTGTGACGCTGGACCACAAAACCAGTCATAAGGGTACATTTTTTATCTGAAAGCTGAATAAATAAGCTTTCCATTGATGTATTGGACAATATTTGGAATAGATGAGATACGACTATTTGAAAATCTGAAATCTGCGGGTGCAAGATGTCAAAATATTGAGAAAATCGCCTTTAAAGCTGTCTAAATGAAGTCTTTAGCAATGCATATTCCAATCAAAAATTAAGTTTTGTTATATTTACAGTAGGAAATTTACAAAATATTTTCATGGATCATGATCTTTACTTAATATCCTAAAGATTTTTGGCATAATAGAAAAATGAATGATTTTGACCCATACAATGTATCGTTGTCTATTGCTTCAAATATACCCATGCGACTGGTTTTGGTCCAGGGTAACATATTAAAACGCTGATATAATGTTGATAAAAAAAATTATATTTATTAGTTTAAATCTCTTCATTGGTTTTGAGTAGCTGTCTAATTCTGAAAATAAAGCTAAATGAACATGGTATTAACCTCCAACCATCCATTGAACAATCATGTGCTGTTTGTCTTTTTCTCTGGGCAGAATTCTCTCTGTTCTCGTACAATAATGGCATGGTGATGTCGTCCTGTCGGGAGCTGGATAACAACCGTAGCGCCTTGTCTGCCGCTTCTGCCTTCGCCATTGCAACTGCAGGTGCCAACGAGGGCACGCCAACCAAGGAGAAGTACCGCCGCATGTCTCTGGCAAGCACAGGTAGGATTCAGCAATCTGTTTCAAACTCTCATAGGCTGTGGATATTTGTTGCCTGGCAGAAGAGGGATTAATGTGAATTTTGATTGGTTATCAGGGTTCCCCACGGATCAGAGGAACGGAGATAAGGAGTTTGTGATTCGCCGAGCAGCAACTAACAGAGTTCTCAATGTCCTCAGGCACTGGGTGTCCAAACACTCACAGGTGAGATGAAGTAAACATTATACACTCTTTAAAAAAAATAAAAGGGTTTTGTAGCAATGCCATAAAAGTACCATTGTGGGTTTCCAAAGAACCTTCAGTGATTAGTTCTTTAAATAAACATTTTTGCATACCTTCAGTTCTTAAAATAAGCATTTGTTTTTGCATAACCTGTGTATGTTTGTAGGACTTTGAAACCAACACTGAGCTCAAAATGAAAGTGATTAGTTTCCTGGAGGAGGTGATGCATGATCCTGAACTTTTGACCCAAGAAAGGAAAGCTGCTGCCAACATCATAAGGTGAGTAGAGTCTGTCTACACCATAACAAAAGCAATGCTTACATGTAGTGTGTTGCAATAGCTGGATTATCCTGTTCTGCATTATTTTAGACTTCTGTAATCTGATAAACTCTTGTTCATGTAAATGAATCAGTGGTTTTGCTTGTTTTTTTCGTCCTTTTTTTGGACAGGACATTGACACAGGAGGATCCTGGTGACAATCAGATCTGTCTGGAGGAGGTGCTGCAGATGGTGAGTGGGGAGATTCTGGGTCATCCTCCAAATTACGCATTTCGTTGCTAAAATGATCAGAATTTACCAATATATTTGAACTACTGTTCAAGTTTGAGGTCAGTAAGATTGTTTAAAGGGATAATTCACCCAAAAATGAAAATTCTGTCATTAACTACTCACCATCAGGTTGTTCAAAACCCATTCCAAGGCCTTCATTCACCTTCAAAACACAAATTCAGATATTTTTGATGAAATTTTGAGCTTTCTGACCCCGCATAGACAGCACTGACATGGTCAACGTCCAGAAAGGTAGTAAGGACATTGATAAAATAGTCCATCTGACATCAGTGGAACCAAGCTGTAATGTTATGAAGAAACGAAAATAGTTTTTGTGCAAAAAGAAAACAAAAATAATGACTTTATTCAACAGTTTGTTGGATTTCATCAAGAATATCTTAATTTGTGTTCTGAAGATGAACGAAGGTCTTTTGGGTTTAGAACGACATGAGGGTAAGAAATTAATGACACAGTTTTCATTTTTGGGTGAATTTAAATTACCACAGTCCTCAGTGCCACATGATCCTTCAGAAATCTATCTAAATATGATATTTGACCCTCCAAGAAACATTATCAATGGTATATTGAAAATAGTTTTGCTGCTTATTAGTGAAAAATCTTTTTTTTTTTTCATAGATCTTTTATGATTAGAAAGAATCAACAGTTTAAAAAAAAAGAATAATAAATAAGAGGAACCCCATTCTTATTAGATTTTAGGTATGTCACTACAGTCCCATATGTTTGGTATGCATAGGAATTTAATACAATGGCAAAAGCTTTTCTGAACAACTTTTATGCGTTTCTGAGATCAAATTGTTTTGTGTTGGGTCCCTGGAGTATGTCCATATGAGTCCCTTGGGATCAAAAGGTAGAGAACCACATTATCTTCAGGAAATACACTGTATGTTAATGTTTTTTTTTTAATCCTATCCCAAACTAAACTAAGAAACTAAGGACCAGATTTAATAACAGCTTGTGCCAGCGCAAACCGTCTTTTAGTATTAAAATAGCACTGTCAGGGTTTACTAAAGACGCACAGTGAAGAATTAGTGCTGAAAAGGCATGAACAGAGTTATTTTTGTGCCTGACCTTATTGAATATGCATTTGTAGGAGTTTACTTCTTTAGTGAATCATATAAAATTTCCCACATCAGTTTTTTTAAACAGAGGTGAAGTCCAAAGATCACACGTAAAAAGCCACATCACATTTCAAGACTAACAACCAAACTTAAAAAAAATTCAGCACATCAGAAAAAAACATAACACAAGCACAAAAAAACATCACAAATAATCCATCATAAGTACAAAAATGTTGTTCAACATAAATGAAAAAAAATCAACATAAATGAAAAAAATCAACATAAATTAAAAAAAGGGGGGAACGAGCAGACACATCTGGCCACAAGCCATTCATTAGTCCGTATCGTATCACCCACTATAACCAAACAATCAAGGAATAAACAACTTCTTCATACTTAAAGAAAACAAGAAAGATCGAAATCCTCATTTAAACCCAAGGGAGACAAACTTATTATTCGGTACATCCAATAAGTTTCTCTTTGCAAATGTTTTTCCTCCATGTTGCTACCTCTTCTAGAGGAGAGTATAAAAATGATTCACACAACGTGATTTACTAACGTTTGCGCTCGTCAAATTATTGGTATTTGCACCATTATTTAACGCCAAAAATAGAAGGCGATAATTTGCATTGCTCTTGGTAGGTTGCGCTGGTCATTATAGAAATTATCTGGCTGCGTTTGTGTTCTTTAATGTGCGCATTGTTAGTAAATCACACGCAGAATTTTACCCTCCCATCAGCGCTTTTATGGAATTGCGTTTTAACGCTATTTTTTCCTGTTTAGTAAATCTTGCCCATAGAGAGAGTTAGAGAACCTTTAAAGAACTATATTTTTGTATTCTATATAGCACCTCAAGCACCCCAAAGAACCACTGAAAAACTGCTGAAGAACCAATTTGTGTGTGTGTGTATTATTACTTTTGATCAGTTTAATTCATCCCACTGACTCCAAACGCTTTTCGCTTGTAGTGTATATTCCGGAACTCCTCTTCTCTGTCAGAGAGTATTATAGTGTATAGTATATTTCACCATTTACAAATGTGTGTAAAATGTGCTGAAATTCATTACTCAGTATCTAATTTGTTTTTTTTCATAGGTGGAAGGAGGAAAGTCTGAGCCTTTCGAGAATCATTCAGCTCTGGAGATCGCAGAACAGCTCACCCTGCTGGACCACCTTGTTTTCAAAGTCATACCATATGAGTGAGTGTGATTATATTACAGTGTATTCATTATTTAGGTAACTAGAGAGTAAACTGAAAATTATGTCATTAGTATGCATACTGTAACGTGGGGACACATGCATGCTTTATTAGACAAGGCATAGTCATACAGGCAGAGTCGAACACCAGCAAACAATATTATCCAAGGCAGAGACAAAAGAGCAATCCACAAACAGGCAATGGACAGGGCAGGCAACAAACAATCACAAAAAACAAGGCTAGGAAACTAGCAAACAGGGAAACTAGGAAAACAAGGAACACACAGAAACTAGGATGGCTAGGAATAAACAATACTTAGCAATGTGTGTGAGACAGTGTCCAACTTAAATAGTCCTCCTGATAGGAAACCATCTGAGATTAGTTCCTAGGCAAGGGTTATAGGAAATTGAGTCTGGGATGGCGTGGCAAATGTATAGGATTGAGTGCCATCTAGAGGAAGCTATAACTTTGACATGAATGACATGAGGGTGAGTAGACCATTTTTCATTGTAGGAGAACTATGCATTTAACATGAAAAGCTTAATTGCGTTGTTTGATTAGATTCAACTAAATACTTGTATATTTGTAAAGAAATGTAAACAATATTATAACCTGTTTATGAAAATCCCATCATCCTTAAGTTATCAAATGCTGTGTTTGTTGTCATGAACAGGGAGTTTTTTGGTCAAGGATGGATGAAGAATGACAAAAATGAGAAGACACCTTACATCATGAAAACGACAAAACACTTCAATGATGTAAGTGTTCAGTGTGAAAACATCTGGTCCTAGTTAAGCACGAAGTTGTTGCAGTGTATATGTTTCAAATAAAGCATACTAAACACAATGTCGATATATCTCTTTTAAAGATCAGTAACCTGATCGCTACTGAGATCCTGCACAGTGAGGATGTGAATGTACGGGTAGCAGTGATAGAGAAGTGGGTGGCGGTGGCCGATATCTGCCGCTGTCTCCATAACTACAATGCCGTGCTGGAAATCACCTCATCCCTCAATCGCAGCTCCATCTTTCGTCTAAAGAAGACCTGGCTCAAAGTGTCCAAACAGGTGTGGAACTGTCTAATAAAACCTTGTTAAAATTAAATGAATACACTGTAAAAAAAATAAAAAACACAATTTGTTGAGTCAGCTTAAAATAATTTGTTACCCCGCTGCCTTAAAATTTAAAGTTCGGTCAACTAAAATAAGTTTATTCAACTTGAAATGTTAAGTTGTACTAAGTAAAAACTTAGATATTTGTTTGCTAAACTTAACAGATGGGTAAGTAACCCAGCTGCCTTAAAATTTAAAGTTGATTAAACTCAAATATCTAAGTTGTCACTTAGTATAATTTAACATTTCAAGTTGAATACACTTTTTTTGAGTTGACTGAACTTTTGACTAAAACAATTTTAAACAAATTAAATTATTTTAAGTTGACTCAACAAATTGTTTTTTACAGTGTAGACTTTAGAGTTAAAGTAGGGCCAGTGCAGTTTAAGACAATAAAAGAATATGTACTTGACTCCTCCTGTTGATTCAGTATTGATGAACTGCTTTTTGATGTTGTTAGATCTGAAAACATTTAACACACTTCATTATTTCATTTAAATCAAAGACTAAAACAGTCATCGACAAGCTGCAGAAGTTGGTCTCATCTGAAGGAAGATTCAAGAACCTCAGAGAGGCCTTAAAAAAGTACGTTTTTTTGCAGTGCTGTGATTTAAGTGAGACTTTTGTATACATATTTTACATCACATATTATACATCATTTTTTTAATTTTATTTTTTGTTTTGCCATAGCTTTTGGTTATGGTAATATGATACAGTGATTTAAAAAATTTAATGGCTAACACTCAATTTTTCCCCCTAATATTTCTGCTAGTTGTGACCCTCCCTGTGTGCCATATTTGGGAATGTACCTCACTGATTTGGCCTTTATTGAGGAGGGGACACCCAACTACACAGAGGACAACCTGGTCAACTTTTCCAAAATGAGAATGGTAGGTCTTTTTTAGATGCATTTAGGTGTCATGAACTGCCTTTTTAAGTGTTTTATACTGTTCTCTGATGTCCACTTATAATGCTATCAAGAAAAAACATTATAATTTAGAAGTAAAAGGCTAATTTCTGTCGTATTTTAACCCCCCTCATCAGAATTTGAACAGGCATGACAAATTGTAGACTTGGAAGTAAATGCCCACTGCTATGATTGGTTAACAGTTGTGTATGTTTGACAGCCTACATCCTTCACAGATGGACGCTGCTGTGATTTAGGTTAAAAGCGCATAAATACATATCAAACAATCTGAAATAACAGACAAAGCAATAGTGACCAAATAATAAAAACACACTTGTGTTGTGCGAAATTACTGTCGGATCCAATATAGTTGGCACAGCATCATCTTTTAGCTTCAATCTTCCTGAAAATCCTCCATCGAATTGTCTTGTTAGTGAACAAATACGTGGTAAAATGAAGTGAACAAAGGACTAAGTTCTTACTGACGTGGTCTGGAACTTCATCCACTCTTTCCCAATGTTGGGACCAAAAGGAAGGCAACGCAAAGACTGTTTTTCCACAACTTGGCACTGAACAGCATCTTCGGAGCCATCTTTATCATATGGTTTCTGAGAAGACCTGCGATCGCCTCTCTCTTTATTTACACTACATGTGTGAATCGGCTATACAAGCAGTGATGTAGAAGCAGGCGTTGATCTTCTGTGGAGGTGGAGTTTAGCCACACTATTACATCTAAAAGTGGCACATTCCACAACCTGTCGTTTCGGCAGATTGGCTTCAATATAACCTGATTTATACTAATGAGAATGTTTTGAGTTCTGAAACCTAAAGGAGAAGTTCACTTCCAGAACAAAAATTGACAGATAATTTACTCACCCCCTTGTCATCCAAGATGTTTGTGTCTTTCTTCAGTCGTAAAGAAATTATGTTTCTTGAGGAAATATAGTCCTCCATATAGTGGACTTCTATGGTGTCTGCGAGGTTAAACTTCCAAAATGCAGTTTCAATGCAGCTTCAAAGGGCTCTAAATGATCCCAGCCGAGGAGGAAGGGTCTTATCTAGCGAAATAAATAAATGAACAACGGCTCTGTGTAGTAAACGCTGCTCTATCTGAAAGCACACACATGATGGAGATTTACTACTGATTACAGAACCGGCTTTACTGACAAGATGTGCACTGAATTTCGCATGCGATTTATCGTGCAGCCCTATTAAAAAGTATATAAATTGTAATTTTAAAAAATAATAACCGATCGTTTCACTAGATAAGACCCTTCTTCCTCTGCTGGGTTCGTTTAGAGCCCTTTGAAGCTGCATTAAACTGCATTCTGGAAGTTCAAACTTACGAGCACCATAGAAGTCCACTATATGGAGAAAATTTCTGGAATGTTTTCCTCAAGAAACATAATTTCTTTACGACTGAAGAAAGAAAGACATGAACATCTTGGATGACAAGGGGGTGAGTACATTATCTGTAGTTTTTTGTTCTGGAATTGAACTCCTTTAAAGGATGTTTTATAGTACAATGATCTCTTTTATGTCAAAAGATGAAGGGAATTTTGATTTCTCAGTTCATGACCCTCTTAATGCATTTTGTTATCATATTTCTTCATTTTACAGATTTCCCATATCATCAGAGAAATCAGGCAGTTTCAGCAAACGGCATACAAGATTGATTACCAGCCAAAGGTACTGAACTAATGTTGGTTTATACTGATGTAGGGTTTCATGAGTAAACTGCACTTTTACTAGTAAAATTCTGTGGTTGCTAAGTTGGCCCTGTTTTGTTCTGTACATAATCATATTCAAATTAAAAACAGCTCTAGCTCAGCTGTAAGGCAGAAACACATAATGGTAGCTTTACAAAGCCATTTAATCACAAAATCTGACTAACCTTCACTAACATTAACATTACTTTACCGAAAAGTAAATGCAAAACTAAAATGTACCAACTTGGTTGCATTTACGAGAATATTTTTCTCTTTTCTACACTCTTAAAATCTTATTCTAATTTGTTCTTAAAAGGATAGTTCACCCAAAAAATGAAAATTCTTTCATTAATTATTCACCCTCATGTCATTCTAAACCTTGTTCATCTTCTGAGCACAAATTAAGCAACTAAACTAACCATGTTCAAGTCCCAGAAAGGTATAGAATTGTCCATGTAACATCAGTGGTTCAACCGTAATGTTATAAAGCTATAAGAATACTTTTTGTGTGCAAAGAAAACAGAACGACTTCATGCAACAATTTCTTCTCTTCTGCATCAGTATTCCTCACAAAAAGTGTTCTTGTAGCTTCATAAAATTACGGTTGAACCACTGATGTCACATGGACTGTTTTAACAATGTCCTTACTCCCTTTCTGGTCCTTGAATGTGTCAGTTGCGTTGCTGTTTATTCTGATTTCATCATTTGTGTTCTCAAGATCTTACGGGTTTGGAACGACATGAGGGTGAGTAATTAATGACAGAATTTTCATTTCTGGGAGGACTATCACTTTAATTTGCATTGGTGGTTCCATGAAGAGCCTTTAATAGCAGTGGAAACTTCCCATTGGACAAAATTTTTTTTATAGTGAAAAAAAAGTTATTCACTAAAAAAGTGTTTCTTTTAAGAAGTGTTAAATGAAAGGTTCTATGGTGAACCTAGAATTGATCTTCTGTAGCTTTGCTACAAAAAAAAAAACATTTGGAATCTAGAGTGTAGAAAACTCGAATTGAGAATTAAGCCATGGTTGTATTGAAGAATCACATTCAATATGAAACTGACACCGCGTTTGTCTTTCAGGCAGCACTGTATTTACTGGACGGAAGCTCAGTGATGGATGAAGAAGGCCTGTATGAAGCCTCTCTCAGAATTGAGCCAAAAGTACCCAACTAAGAGAGGCTTCGTCGAACGTCTACACAATGTACAGACACCACGCTCTCTACAGTATACATCCATATGTTCTGTTATGTGACATGATTATTACTCCTGGATGTGTTTCCTTGTTTTTAATCGTAACCAAATGTTGCCTAATTGTTTCAGATCTTTCACCAAGAACTTGTTGATTTCAGCCTCTGTTCTTTAGGGAATCATATTTTGTTTCCGAATCCAAAGTATAGGATATAATCCTAGTTCAAGGTGTGGTTGTTTCTTCAATTGATCAGGCTCATCCACATCACCTTAATGAAATATAAAAAGCCGGCAGGAGCATTTTGAGGATTTTAATAGATGCATGTAACTAATTTACAGTATATGCATACCATGTAGCAATGTGGAAAGCAGATATATTACTGTATACAACCAAGCATATAGGAACACTTATACTGTTATTATATTCCATGTCACTGTACTTAGCAGAACCAACTCCAGCATTTTACATCTAATTGTTTTGCGATAATTAACATCCGTCCCTTGATTTCTCAAGGGGTTGGTTGGACATGCCTAAACTGCCATGACATTTTTTTTAACAGTTTTGGCATGACTTAATTAAAACAGACAGTGAATTGCTTGGTAATTATATTACATTAATCATATTGGCCAATAAGGATTTTGATCTGTTCTTGCATGCAAAATTTATTTTGCAGAAAATAAATGATTTCCTCAGCCCTAAATTTTACAATTTCTTCATCAAAAGAAGCAAATCCGCATTATGTTTTTTTTTTTTTTTTTTTGAAACTGGTAGTTTCGTGATTGTTTACCCATGTAATGTTTCCGTTGCTCACAGCCACATTTCTTAGCAGTTCTGGGTTCAACACTATCCTTCTACACCAGATTATCCAGCTATTGTACATTTACAGACAATCTATGTCCTTCTTGCTGTTCCAGTGATTGTGGAACGTGACTGAATATCACTTTGTAAAATGCATTGTCGTTTAAGAGTATGATCAAAAGTGAATGACCTTCCCGCTTGCAGCATACAAAGGGTATTTTTGTAGTCCTAGAATAAAGACGTAGGGTTCTGCATCCTTACCTAAAAAAGAAAGAAAAAAAAAACGACCGTAGAAACATTTTTGTACAAACATTGTCAACTCGCCACACAGAAAAGTATTCTGTATATTTTGTACATGCAGCCCTATGTATTTCTTAACATGTACTAGTTTAAAGCACACCTCTTTAAAGCGTTGTATCCTATGCTTACACACTCAATGCTATATGATTTGTGATTTTGAAACCATGATCTAGAGGTAGAGGACTTTAAAGTGTTTTTGCATATACTGTAATCCTGTCTATAATCATTCTCTTAGCAGGAATATAGTAATGTAGTGCTTATTCTGTGAATATTTGTATGTATTTTTACTATGTACAGTCTGGAAACACACTAAACGCTCATGTGGCAGGCATGCAACACTGTATCAGCCAGAAACTTTAAAAAGGACAATATATATATATGTATATATATATATATATATATATATATATATATATATATATAGATCTATATACATACTGTATACACATCTATGTGCACATACTCTTATAAATTATATATAAACATACAAACAAACAAACATTTTGCTGTTAGCAATACCCAGTGGTATGAGAATTATCTTTCAACCCTTAAGTTTATTTCCACGGCTTGGGAAATATTTCCAGTTTTTGTACAAAAAAGAAAAAAGAAACGAACAGAAAAGAAAAAGAAAGAAAATTAAATAAACTGTATGTTTCCTGATTACCTCTTGCTAATAAATCTATTCTATCTCAGGGGGATATTGCTTCCTTGTATGTGGTTTTTGTCATGCTCACTTCACTAATTTTAAAACGGCAGTTTTTTAGCATTTGGGTCATTCTATAACTGTGGTTACATCTCATGTCCGTGAAGCATATTTGTAATATATTTTCATCAATATAAAGCCCAGATTTCTAGTACTTCATTTTCTAGTACACAATTTTTTTTTTCTTAATCACACTACTAAATGTTGAAAAAGCCATATCTTTTGTTCAAAAATGATGTTTAGATCACATACAATCCTGGTATTCAGCTGTCCGATTTTATAAAGTTGCTCATTCTACTCTGCATTTAAGCATGAAAATGACCTCAAATATAAATTAATTTCATATTTGAGTGTGCGCTTCAAAAATAATAAGTGTTTATTGTGATATAACTTGTTTTATTTGTGTTAGAAAAACTATTGTCAACTAAGTTACCCACTAGACCCCCCCCCCCAAAAGGAATGGTTTGTCCCATACTCACATAATTTGCACAGAATGATGATATTTCCTCTAGAAGCACATGGATGAAACACTAGAAGTTGTTCTCTCTCTTTCCCCTAATATTGGTTAAACTAGCAAACCTGTGTCAAGAGTGGATTAATTGACTGTCAGCAGTGACAATTTAACTAAAATGTGTTATATATATATGTTATATATGTATGTATATATGTATGTATGTATATATATATACTTCTAAACACACCATACACTCAGTAGTTCTAGGCTTCCATGTTGAGTATAGGCCCAAAATACTACAAATGTCCACTTAGTTACCTGTCAACTGTGTTACCCTTTAACGGTAACACAGTAGACAGTAACAAACATAGATGGTATTTTATGCACATGTTCCTACAGATCACCTTTATTTATATAACGCTTTATACAATGTAGACTGTTTCAAAGCAGCTATGTAAGGTCATGTTTGGGTTTTTGGGAAAAAGGAAAACTTTTTTCTTCACATTGTCAAATTCTAAATGTACCCCTAATTATAGAATGATCCATTTACATTTATGCTTTTAGCCAACAGTGTTTGTTTGCTCTGATATTATGCTGTCTTACATACAAAAACATTGATTACATAATTGTAAGACTTTATAAATAGCTTTTATATAATCAATTTTTGCTGTAAAAGAACATATGAAGAGTTCAGATGCAAAAGCCCCTAAATCCATCTGACGTCTTTCTTTAAAAATGCATTTTTATCAGGCTCAGATGTATAGGTTTCTATGTAAATACCGGTACTTCTGATTGGGCTGAGGCTGATATTTTAGCGAGTTTGAAGTAAAAGTATTTGATGAACGTATAATATGTGTCAGGAGCATTCACTCAGTATCTTTATCTCATTTTTGACCGAGATGGCTTTTATCTGGTTTTGCATCTGAACTCTTCACATGGTTATTATTAGTAACTCATTTGCGTGACACAACTGGTCATATGATGTCAACGTTGTCGCTCCTAAAGAGGCGACCCGCTCAACGTAAATAAAACGGCTTTATCAGAGTGCACATTGTACTGATATATCTCAAAATGCTGTTCATTTCTTTGTGTAAAACGTTTTAATTATTAAAAGAATACTGAGCGCACCTTTAACCCAAAGGCAGAGGACAATGAAAGCCCTCCCTCATGTAGGAGGAGTGCTGAAGCTCATGTGATGAGCTTTCACATTAAACTGTAATGCTGCTAAGTTGCTCGCAGGGTTGAAGATGAACAGGCTGATTTTACCGTTTCTGTTTGCCATTCTCTATCAGGTGCATGCATTGCCATTGCACTCTGAGGAAGGTAAAAATTTTAAACCAGCTTTTTTGAGCTTTTTACGTGTTACGTTACGTGTGCCGCTGCGTCGTACTTTCGCTTTTGACTCTCTGCCGCTTACAGGCTTGAATACAAAAGCATAATAAGTTCATGAACTTTATGACTTAAAGTTGCCTTTAGGCTATAGTTATAGTTATATATAATACAGCATTTAAAATAGATCTTGTAGACTGAAAAATGAAACAATTTAATTTTTAAAACTACACTTTGGAGAATGATTGTGAATGATTAAAAATGAAAATACAAATGTTTATTTATTACAGATGAGTATCTTTTCAAATCATGGATGTCTCGGGTAAGAATAAGTTTATTGTAAGCTCATGTCGCAACACAGGGAAATTTTATGAGAGACTAAAGGACGGAAGTGAAATTAGAAAGAGGAAGGGAAGTAACTTTTTTTATTCTTTTGAAATTTGCAGCATAACAAAAAATATGAGATAAATGAATATTACCAGCGGCTACAGACATTCTTGGACAACAAGAAGACGATTGACCACCATAATGCAGGAAACCACAAGTTTTCAAGTATGATCTGATATAATACTGAAGTCTATGTTTTAAAACAGCGTTGAAAAGGGTGTTTAAAAAACACTTTACATTTCTCTGGACTTTACAGTGGGACTGAATCAGTTTTCAGACATGACCTTTGCTGAATTTAAGAAGTTCTACCTCCTGACAGAACCTCAGGTAGGGTATTATGTTTACCAGCCTCTTGTGATCAGTGAGGAAATAGGAAAGTACCACAATTCATAAATATTTTACAACCTGACAGAACTGCTCCGCCACTAGAGGGAATCATTTGAGCAGTAATGGGCCTTACCCTGATACGATTGACTGGAGAACGAAAGGAAAGTATGTAACTGATGTCAAAAACCAGGTAGGTTGCTTATTAATCCTCTATTGTACTTATAATTTTTTATTTTTTAAGTAAACAGCGCTGATGCTTAATCAACGACACTGTTTCAGGGAGGTTGCGGTAGCTGTTGGACTTTTTCCACCACAGGCTGTCTAGAGTCCGTCACTGCTATTGCCACAGGGAAACTCTTACAACTAGTATGTAAATGTTGCTTTTAATTTAGTGAACGTTCAGCATTAGATATTAATAAG
This sequence comes from Cirrhinus mrigala, assembly GCA_036247105.1. Classification (NCBI taxonomy): domain Eukaryota; kingdom Metazoa; phylum Chordata; class Actinopteri; order Cypriniformes; family Cyprinidae; genus Cirrhinus; species Cirrhinus mrigala. The sequence goes on from CM070024.1 coordinate 17,458,313, forward strand.
GTCTTGTTATTGAATATTTGTAATGAATATACCACTAATTTCCTTTTCTGCTCTTTGGCAAGTTAAAACAAACCCCCAAAGCAGCACATTACTAATGAAATATCATTGTAATATACAAAACATCAGTTTATTTTGTCTAACCTCTTCCCATGTACTGTTTTACAGGCAGAGCAACAGCTTGTAGACTGTGCAGGTGCTTTTGACAATCATGGCTGCAATGGGTGAGTTAGATAAAGTGATGAATGAATTCATCTTGGCTTCTTTTATGGTTTTAGGAGTGAAGTCTTCACTGTAAAATGGTCTAAACAAACTTTTACTCCTGTCACATGATTTTAGTGGCCTCCCAAGTCATGCTTTTGAGTACATCATGTACAACAAAGGCCTTATGACAGAACAAGATTACCCCTATAAGGCTATAGTAAGTATTTTACAGTTTTAAAGGGTTAGTTTACATAAAAATGAAAATTCTCTCATTAATTACTCACCCTCATGTCTTTCCAAAGTCGGAAGATCATTGTTCAGCTTCTGAACACAAATTAGGATATTTTTCTGATAAATCCGAGCGCTTTCTGACTCTGTATATGTAGACAGCAATGCAACTGACACATTCAAGGCCCAGAAAGGTAGTAAGGACATTGTTAAAATAATAAAGTAGTTGCGTCGCTGTCTAAGCAGGGACAGAAAGCTCTCGGATTTCATCAAAAATATCTTAATTTGTGCTCTGAAGATGAATGAAGGCCTTACAGGTTTGGAATGACATGAGGATGAGTAATTAATCACAGAATTTGTATTTTTGGGTGAACTCTCCTTTTAACTATTGTTTTCAAGAGTTTGTTTATAAAGTGTTGACATTTGTTCATAATGTACTTGCTTGTAGCAAGGTGAATGTAAATTCAGACCAGAGCTGGCTGCTGCCTTTGTGAAGGAGGTTGTAAACATTACAAAGGTAAGTGATGGTCCATGTATAAATATTATTAACACTTCATGTCTTCGCTTTAACTGTAAATTCCTTTTATTAGTATGATGAAATGGGCATGGTAGATGCTGTGGCCAGGTTGAACCCTGTCAGCTTTGCGTATGAGGTGACATCTGATTTCATGCACTACAGAGATGGAGTATATACCAGGTTAGGATGAAATATACTGTTTGTACATTTGCTTTTATATTAGATTTATTTGTGACAGTTCATGGCAATTTCTGTAATGATGTGACTGTATTTTATAGCACCCAGTGTCACAACACTACTGACAAGGTGAACCATGCAGTGCTTGCTGTGGGCTATGCTGAGCAGAATGGAACTCCGTACTGGATAGTGAAGAACTCCTGGGGAGCCAGCTGGGGAATTAACGGGTCTGTTTGTATGATATTCTCAGATGTTGTGCTGCTGTAAGGTTGAAAAACCTAGACCAAGTTAAAAATAATAAATGTGATGTATTTTTTTTTTCCCATACAGATATTTTTACATTGAGAGGGGAAAGAACATGTGTGGACTTGCTGCCTGTTCATCCTATCCTTTACCTTTGGTGTAAATAACTGAAAATATTATCTTACACCATGAAAAGGGAGACAAATTATTGCATTTTACTATCATACAAAATCATTTTATCCACAATGGACAACATCTTCATTAATGAGTTGTAGTCTATACTAGCTGTCAGTAAATAAGTTAAATGCTTATTTAACTTTACATTAAAAGAATGATTCACATTCACTGAAAACATTCAATGACACTCCATTTGCTATAATATATGTTCAAAGCTGAAGCTGTCTACGATTAAGATTTTGTAATGTTCATGTTTGCAACCAAAATCATTGTACTGAAATAAATGTTTTTTTCTCAGGGATTTCTTTGTGTGTGAGAGACTGTATGTGAGCTTAAAGACTTCAAAAAGTTAAAAAAAAAAAAAAAAAAAAACCTGCAAAGGACACTGCAGACATTGCTAGAGTACTTGTGTGTAAAATTTACTGTATTAAAATTGATTTATAAATTGTTTATGCTTTTTAATTAAATACTGTGAGAAGGTATACAGTTGAGGTCAAAAGTTTATATACACCTTGGAGAATCTGCATTTTAATTATTTTTACCAAAATAAGAGGGATCATACAAAATGCATGTTATTTTTAATTTAGTACTGACTTGAATAAGATATTTCACATAAAAGACGTTTACATATAGCCCACAAAAGAAAATACTAGTTGAATTTATAAAAATGACCCCATTCAAAAGTTTACATACGCTTGATTCTTAATACTGCGTTGTTACATAAATGATCCACAGCTGTGTTTTTTTGTTTAGTGCTCACGAGTCCCTTGTTTGTTCCAAACAGTTAAACTGCCCACTGTTCTTCAGTAAAACCTTCAGGTCCCACAAATTCTGTGGTTTTTCAGCATTTCTGTGTAATTGAACCCTTTCTAACAATGACTGTATGATTTTGAGTTTCATCTTTTCACACTGAGGACAACTGAGGGACTCATATGCAACTATTACAGAAGGATCAAATGCTCACTCATGCTCCAGAAGGAAAAACGATGCATTAAGAGTGCCGTTTTTTTCATTTAGTACTGCCCTTCTGAAGCTACAGAAGATACTTAGATGTTTCCCAGAAGACAAAATAAGTTAAATTTACCCTGATATTCAAATACAAAAACATTTTACTCTTAATGCATAATTTCTCCTTTTGAATTTGAATTTCTCCTGCATTTGAACCTTCTGTAATAGTTGCATATGAGTCCCTCAGTTGTCCTCAGTGTGAAAAGATGGATCTTATAATCATACAGCCATTGTTGGAAAAGGTTTCAATACACAAAAATGTTGAAAAACCAAAGATTTTGTGGGACCTAAAGGATTTTTCTGAAGAACAGTGGGCAGTTTAACTGTTCAGGACAAACAAGGGACTCATGAACAACTATCACTAAAAAAAAAAAAAAAACACACAGCAGTGGATCATTCAGGTAACAACACAGTATTAAGAATCAAGCGTATGTAAACTTTCAGATGAGGTCATTTTTAGAAATTCAACTATTATTTTCTGTTATGGACTATATATGTAAACGTCTTTTATGTGAAATTTCTTATTCAGGTCAGTACTAAATAAAAAATAACATGCATTTTCTATGATCCCTCTTATTTTGATAAAATAATACATTTTGCAGATTCTGCATGGTGTATGCAAACTTTTTACCTTTTAACTGTATATCCTTGCTGAGAATATGTAAATAATATGCAATTCTACAGCAAACCAGTATGTGGCGACCTAAATCCACATCTTATGTTTGAGCTACAACAGTGTGCCAGACAGGAAGGAAGCAGTTATTTATGTACCTACGTTAAGACACGATTAAAACCCACTCAACAAAAAAAAAAACGACAATGTAGAAATAAAAAAAAAAAATAAAAAAAAGCTGGTGTTGTAAAACTTAACATACAAAAATAAAAAATATATGGTTGCAAACAAACAGCCGCGTAGGGGAAGTGACGTGACTGGCAGCTGTCCAATCAGAGTGCGAGCTACGAATACGCGGTAAGCGCGAGTTTTCAGCGGTGTTTTGGTTTCGTTGTGTAGCGCTCGTATATTATATCAGAATTTCAACTTTATGTATTCGGTGTAAAGGCATTTTTTGTGACTTTCCTTCTTTGTGTTTTTATTGTTCACACGACGGCAGAAAGAGAGCAAAACTTTGTGTTGTGGGTGTTTTTGTGCTCAACCAAGGGTTGTAATGTGTCATTTATGCTAACGGAGCATGTCTGTTTTCATTTTTGTTTGTCTGTTTGTTTGTGGAGTTGATTAAATGCCATATACATGAACTTTTGAGGATTTATTTTGAATAATAAATGCACAAACAATGCCGAGTCTTCCTCAAAACAACCTAAAGGAGCAACTGGAACGACACAATGCTGCACAGAACAAGCTGTCACTGCTAAAACCAAAGCCTGGGTAAGAACATTATTATATATTCTACGATAGATAGATAGATACTAGATAGATGGATAGACAGAGTAAAAGTAGTCAGATACTAGATCGATAAATAGATGGATTTAAAAACACTATATAATGTCAGGAATCAGAGCCTAGATAGATAGAAGACAAATTAAACCAATTTGACCATATCAGCATCCCTAATGTGTAACAAGTATGTCTAACCTCTGAAATTTCTCTGTTCAGGGGATTTTGCTTCAAAAAGAAGTCTTCCTCAGGCATCTCCAAAGTGGAAGTTCCCCAAAAGGTAACTGGTGCAAATGTCTTAACAAACAGGAGTGTCAATATTCCCCGCAGCTGTGATGTAACCAAAACTCCTGTGACATTTTCGCAAAAGCCTGAGAAAGCAGCACCGAAAGTCAGCTTCTTCACAGCACCCAGCAGACCGAAGACAATTACAGTTAATCCTTTAGCCAACCCATTTGCTGTGAATAAAACACCTCCTGTCCAATCTACCATTAAGGAGTTGCCAAAATCTGCAGCTTTACCTAAGGATCAAACTGTGGGTGAACCTAAGCGTGACATCTCTCAGCTCTCCTTCAGTGAATGGGATGATTTGGATGATTTTGAAACCCCAGTCAAGGCAAAAGTAGTGTCTCCGGTTACAGGGACCTCTACGAAAAGGCTAAGTGTATCGGATCAGAACACGTCTCCGAGTTCCTCTTGTGCTAAGAGTGACGAGACTACATTGAATGGAGGTTCACAGGTTATAGAAACCATAACTGCCCCAAAGGATGTCCTGTCAGCTGCTAATAGCGTGAGCACAGAACCTGCTGAGAGAGAGCCAGAGGACTCGCCCATTAAAAAGACTAGAAGACATAAGAAATCGGTCCAGCAACAGGCATTACTGAGTGACTCTGAAGATGAGGAGATAATCGATTGTATTTCACCAGAGAAGAACCAAAAGGACATCAAGTGTGTGACAAGTTAGTGCATCTCATTTTTTTCCAGTGGGTTTCACATGTTTAGAAAAAGGTTGTGTTTAGATACTAATATAAAGCTCACAAAATAATACACAGTATTTGAATTGCAGCTGCTGAAAAAGAGCAGTGGGCTGAGACAAACATCATAGACGTTGATGAGACTGAAACCGACAACTTTTATGAAGATTATGAGGATTTCATCCCTCCATCCCCTGTTCCTGAGGAGACGAGTCCCTCTGACTCAGGAAAAAAGAAAAGGTAACATGCTTTCATCGCTGAATGATTTTTTTTTTTGTTAACTACCCATCTGGCTGAAGATATGTACAGTTTCTTTTCTAAAACTCTGTTTTATAGTTCATCTGACCCTGTTACCCATGCTGACAAAAATGTTACACCTCATGCCTCAAGCCCATCAGCACCCTTGGATGAACCTGTCAAAGAATTAAAAGGTATCTCATGCAGGATTGAACTTTTTGATATTCAAGAATTTGCAGTACACAGTGCCCTCCATAAATAATGGCATCCTTAGTAAATATAAGCAAAGCTGGCTTTGAAAATAAATCTGCATTGTTTATTGATTTGATCTTTCATGCACAAATATTCACACAATTTTAACCCATCATTTAAGTAAAACAATTGAAAGTGGGATTAAAATTTAATAATAAAATAAATATTCTTCTCTAGTTTGACACCCTGCATTCAAAGCAGCTTCCTTTTACCAAGATAACAGCTCTGAGTTTTCTCCTATAATGCCTGATGAGTTTGGAGAACACCTGACAAGAGATCAGAGACTATTCCTTCATACAGAATCTCTCCAGGTCCTTCAGATTCCCAGCTTCATGTTTGTATTTTAGTTTCATCTGACCATAGAAGCCAGTACCGTTTGAAGTTCCAGTCATGTGTGACAACTGAATATGCTGAAGTGTTTTTTTTTTTTTTGGATGAGCGAGTAGGATTTTTCTTGAAACTCTCACAAACAACATGTGATAATGTAGGGGCTGTTTGATATTTTTATTTTTTTATTTTTAGGATTTCTGACCCCAAGACCGTGCATTAGAACGATATAAACATACGTCCTCTTCCTGGCAGATTTTGATGCTTTAGCTGTTTTCTTACAGCCACTTTCTATTTTGTTCCTTTGTGTTCCTTATATTTAGAATCTTGTGGAACAGGAAGTCATGACTAGACAGTTTCATTCTCCTAGTTACCCTGGCATGCTAAAAAAAAAATGTAAATATAAATAGGAATATGCTTCAGAGATATTTTACCTCTAGGGGTTTCAATAATTTCTAGGGGTGCCAATAATTGTGGCCAACATGCATTGGAGTTTCTCCCCACTTTTAATTGTTTACTTCAAGAAAAGGTTAGAATTTTGTAAACTTTTTAAATTAAAGATCAAAAAGATAAACGATGCAGATTTATTTTCTTAGCCGTCTTTGCTCGTATTTACCAAGGATGCCAATATTAGTGGAGGGTGCTGTATGAAATGATGTACTGTGTCTAATGTGCATGTATCTGTGTTTTAGGACCTGATGATGTTCTCTTTAGTGTTATGGAGTCTATTTGTCATCTAGTGGACAGTATTCCAGAGCATGAGCTCATAGCGCTGACCTGCGGCACAGAGCTATTACTGCAGAGAGCACATAGGTAAAGGCTGTTCTCAGGACCCTTGTGAAAAAAATGTTGGATTGTGACATTATTAATTATTATTTATAAGCTTTTTTGCCACCCTATTACTTGTTAGAGAGGAAATGTTCCAGTTATGCAAGCATGAAATTTTGCATTTTGAAACTTTTTTATAGTTTTCTATTACTGTATTAGTGTTGGATGACATTACTGATTGTTTCAGTATAACTAATAACTCCATTATACCGTGTCTCTCTTTACCACAGGAAAAGGATTCTTGCTAATGGAGTGCCATCTAGAACATCTCAGCTAGACCCTGCAGCAACTCTATATTCTAGTCTGTTAAACAGACAAGGGTTTGGAGTCACACCTTCTAGTCTAACATCATCTATGACCTCAGTGACATCAGAAAAGGGAGAGGCTGTCAAAACAGGCTTTCCATTTCGCAGATCCACTGCTTCCGTCATATCTTTGGGAAATGACACTGTATTTGATGACTCTGATTGCATCATCAATGGGGTTGAAACTCCTGGTGGTTCTTGGAATCCTAACAGTATTGCAAAAACAACAACTAGTAGGGAGATCTTTAACAGGTCAAGTCTACCAAGCAAATCAGAGTCAAAACCAGATAAGTGCTACTCAAGGTTGTCCTTCAATGAGTCAAACAATCAGACAGTGGATGGAGATCAGATTGACATGTTTTATTCCCCCAAAAGAGTAAATTCAGGCAAGAGATATGCTGAGAGCAGTGTTGAAACCAACAAGGCAGTACCCAACAGTTCTCGAGCAGAACCAGTTGATGACTTCCTAATCGATGACTTTGATATTGATGATTTCGATGAGACTGATATTCCAGATTATTTTGAAGAACCTCCAAGCTTCTTAGCATCAAGAGACAGCTCTGGTGCAAAAACACCATCGGTGCGGGAGGGAGGATCTTCAAAACCTTTAGAGAAAAAGACCGTAACACCACCAGCTCTAAAACCTGCCAAAACATCCATCCCTGGTAAGTTTCAATAATGTAATATCCCTTACAATTTAGTTAATGTAATTAAAGAACCTATGAAATGGCATAAGCAGTTATCTGGTATAAGTGTATGTCTTGTTCTGCAGAGCCTGTGTACAGAAACCCAGCTCATGACCGCTTCAGAGGCTTCAGCTTTCCTCACTGCCCAGAGATGATGAAGATCTTCCATAAGAAGTTTGGGCTGCATCAGTTCCGCTTCAATCAGCTGGAGGCTATTAATGCCACACTGTTAGGAGAAGACACGTTTGTACTGATGCCTACAGGTTTGTTACAAATATTATAGCAGCATGAGTCATTATATGACTCATATTGCTTGTTTATTATGATGTTAGACTAGACATCCCAGCTAACTATGTCTTGGCTACACCTGCAGGGTGTCTGGCTGCATAATCTTTTGCATGATTTATATACATATATACAAATAGTTTTTCTGAACTAGTGATCAGCCAATGTAAATTTTTCTTTTTTTTTTTTTTCTCCAGTGGTCAATAGCAGTATCTGATAAATATCAATATCTGATCTTTTGGCTAGTGGTGTGAATTTAATTTCAGCAATTGAGTTTTGCCCAATTTATTTTGTAATTAAAAATGTAAAAATATTTTGGTCAATGCCTGTAATCTTGAAATACCCAAAATATTAAATATACATCAGACTCTACTGTTAGCTATTGGAATATTCTTTTTTTTTTTTCTTTATCATATAAACATAATAAGTAATGACATTTCAGATTTCTCAAAAGCCTTTTGTATTATATTCGATACATAAATTTTAACTTTTTTTTTTCAGTAAGTGTTCAAGTTATTTTTTTACACTAACAGTCAAAAGTTTTTGAACAGTAAGATTTTTAATGTTTTTTTTAAAGACATCTCTTCTGCTCACCAAGCCTGTATTTATTTGATCCAAAGTACAGCAAAAACAGTAAAATTGTGAAATATTTTTACTATTTAATATAACTGTTTTCTATTTGAATATATTTTAAAATGTAATTTATTTCTGTGATGTCAAAGCTGAATTTTTAGCATTATTAATCCAGTCACATGATCCTTCAGAAATCATTCTAATATTGATTTGCTGCTCAAAAAACATTATTATGATATTGAAAACAGCTGAGTAGATTTTCTTTCAAGTTTCTTTGATGAATAAAAAGTTCATAAGAACAGCGTTTATCTGAAATAGAAGTCTTTTGTAACATTATAAATATCTTTATCATCACTTAATCAATTTAAAGCATCCTTGCTAAATAAAAGTATTATTTAAATCTTAAAAAAAAAAAAAATACTGACTCCAAGCTTTTGAATGTTATAGTGTATAATGTTACAAAAGCTTTTTATTTCAGATAAATGCTGATCTTTGGATCTTCCTATTCTTTAAGGAATCCTGAACTTCTCTCAACTGTTTTAAATATTGATGATGATAATTATAATAAAAAAAGTTTACTGAACAGCAAATAAGCATATTAAAGTGGTTCTAATCTGAAGGATTATGTGACAATGAAAACTGGAGTAATGATGCTGAAAATTTAGCTTTGATCACAGGAATAAATTACATTTTAAATTTAAAATAGAAAGCAGTTATTTTAAATAGTAAAAAATATTTCACTGTATTTTGGATCAAATAAATGCTGGCTTGGTGAGCAGAAGCGACGTCTTTAAAAAACATCAAAAATCTTACTGTCCAAAAACTTATACACGGTAGTGTATTTTGTAAAATAATAAACATTTCACTGCAAAAAGACACATGTAGCATGATGTAAAGGTGGACATTATAGCAGGCTTTATAGGGTTAATAATATATAGGAGATACATTTTGGCCATTTTGGTCTTTGTCTCAATTTTTTGAACATTAAAACAGTTTACTGTACCTTTTCATTTTGTTCCATTGTTTTTCTTTCACTGTTAAGATACCAGTATTTATTTTTTTTTTTATAGTATTTCCTAATGTCACATTGTAACATATCAACCCCTTTACAGGTGGTGGTAAAAGTCTCTGCTATCAGCTTCCTGCTTGTGTCTCTGCTGGGGTGACTGTTGTCATTTCTCCTCTACGGTCTCTCATTGTTGACCAGGTCCAAAAGCTCACCACATTAGATGTAAGTCCTCCTTTTCCTTCTGCACAGTAATTGTCTTAACTTGTTCAAAACAGTTGCTTACAGTGCAATTTACTGTTTTTCAGATCTGTGCAACTAGTTTATCAGGAGACAAAACAGATAGTGAGGCTGGACGGATCTATATGCAGCTGTCTAGGAAGGATCCCCCAATTAAACTGCTTTATGCCACTCCTGAGAAGGTGGGTTTCAAGTCAGACAAGTGTATTGCAAGTTTTCATGCATATCTATAACAGTATTGATACGTGTTGTTTTTGTTCTCAGGTGTGTGCAAGTGGACGGATGATCAGTGCCCTTCAGAATCTGTATGAACGGGGTCTGCTGGCTCGCATTGTCATTGATGAGGCCCATTGCGTCAGTCAGGTAAACTTGATTAAAAATGATACAGTGTAACAAGAACAGTCAAATAGATGTGATTTTACAAAATTGACAATATTGGCACAATTGTAGCACAATCCATATAAACATTGTAAAATATACCCATTTCCCATTCATCAGTGGGGTCATGACTTCAGGCCAGACTACAAGCGCTTACATGAGCTCAGGCGGATGTTTCCCAATGTCCCTATAATGGCACTGACGGCCACAGCCACTCCTAGAGTGCAGAAAGACATTCTTAACCAGCTGGCAATGACCCGTCCTCAGGTGTAAGTCTTCCTGCATGCAATTCCTAATTCACATTTTCTTTTGTTACTTGATGTATTTGTATTTGTAAAAGCATGACATTGTGATTGTCACTCTCACATTGATTGTAATATGGATGCAAAATTTTGAAACTCACCTTTCTTCAGAAATACAAAGTAACATTTTCACATTTTAATTAAAAGTTAATGTGATTGTTCTAGCAAAAGGGGTGCATTAAATTGATCCAAAGTGAGAGCAAAGACATTTTATAGTACAAAACAAAAGATCTATTTCAAAATAAATGCTGTTTAAAAATCTTACTGACCCTAAACCTTTGAAATTGTGTATTTGATATAAATGCTTTGACTCTGCTCATTCACAGCCATTATAGATATCATGTACACTGCTGTTCAAAAGTTTGGGATCAGTATGATTTTTAATGTTGTTTTTTTTTTTTTTTTTTTTGAAGTGTCTTATTCTCATCAGTTGCATTTATTTGATCAAGTAAAATTACACTATTATTGCAATTTAAATCAACATTTTCTATTTTAATGTACTTTCAGATATAATTTATTTCTTTGATGCAACCTGAATTTTCATCAGCCATTACTCCAGTCTTTAGTGTCACACGATCCTTCAGAAATCATGCTAATATGCTAATTTATTATCATTTTCTTGGGACATGTGAAACCTTAAGGATTCTTTGAATAAAAAGTTAAAAAGAACAGCATTTATTCAAAATAGAATTTTTTTCTAACAACATAAGTCTTTACTAACACTTTATCAATTTAACATCCTTGCTGAATAAAAGTATTAATTTCTTTCAAAGAAAGAAAGGAAAATTTACTGACCCTGAACTTTGAATGGTAGTGTGTATATTGTTACAAAAGATTTCTATTTTAAATAAATGCTGTTCTTTTTAATGTTTCATTTATCAAAGAATAATGAAAAAAAAAGTATCACAGGTTCCAGCCGTTTCCAACATTGATAAATAATCATCATATTTAAATGATTTCTGAAGGATCATCTGACACTGAAGACTGGAGTAATGATGCTAAAAATTCAGCTTTGTGTCACAAGAATAAATTCTATTTTAAAGTATATTAAAATAGAAAACCACTATTTAAAATTGCAATACTTTTTCACAATATTACTGTTTTTTTTCTGTATTTTTAATTTAAAAAATGATTAAAATGAGCAAAAAAGACTTCTTTAAAAATCTTACTGATACCGAACTTTTGAACGGCAGTGTACATGTTAGTCATATTAAAATTTTAATGTCTTCATAGATTCACTATGAGCTTCAACAGACACAATCTCAAATATTCAGTTTTGCCAAAAAGGCCCAAGAAGGTTGATGAGGAATGCATTCAGTGGATCAAGAAATATTACCCACGTGAGTGCTGTCCAGATTGAGTCAGTCTTTTGCAATTATAATTCCTCACCACGGCATGAAGACCCTATAAATCATGTTGACTGTGTGTGTAGGTGACTCCGGGATTGTGTACTGCTTGTCACGTAATGACTGCGACACTCTGGCTGACAGTCTTCAGAGGGCTGGGATCGCAGCGCTGGCGTATCACGCTGGCCTGAGGGACAGCGACAGGGAATATGTCCAAAATAAATGGATCAACCAGGATGGCTGCCAGGTGAGACAAAATTACTATAAAACATGGACCAGCTCTTTCGACCATGCTTTTTTTTTTTTTTTTTTTTTTTTTAACCATTCATCTTTCATTTTCAGGTTATGTGTGCCACCATCGCATTTGGCATGGGAATCGACAAGCCTGATGTGCGCTATGTGATCCATGCCAGTTTGCCCAAGTCAGTGGAGGGTTATTACCAGGAGTCAGGCAGAGCTGGTCGAGATGGAGAGATTTCCCACTGCGTCCTCTTCTATTCCTACAGTGATGTTATCCGTATCAAGAGACTCATTGCCAGTATGTACTGCAAGGTTTTAGTTTACTCCTGTAATGAAGCTAGGATATATATTGGTGCGGTAACTAAACAATCCCTTGTCACGTTAAAATAAAAAGACAGAAATATAACGGATAACTAAATTTAAATGTTGCGTTTAATATTCAGATGTTCAAAACATGCAAATCCAGACACTATTATACAGTCACAGTTAACCTGTCTGTGTAAGCGTGGCCTACATAACGGTTAATATAATTGCAGTGGATAAAGATGGCAACCAGCAATCCAAAGCCACCCACATCAACAACCTGCACAGCATGGTGCATTTCTGTGAGAATGTGGCCGAGTGCAGGAGGATCCAGTTGCTGGCTTACTTCGGCGAGCACACGTTTAATACAAGCTTCTGTAAAGAGCATCCTGAGGTCATTTGTGACAACTGTGCCAGACCACACGTAAGTCCATTATCGAATAATTTGTAAAAATTGTAATGCATAATAATCACAGCCATTGCTTGAAATTAGATATAGCTTGCTTGCCAAACAAGTTAATTGTTACTTGCTTTGACTAATCATTTACTGTAGAACATAGTAGTGCCATTTATGTTAATTACATTAATGCTTGTCTCCAGAAATATAAATCAAGAAACGTCACTGAAGACGTGAAGAAGATTGTGAGGTTTGTGCAGGAGAACTGCGAGAAGGTTGGAAACAGATACGGCAAATCCGCCCAGCAGAACAGGCTCACTCTTAACATGCTGGTCGACATATTTCTGGGTAAGAAGCCTAGCGGGATTTGACTGTCATAAATGATAGTGTGAATATTACTATGAATATCCTTTGCCTTATCCAGTGCTTGAGATTTAATGCCTGTCAGGATGGCTGCTCGAGGCCTCAATAAGAATATCTCTGTGCGGCAGGCTCCAAAAGTGCTCGGATCCAGTCCGGGATGTTCGGGGAAGGAGCAGCGTATTCCAAACACAATGCCGAGAGGCTTTTTAAGAAACTGGTGCTGGATAGTGTTCTGATGGAGGACCTCTACATCACTAACAATGGGCAGGCAGTGGCCTATATCTCTGCTGGGCCTAAAGCCATGAATGTACTGAGTGGCTACATGCAGGTGAGACTCGTAATATATTATTCTTTCCTTATGGTCATGTTTTATGCTCTATTTAAAATATGTTCTAATGGCTATACCCCATTGCAGGTTGAGTTTGTGGAGACGGAGAGTGCATCCAGCATCAGAAAGCACAAAGCCGCTGTTACAGAGAACGTTTCTAAGAGAGAGGAGATGGTTAAAAAGTGTCTGCAGGAACTCAATGACCTGTGCAAGAAGTTGGGCAAAGTCTTCGGCATTCATTACTACAACATTTTCTCCACAGCCACACTCAAAAAGATTGCTGGTTAGTGAATTTGCTACAATTTTTTTCATTTTCAACAACTTTTTGCATTTAAAATTCTATTTTGTTTCTGAAAGATTACAGTCGAGGTCAAAAGTGTACAACTTGCAGAATCTGCAAAATGTTAATTATTTTAACAAAATAAGAGGGATCATACAAAATGCAGGTTATTTTTTTTTTATTAGTACATAAGACATTTTCTAATAGTCCACAAAAGAAGATAATAGTTTAATTTATAAAAATGACCCCGTTTAAAAGTTTACACACACTTGATTCTTAATACTGTGTTTTTAACTGAATGATCCACAGTTGTGTTTTTGTTTAGTGATAGTTGTTCATGAGTCCCTTGTTTGTCCTGAACAGTTAAACTGCCCGCTGTTCTTCAGAAAAACCCTTCAGGTCCAACAAATGTATTGGTTTTTAAGCATTTTTGTGTATTTGATACCCTTCCAGCAATGACACTATGATTTTGAGATCCATCTTTTCACACTGAGGACAACTGAGGGACTCATATGCAACTATTACAGAAGGTTCAAATGTTCACTGATGCTTCAGAAGGAAAAACAATGCATTACCAACTGGGGGGTGAAAAGTTTTTGAATTTGAAGATCAGGGTAAATTTAACTTATTTTGTCATTTGGGAAACATGTAAGTATCTTCTGTAGGACAGTACTAATTGGGGAAAAAAAACAATATTTAGTCAAAGAAAGAAAAATTTACACATCTTCATTCTGGTCAAAAGTCCCCCCCCCCCCCCAGCTCTTAATGCATTGTGCTTCCTTCTGAAGCATCAATGAGTGTGTGAGTTGCATGCGAGTCCCTCAGTTGTCCTCAGTGTGAAAAGATTGATCTCAAAATCATACAGTCACTGGTGGAAAGGGTTCAAATACTCAAAAATGCTGAAAAACCAAAGAATTTGTGGGTTTTTATGAAGAACAGCTGGCAATTTAAATGTTCAGGACAAACAAGGGACTCATGAACGGTTATCAGTAAACAAAAAAAAAACTGCTCTGTAGCATTCAGGTAACAACACAGTATTAAAAATCAACTTTTGAACAATGTCATTTTTATAAATTCAACTATTAGAAATATTTTATTCAGGTCAGTACTACATAATAAAAAATAACATGTATTTTGTATGATCCCTCTTATTTGGTAAAATAATTAACATTTTTGCAGATTCTGCAAGGTGTATGTAAACTTTTGACCTCAACTGTATGCTTTTTAATTAAAAAAAAAAATAGGGGAGGGAAGGTGTAAATGAATCATTTAACTAATCAAGTCTACATTATGCTTTCATTTAGTATCTGAAATGTGCTGATTTAGCAGAAGTTACTTAACTCCTTTTTTTTTTTTTTTCTTCCCAAAGCAGCTTTACACAATGTGTTTTACGGAGATGAAACACCTCATTAAGTTAAAGCAATTAATTCCCTTCCGTTTTCACAGCCCCATGTGTTCTCTGTTAAACGTATTGTGGTGCATTTCTGTGCAGAAACTCTCTCGTCTGATCCGGAGGTTCTGCTGCAGATTGATGGTGTGACCGAAGACAAGCTGGAGAAGTATGGAGCTGAGGTTATTGAGCTGCTGCAAAAGTACTCAGAGTGGCAGCTGCCTGGTGAGGGCCTGACAGCACACCTTTATATAGATTGTCATTTTTTCTGACACACTACATAATCGGTAACACTTTAGTATAGGGAGCAATTCTCACTTTTAACTAGTTGCTTATTAGCATGCCTATTATTAACATATTAACTACATATAACATACAACATATAAACTGCAAATTGGACCTTCAACCCACTGATCCCCATTGAAGTCCACAATATGGAGAAAAATCCTGGAATGTTTTCCTCAAAAACTTTCATTTCTTTTCAACTGAAGAAAGAAAGACATGAACATCTTGGATGACATAGTTTTAATTTTGGAGTGAACTAATCCTTTAATATAATACAATTTACCAAAGCTGAGGCACTTATAAGAAACCAGAGTACAGTTGACTTGACTTCACAGTTGACAGTTGACTTGGCTAGGTCTACCTATAAACTTTGTAAAACCGATCATATTTCAGCTAGCTCAAAACAGCAACCTATAAAGCTCTTGAAATGAAGTAGCTTAGGAGACCTAATGTTCTCACATTTTCTCTGCAGCTGAGCCGCAGACAGAGAGTTCAGGATGGATTGACACAACAAGAGGCCATCAAAACGAGGAAGTTGATGATGATGAAGGGGACACCACATCAACTTACTTCAGGAGCTCCTCTGGACGAGGAGCAAAAAGAAAACAAGGGTCTTACTCCAGAAAACCCAAAAGAAGAAAAGGCACCAGTGGACAAACCTCCTCCTCTAAAGGGTCAGTATGTTACAGCATAATCATTGTTGCATTGTGCACACTTCATATCAGCTATATGAAACCAAATTAACTCTTCTTCTCCATCCTTATTGTAGTGGATACAGCAACAACTGGTCTTCATCAAGAGGAGGAGGTGGCGGAGGCTACAGGGGTGGTAGTCGAAGTGCAGGCAGAGGTTCCAGACCAGTCCCAACACCGAAGAGGCCCGGCTTCATGGCTTTACCCACCCCGCAGACTGCTGCTCGTCCGTTCCTCAAACCAGCATACTCTAACATCTAGAAGCAAAATGCTTCTACTGGTAACGTCAATTAATTTGACTTTGTGAATATTTGCAATCTGTATAGAAATTTTATACACTATTTTTTAATAAATATATTTTGTGGTGTATATTAGTTTTAATTTGTTATTTATAACATTGAAGCACAAGGGTCTATATTTCAAAACATATGTTTGGGGTTTTTTAAATATATTTTTGCCACAATCTCAATTTTTTCTTCTTAGGAAACAAAATTAAGAACAGATATAATAAAATTAAATAAAAATTGTGCTATTATCTCATCTCTTACAAATAGAAGCCTGTTTCCACCACTAAATCAAAAAAAAAAAAAAGTTATTGCAACTTTTTATATCACAATCCTATTTTTTTCAGAATTGTGAGAGATAAACTCACAATTTTGGAAAAAAAAAAAAGTCAGAATTGTGTGTTTCCGGCAAATGCGAATTTATAACTCGCAAGTCTGACTTTTTTCTCAGAATTGTGATTATAAACTCTCAATTCTGTCTTTTTTTTTCCCCTCACTTGTGATATAAACTTAGAATTGTGAGAAATAAAGTCAGAATTGCAAGTTTTTCTGGCAAACAATATCTCGCAATTCTGACTTTTGTCAGAATTGATATAAACTCGCAAATTCGAGAAATAAAGTCAGAATTGCAAGAAAAATACTCACTATTCTGACTTTTTCTTGCAAATGCCAATTTATATCGAGCAATTCTGACTTTTTTTCCTCATAATTCTGACTTTTTTCTCAGAATTGTGATATAAACTTGCAATTGCAAGAAATAGTCAGAATTGCAAGTTTTTCTAGTAAACGTGAGTTTGTATCTTGCAATTCTGACATTTTTTTTTTCAGAATTGTGATATAAACTTGCAATTGCCAGAAATAAAGTCAGAATTGAGTATATCTTTAAACTTTTTTTCCTCAGAATTGTGATTTTTAAACTCAAATTGTGAGAAATAAAGTCAGAATTGCAAGTTTTTCTAGTAAACGTGAGTTTGTATCTTGCAATTCTGACATTTTTTTTTTCAGAATTGTGATATAAACTTGCAATTGCCAGAAATAAAGTCAGAATTGAGTATATCTTTAAACTTTTTTTCCTCAGAATTGTGATTTTTAAACTCAAATTGTGAGAAATAAAGTCAGAATTGCAAGTTTTTCTGGCAAACGTGAGTATCTGACTTTTATTTTGACTTTTTTCTCAGAATTGATATAAACTCGCAATTGCGAGAAATAAAGTCAGAATTGCAAGAAAAAAACTCTTATTTTCCTTGCATTTCTGACTTTTTTTCCTGCAAATGCGAGTTTATATTACGCCATTCTCAGAAAAAAGTCAGAAATTTGAAATGTAAATTTGCAATTGTGAAGAAAAAAGGTCTGAAATGTGAGGGGGGGGGGGGGGGGGGTCGCAATTTTCTTTTTTTTTTTTTTTTTCTTCTTTTTTTTTATTCAGTGGCGGAAACAGGCTTCCATACTTACAGGTTGCTATATGCGAGTTCATCTTTAAGGGACTGGTAAATTTTCAAAAATATTTTAGGGGAAATGCAATTTTATGTTTACTAGTCTAATTTCTTGAATTAGAAAATGAGAACCATCTGATTAATTCCTACGTTAAGCAGTTTTGCACTGTGAACTATAAACCACAAGATATCTCAAACTCTTTTGAATGTTTATTTCAAGTTTGAATATTTCCATGGCACCAGTTACAAGGGACTATCAGTGAAACAATTTCTTTATACCATTTTCATGGAGAGTTTCCTACAGTACAAAGATGGTTTTGGAATGAATCTGACTTAACAAGAACTGCATTTGGCACATAAATTGTGTATATAGTTCAATATTCATATATTAAGGAACCAAACAGCAACCTTCAGTCCCAAATAGAAAAGATGCAGGTTACAGAAAAACACGCCCACAGATGGACATCTATGCATAAACAAATGTGCATGTATATGCATATCTGTTGAGGGGACTGTGGGAGCTGGCAAAGTGACAAAAGCACAGTACAGTAAATGAAGCGTGTTGCCACCCCTGATCGCAGCGCCATAGTGAATCTTAAAGCTACGGTTCAGGTGAAGTCAGATTTTTACCAAATAATTTGGGAATTTGGATGCAAGCATGTAAGGAGCAGTTCATTCTAATGACGATGAAATTTAAAGTCCCTGGTAGAACGTTTAGCAGAACTTAAACAAGTCGATCTGAAACCTCACACAGCTGCTGTCTAATGCAAGCGGTTCATTGAATCTCTCTTTTATGAACATGGAGGACATTCTGACCTTATTGGAATGCTGTCTAAATCTCTTAAAGATCAGCAGCCACGCAGTATGATTTCACACCTGTAAACCAGATCTTGAACATTAAAACCACCATCTTTAATAGGTTTGCTTGAAGCTGTAACATTTTCTTCATGCTGTCAAGGTATATTTAAAGCCAGTGAAGTGCTTTATCTGCAGTGTACGGTACAGTACAGTAAAGTCTACTTTGTATTTTATAAGTGTCATGGCAAGTGTTCAACTTGCATTATACGTACACTTGCATACTAAGAAGCATAAAAATACTTCTGTACAAAGTTCACAGAGGGACCTTGTGAAATAACCCAGTTATTTGAATACACAAATGAGCCAATTTAGCTGACAATTGTCCTTTATAGGACCCTTGCATTCATCACAGTCAAGCCTGGCCATTCCGTACAGTACAAGAAAACTGTCTAGAGACGAAAGTTTAAAGTCGAAGCTCACAAGGACAGTAGTAGCAATTGCCCTTGATCTACTGGTCTAGGAAGGAGGAGCGCGCTAGTTGAAACTTGTGCAGTAAGATTTCAAGGATAAAGAGAAGCGTAAAACTTCAGGACATCAGGACACTGATCCAAACAAGATGACGAGTGCTCACAATGAGTATAAAATGTAGCAAATTTTGGCAATAATCATCATATAAAATGATCCTTTTAATTAAAATGCAGTTTTGCATCTAACTTGAAAGGAAATGGATTCATTCCGAACGCCTTAGAAAACATCAGGTAGTCTGACTTGCTACACAACAGCACAAAAACCACCAAAAAGATTCATCCGTATGATTCTAGAATTCAGGTTATTGCTTATTGAATGGCGCTGCCATGCAGAACTGACCACTGAGGCTACATAAATGCTGTCAATGAGTAAAATTCGATCGGTTTCAATTCTATTATCAAAACCTTGCCAACTTCCATTTTTTTTGATATTCTGAATCAAGACTTGTCATCAGTAGCATGCAAGTACCCATCAACCGTTTGATCAGATTCTACAAAAATATAAATGGACTTATTCCACCATGATGCTGTTATAATTTGGCACATCAGAGATGTTATAAATGCATGCATGAGTACTTGTCAAGATAAGAGACATGCATAACTCCAATGGCCCTTTCCACGCGTTTCTGCTACGGTTTTCCATGCATCTCATGTCTGTCGTAGCTATAACTGGTTGCAAATCCTGTAGTTGGTGGAAGACAGCAGTTCTATGTAATGGTTATAAAGGCATGTGACCCAACCGCACAATTCAACTAGTCAAACACATTACCGTTACGATCAGCTGCTTCCTAAAACACATCTCGACCGTTAGCACCATAGTGATTCTTATGGAAGGCCATTTCCGCTACTGAATAAAAAACAAAAAAAGTTTTATTTTTTTTTTTTTTTTTTTAGTAATTGGTAAAGACTTTTTTTCCCCTCAGAACTGCATGATACAAACTGGCTATTGTGAATTTTTTTTTTTTTTTTTTTTTCCCTCAGAATTGCAAGATAAAAGCTTGCGATTCTAAGAGAAAAAGTCAGAATTGCGAGATACAAACTCACACTTGCGAGATTTAAAGTCCGAATTGCATCACATAATTCTGACTCTATTTCTTGCAATTTCAAGTTTATATCCTGCAGTTCTGAAATTATATCTCAGAATTTTGACTTTATCCTGCAATTCTGACTTTATTTCTCACAATTGCGAGTTTATATCTCGCAATTCTGTCTTTATATTTTGCAACTGTGAGTTTGTATCATGCAATTCTGACTTTATCTTGCAATTTTGAGTTTATATCCCACAATTCTGGCTATATCTCGCAATTCTGATTCTATTTCTTGCAATTTCAAGTTTATATCCTGCAATTCTGAATTTATGCCTCACAATTCTGACTTTATTTCTCGCAATTGCGAGTTAATATCTTGCAATCCTAACTTTATATCTTGCAACTGCGAGTTTATCACACAATTCTGACTCTACCTCGCAGTTCTGACTGTTTCTCGCAATTCTGACAATTTTGAGTTTTTACCCCACAATTCTGACTTTACATCTCACAACTGCGAGTTTGTATGTCGCAATCTCAAGTTTATATCGTGCAATTCCGAATTTATATTTTGCAATTGTGAGTTTATATCTAACAATTCTGATTTTTATGTCTTGCATCTGCTAGTTTGTATCTAGCAATTCTGACTTTATATCGTGCAGCTGCGAGTTTGTATCCCGCATTTCTGACTTTAACTTGCAATTTCCAGTTTATATCCCACAATTCTAACTATAAACTTGTATAAATATAAATCTCACAATTCTGACTTGATATCTTGCAACTGTGAATTTGTATTACACAATTCTAACTCTGCCTCGCAGTTCTGACTTTTTCTCGCAATTGCGAGTTTATATCTCGCAATTCTGACTTTAACAATTCTTTCAATTCTAACTCACAATTTCGAGTTCACACCCCCACAATTCTGACTTTATATCTCACAACTGTGAGTTCGTATCTCGCAATTCTGACTTTATTTCTCGCAATTGAGTTTATATCTCACGATTCTGACTTTATATCTTGCAACTGCGAGTTTGTATCACACAATTCTGACTGTATATCTCGCAGTTGAGTTTGTCTAGCATTTCTGACTTTATTTCTCACAATTGCGAGTTTGTACAATTATGACTTTAACTTGCAATTTCAAGTTTACATCCCACAGTTCTGACTTTATATCTCACAATCATAACTTTATATCTTGCAACTGTGAGTTTATCTCACAATTCTGACTCTACCTCACAGTTCTGACTTTTTCTCGCAATTCTGACTTTAACTCGCAATTTCGACAATTTTGCCCTACCCCCACAATTTATATCTTTTATATCTCACAACTGCGAGTTTGTATCTCGCAATTCTAAGATAAGTCGGAATTGTCTGTTTGTATCATGCAACCTTTTCTCACAATTCTGACTTTATTTCTCGCAATTTCGAGTTTATATCTCACAATTCTAACTTTATAGCTTGCAACTGCGAGTTTATATCTCACAATTCTGACTTTATATCACGCAATTGTGTGTTTGTATCATGCAATTCTTAGGTAAGTCGGAATTGTCTGTTTGTATCATGCAATTCTGAATCCCTTTCTCGTAATTCTGACTTTACTTCTCGCAATTTCAAGTTTATATCCCACAATTCTGACTTTATATCTTGCAAATGTGAGTTTGTATCATACAATTCTGACTTTATCTTGCAATTTTGACCTTATATCCCACAATTCTGACTTTATTTCTCACAATTACAAGTTTATGTCCCTCAGTTCTATCTTTATAACTCCCAATTGCAAGTTTGTATCATGCAATTGTGAGAAAAGTAAATTACCTCTTTTTTATTTTATTTTATTTTTTTTTATTCAGTGGCAGTAACAGGCTTCCATAGATTCTGGCCTCATACACAACAGCAGATTTTGACTGGTGGATTGAAGCATGTTCATTTTAAAATAACTACTAGAAAAGCCAAGCTTGTGAGCTGTCACAAATTAATGTTATATATAAAAGCTGCAGTTATTTTATTTTTTGTAGTGTAATTACCAACATAAGATCTAAAGTCATTACCACTGGCTGTTACTTGTCTCTCAATCAAATGTACATAAAAATAACACCGCTCCTCCTGCATTTTGCATTCACTTCCTCTATTTTTCACTTTCTCAAATACAAAAACGGTTACATTAATAGCAGTTCCAAAGGGGCAGGCATAAAATAGATTATGTATGGTAAAATAAAACCCCTGTCCAACTGGCATGCCACTGGAAGAATCGTCTGTCTTCAAATAAATACTATAGACTAATCAGGACGTATTGTACTAAAGACTAAACCCGGCCTTCTAGTACATATTGCCAAAAACATCAATCAATTAAAATATGAGCATACACACATAAACAGACACACACATACACAGTATGTTGGCTAAACTGTGTGTAAAGTCATCAGTATTGTTCGAATGCAGGGGCTTTACCAATATACAAAACACAGGGACAGTTTTCAAATTGCTGGTTACGTGACTGAAATGGATTGTGGATCCGGATAAAAATCTTTCCCGTGTCTCCCTTGACAGAAACGCCATAGATTCTAGACCTCATCTGCAACACAGAGCTAAAAAAGGTATAATTTAATTTTCAATAACAAAATAACATTTCAGTTTCTGTTAAAATATACATGGAAAAAACTGTCGATATATTAGGAAACTAACTACTTTTTGTACAAAAAGTACAGCATTGTTATTGTAATTAAGAATAATCATAGCATGATATCCACAGAATACAAACTTAAGAGCAAGGTTGATATGGAATAAAAAAAAAAAACTATTACTTTATACAACGGGATTTCTTTCTGTTAAGAAAGATTTAGAATGGAAAATAATAATTATAATAATAATAATAATAATAATAAAGCAAATACACATACCCATGAAGGAAAAAAAAAAAAAAGTACTTATTTCTTAAAAACCAAACCCTTACAGTATTGCACATCTACTGTAGCTAAACTGGATCTATGGGTGCTAGTTGCGTTTAAATCAATCATGATAACTTTAACAGATACTGACACTATTGGGTCACATGACAGAATACAATTTATACCAATTAATTTTTCGGAAAGAACCTTTTTTAAGAATTCTACTTCACAGCTCGCTACCGCCTAAACACAATTATATTCCTAAAACGTATTTGACACCCTAAAACTCAAGCCACCAAATACAGAACTCAAATGTACCCATCGATTTTATTCAAATAACATCATTTCCAGTCTTTCCTCGGCTCTCGCTTCCAAAATAACTTGCTCATTCTTACATATAACCCTCTGCTGATCTGATCATTGATGTGGTAAATTATAGCAGCCTTCAGAATTTACTAAGAGTTAAATGACGGATGGGTGTGAATTATGCATAAACTCAGAAAAGCATTGGTTTTCAACTTTCTCGTGCTTTCCGAACCCACTATACCGTACCAACTTGACGTAATGCACCACGTTCTTTAATAAGACTTTAATAAGTATTATTCTAAAATAAATAGAAATGAAGGCAACATTCTTTTGTTGCAACAAAATATTTCATATTCCCTATTTAAGGAACGATATATTCTTCTAAAGTCTTTGAATTAAGTTTTATGTGTTTTTCTTGTTTTTCTGTAAAAATAAAATACCTGAAATGACCTGAAATCCAAAAACAAGGAAACGAAAAAGCAAAACAAAAATTGTCTTTGTAAAAAAAAAAAAAAAGAAGACGAAAATAAAGGTGTAAAAATGGGCGGGGGAGAAAGAACGAAAAGTGGAAGAGAAGAGGAGATGTGGGCCTGGTGGTCCAGCGTGTGTCAGCAGGAGTGTCATGAAAGAAGCTGGGTTCATGGGACAGGTCGATGCCCTCCGTCTCTCTCTCTCTCTCTCCACGTGTTTAGCGTCTTCTCGACCCCAACAAGGGAGGCTTTACGAGCTTTAGTGCCTCATTTTCACTTGTTAATGAGCAGCCCGCCCACCCAGCGGAGCTTGCAGGCAAACCACCGTCTGAGGGGACAAAAGTATTCGTAATGGAACTGCTCAAACTCGGGGGTCTGGCGGATATCACGTAAAAATGCAATGTCAAGGTCGGACTCAGTGAGGATGATGAGGAGGAGGAGCAAGACAAAGAGGAGTCCAATGGTCACAAGGAGCAGACGGAGTACACTTAAAACAAACTTATTCACCTGTTCCGTCTCGCTGAGCGCGGCCTCCCTGCCTGCGCTCTGCATTGGGCCCGCCGCCCTACTGTCCGCTCCTAATTCGGCCACGTCGCCCACGGAGGGCGTGCCCGCCTCCGACTCTTTCTCCTCCTCGATGCTGCAGGGGGCGCCGTTGATCTGGCGCGAGGCCGCCAGCTCCAGGCTGTGTTCGGCCACCGGTGTGGGCAGCACGCTGTCGGAGGGACTGTAGGTCTCGTCGGAGATGACCGCCGTCCCGTCGCCGGAGTCCACCGCCTGGCTCCGCGAACGTGGGATGAAGGAGTCGCCGTGGGACACGGAGCGCACGGGAGTGGAGTGGGCGCTGTCTCTCAAGGATTCTAGACCTGGATGGAAGGAAGGGGAAAGGTCAGAAATTAAACGTGCATGCGTGGATTAATTGTTGCAAAAGTATGGCAAGAAAATATCCTTCACATTGGGGCCCTGTGAAATCTGTTTTATTTTTGTCCAAATTAATTTATTTTTATTTTTTTTCCAAATTCATTTTTTTTCTGTTTAAATTTTTCTGGATTACATATTTTTTATCATTTTAATTTTTCTAGACTTTGTTTCAATGGTTAAATTAAATTGTAGCAATCAAAAAGCATGTCTAATTGAAATCATGAATCTTAAACAATTTAACTGCAATTTTTTTTTAAAAAGTTTAACAAAATTACATTTTTAAGATTGATTTTTTTTTTTTTTTTTTCTCAAATGTAGTTTGATTTTTTTTGACTGTGTTTTAGTGCCACATTAAAAAAAAAAAAAAAAAAAGTAGGATTACGAGAATAAAGTCGAAATATTCGGACTGTTCTCAAATATTTCAACTTTATTCTTGTTATCTTTTATTTATTTATTTATTTATTTACTTTTTATTTTTTTGTATTTTTAAATGTGGCACTAAAACACACAGATTAGAGTCTAAATATTCCGGCAAAATTATGAGAATAAAGTTGAAATGTTTCGACAAAATTATGAGAGTAAAGCAAAATTATGAGAATGAATTCATAGCAATTATGAGATTAAAGGAGAAGTCTACTTCCAGAACAAAATTTACAGATAATGTACTTACCCCCTTGTCATCCAAGATGTTAATGTCTTTCTTTCTTTCTTTCTCGTAAAGAAATTGTTTTTTGAGGAAAACATTTCCGCATTTTTCTCCATATAATGGACTGATATGGTGCCCCGAGTTTGAACTTCTAAAATGCAGTTTAAATGCAGCTTCAAACGATCCCAAATGTGGTTGTAAACGATCCCAGCTGAGGAAGAAGGGTCTTATCTAGTGAAACGATCGGCTATTTTCATTTAAAAAATACAATTTAAATGCTTTTTAATCTCAAACCCTCATCTTGTCTTGCTCTGCCTGAACTCTGTGTATTCTGGCTCAAGACGGTTGGGGTATGTCAAAAAACTCCAATCATATTTTCTCCAACTTCAAAAATCATTTCAAAATCATCCTACACCGCTGCAGAAGTACCAACCCAGTCCTTGCAAAGTGAACATGCAAAGAAGATCAATTACCCTTGACAAAAAAGGTAAAACAGTGATATAGGACGATTTCGAAGTTGAGGGAGAACATGAGCTGGGAGTTTTTCGACATACCCTAACTGTTACGAATCTGAAAAAATTGGAAAAGAGTTTGGCAGAGTAAGACCAGATGAGCGTTTAAGATTAAAAAAGTATATAAACTGTATTATTTTAATGAAAATAACCAATAGTTTTGTTAGATAAGACCCTTCTTCCTTGGCTGGGATCGTTTACAACCACATTTGGGATCGTTTGAAGCCACATTTAAACTGCATTTTGGAAGTTCAAACTCGGGGCACCATAGAAGTCTACTATATGGAGAAAAATGCTGAAATATTTTCCTCAAAAAACATAATTTCTTTATGACTGAAGAAAGAAAGACATGAACATCTTAGATGACAAGGAGGTGAGTACATTTTCTGTAAATTTTTGTTCTGGAAGTGGACTTCTCCTTTAAAGTTTCTGTTTGTATATATGATATGATGGTAGTTTTATTTATTTATTTATTTATTTATTTTATTATTATTATTATTATTTTTTTTTTTTTTAAAGAAACTGCATGAAGTGATTTTCAAAGCAGTTCTAAAAATTTTGTTCATGTACTCCTATTGAGGCGACAGAGGCTAAAAACACTGCGAGCGTCACATGCTTCAGTATGTGTGTAGTAAACTAAACCGTACATCTGTGCCATTCCTTCACACAAAGACAAGCAGAACATGCAGGATTCATATTTAAATAGTATTTTGCGCCCCTAATATTCCCAGACACACAGTTTTAAGTGTACTGACCTACATTTGATTTATTCATCCAAAATTCGGCATTACTGCTTTATATAGTGAATTCCATTTTATGACTGGATTTCGCGATTCGCATTTTCCACATTGTGGAAATCATAGCGCCCTACTCACACCGTTAACGGTTGATGCAGGCAGCATAGATTCTTAATTTTGTTGTTTACATTAAATTCTGACTCTAATATCAACAGAAATCAAGCCTCATCAGACTCTTTTCCAATCTTCCATTGTTCAATTTTGGTGAACCCACGCAAGCTGTAGTCTCAGTTTTCTGTTCTTCGCTGACAAGATAGCTCTTCTGCTCTTGTAGCCCATCTGTTTCAAGGGATCTGTGTTCAGAGATGCTCTTCTCTTCTGCATACTTTGGTTGTAACAAGTGATTATTTGAGTTATTGTTGTCTTTCTATCAGCTTGAACCAATCTGGTCATTCTCCTCTGACCTCTGGCATCAACAAGGCATTTTCACTCACAGAACTGCGAATGACCATTCTCTGTAAACCCTAGAGATGGTTGTGCTTGAAAAGCACAGTACACAAGCAGTTTCTGAAATGCTCAGACCCATCCGTCTGTCACCTTTCTTTCCCATGTTGATGCACGGTTTGAACTTCAGCAGATTGTCTTGACCATGCAGCCAAAACATTAGCCAGTTTCAGCATCTCATTCTAGCCTGGCTTTTACCCAAGACCTCAAAGGGGTCATTTCATACAATCTGACAAGTTGCAATCACAAAGGACAGAAAAAGCAACAAGGTGTGTGCTGCGCTTGAGGGAGAATATTAGAAGGGTCTCATGCAGGTGACAGACCTAAATACAGAAAGCAGTAATGCGCTCGGAGCAAAACAGACCAGAGTGCTAATGTGAAAAGACATTTCCCAGCTTGTCTGCTCTGATAGACACTGTACTTCAAGCCCCTACAGGCCTCAGCAAAGCACTGGGAATCACACGTATTGACAGGCAAACAGCCAACTTACTGAGGTGTTGTAATAATTAGCAGCACATGGTCAAGCAAAAAGACTAGACGTCACTAATACTACATGTATCTTAAAGGATAGTACCCTCATGTCAATCCAAACCCGTAACACCTTCATTCATCTTCAAAACACAAATTAAGATATTTTTGATGAAATCTGAGAGCTTTCTTGACCTTGCATAGACAGCAACGCAACTGACATGTTCAAGGTCTATTATAATGCAGTACAGAAGTTACATGATATATAGAATCCATCTGAGAGCGGATGCATATTTCTGTTCTTATACATAATAACTTTAACTCCATGATGTTAAGAGGATTCGTCACAGTAAGCGACCGCTGAGGCCACAAAGTGAGAATGTTGCAAAGCTTCCATAAATCCTCATGCTTCAGTTCTCACGTTCCTTTTTTCCTCAAGGAAGCCAAGGTTGAAAAGCATACGAGTTTTGCTGAGCATCAGATTCTTGAGCGTGTCATTGCAGATGTGTTATATCTCTATTCTGATGTGAAGGGATTAGGATTTCATCTCGACGACGTGACTTTTACTGCTCAACCAAAGGCCTCTCATTCACAATATTAAACATCCTGCCAAAGAGAAAAATGGTCACACATGAAAGCACATCTGCTTTAGTGTGTAAAGCTGAACGCGGCTCTCGTTTAAAGAACCCTGGAATTTAACAGCTGAGTTTTTACTTGAAATATAAGCATACGGTTGCAAGGAAAAGCCTGCGAAGGCTTTGTATTTACATGCACTTCAACATTAATAATTGATTAAAACCAAGTTAAAATTCAAACTCAATCTACTTTACTTGTATTTGCCAATACTGAAAACATTGTTTAAACATTTACAGTCTAGACTGTAAAATTTGAACCTTGCATTAACTGACTGTTAAATCTTCTTTAGCAGTAATGGCTTCAATCCATTAGCACTGTAGTTTGGAAATCCCTTTAAAATTGTTTGAAGTATTTCTTTAACTTTTCAGTACACACATCTGGTGTTCTCTGTGTTAAACGTTTCCTTCAGCTTATAGTGCATCAGTAGAATTCTGTATGTAGTCTGTGTCTTCTGGTATCACCAAGCTTCAGGTTATGAACAGCTACCCGGATATAATCATTCTCCTCTCACCATGGTTCACAGCTGGAATCAGGTTTTAGTTTTAGTCCACAGTTCTCAAAACATTATGCTGTGCATTTCTGCAACGCCTGCAGTTCTTTTTTTCAGCTGCATTTCACATTGTCTTCTTGTTGCAATGTTTGCAGGATGGGAACTCTTTGAGAGATTAGTAACAGCATTGCATGTCTTCCACTTGCAGATTGTGGATTAATGAACACCCAGGAATGCTTCTACAGCTTTCAAGATTAATGTGTTAAAAGAAAAACTCAAGTTGTGAGATTCAAATTTTTTTTTATTATGCTTTTAGATTTTAAGATGTGCTCAACAATTCTGCAATTGTGAGTCAAGTCAGAATTGTGAGATATACTCGCAATTGTGAGAAAATAGTCCCCCCCCCCATTGCAAGTTTGTATCACGCAATTCTGAGAAAAAAAAAAAGGCAGAACTGCAAAACATAAATGCAATTCTGAGAAAAAGTGTTGAGTTTTTTTGTAAGGTTATATCTTGCTATTCTGAGTTTTTTCTTACAACTGCGAGTTTATCTCGCAATTCTGAGAAAAAAGTCAGAATTACGAGACGTAAATCGTAATGGCGAGTTATAGTAAGAAAAGTAAGATGTAAAGTTTTTTTTTTCTCGCAATTGCGAGTCGATATCTTGCAATTCTGACTTTAAATTCTGACAGAATCTCAGAGAAAAAGAGTCAGAATTTACGAGATACAAACACAATTCTGAGCAAAAACAGTTTGTTCTCGCAATTAATATCTTGCAATTCTGATTTTGATTCGCAATTACGAGTTTATATCTCGCATTCAAGCTTTTTTCTCGCATTTGCGAGTTTATATCTTGCAATCCTGACTTTATAACTCGCAATTACAAGTTTATATCGTAATTCTGAGCTTTTTACTTGCAATTGTGAGTTTATATCTTGCAATTCTGACTTTGATTCACATTTACAAGTTTATATCTCACAATTGAGCTTTTTTCTCACAGTTACACGTTTATATCTTGCAATTCTGATTTTGATTCGCAATTACAAGTTTATATCTCACAATTGAGC
Organism: Cirrhinus mrigala; assembly: GCA_036247105.1. NCBI lineage: Eukaryota > Metazoa > Chordata > Actinopteri > Cypriniformes > Cyprinidae > Cirrhinus > Cirrhinus mrigala. The sequence goes on from CM070024.1 coordinate 17,487,983, forward strand.
TTTTTTCTCACAATTGCGCGTTTATATTGGGCAATTCTTATTTTGATTCGCTTTTGATTCGAGTTTATATCTCACAACTGAGGTTTTTTTTTTGCAACTGCAAGTTTATATCTTGCGAGATGATGAGATAGAGATATATATATATATATATATATATATATATATAATTTTTTTTTATTATTCAGTGGTGGAAACGTGCTTCCATGCCTTTTCTTGATTGTCAATAGCCAAATGTTTTTAGTAAAGTCCAATCCACATCCAAATATCTCATTGATTGACTCCAATTACTCTTTGAAGAAAACATTAGCCTGTATGTTAACCAGAATATGATTGTTTGTCTGCATTTTTTTAGATAATGCATATAATTCCAATGATAGGTCCAACTTCTCTTAGCAACTGCAGTATCATAAAAGTTACCAAAATACTTAAAATATACAGTATTGTATATTTCAAAATGTTTAGTCTTGTGATGCCTAAGCTGTCTTCAATATCACATGATTCCTCAAAAATCATTCTAATATGTTGATTCAGTGCTCATGAAACATTTCTTTTTATAACTGTTGAAAACACTTTTGCTATTTAACTTTTTAATAATTTTCTTTTATGAACAGAAAGCTTAAATATCTTTACTGTCACTTTTGATCAAATTAATGCGTCCCTGTTCACTAAAACAATCTCTTAAAAAAGAAAATTGTACTGACCCCAAATATTTGGGAATTAAAGCACTTCACACCTCAAAGAGCTTTTTAAGCTTGACAACAAACACGATTGCAGCAACACCAACAGAAATTTCATTACCTGCCTCTTTCTATTCTAACCCACCTAATCCAATCAAAACCAAGCAGAAATAAAATGCATCTTACTGAAAAGACCTTCAGTAAAACCTAATAAAAAAAAAATCAATCTGAAGCACAAACACACACATAAGGCTTTACCTATTGCTGAGGGAGGCATTGCATATGATGGTGAAGTCATGGGTAAAGGTGATGCCCGCAGCTGGTCCTGCTGCCCCGTGAGCGCTGGGTAAAGGGGCAGCACGCCCAGGGCCTTTCCCAGCATACGAGGCCCCAAACTCAACACCCGAACCTTTACATCCCGATAGCAGTGGTTGATCATGCGCAGGTGGACGTTCACCCGGGTGGTGATGCGGATTAAACACTTCACCATGTTTATCTCTGAAAAGCGAACGTCTGTAGCTGCCGGACTTCTTTAGAGAGCGTGCGAACAAGTACAAAACCCTGTAACCGGTGCCCTATTTCCACCGTGGGCTGCTGGGTAAAGGGTAAACGGCAGAGTAGGCACCCAAGACAGCGGTGGCAAATCCTACCCCACCCAGGCCTCGCACCTCCTCCTCCCTTCTCCTACAGCCAGTGACTTAAATGGCGAGAAAGGTCCTGTCTATTTTCAGAGGAGGGTATTAATACTCCTTGAAGACTCACAGTCAGCACATGCAGGATAGTTGACTTTATCCTCCCCAGCTCTCTGAGCCGATCGCACTACAGACAAGAGCTCTTCACAACATCTTAAGATGGTCTTTTCTGTGTTGACTCACAGAAAGGATACAGTGACCAGAGACTTAGCTATACTGTCTATGTAGACACTCATGTTAAGAGTGGGAAGTGATCTGTTGTGGTGCTAGTCTACCAGTCGGGGCTCATTATATGAGACCCAGAATAAAGGAGTGGGCAGAGGACACCGGTAAGCCTTGGATGGGTGGGACAAGATGGCACAGCTGGAGGGACAGGGAAGGGTCAGTACTGACTGTAAACAGCTGGCACAGAAATAGAGTGGCGTGACTGACAGGAGCACCTGCATCTCCACTCTTCTGAGTGACGGCCTCATGTTACTGTATGTGGTCAGAGTGTCAAGTTTTGTGAGTGGGCATGTGCATAGTGTTTAAAATAAATAAATAAATAAAACTAATTTATTTCTAAATTAATGCATATATAAAAAAAAGATAAAATACTTATATGTGCAGAAATATAGATAAAAAATATTTAAACAAATGTTTATCTAAATTTTACATCAAATATTTATACTTCTAGAAACACAAACACACATATATATATATATATATATATATATTATATATATATATATATATATATATATATATATATATATAGATAGATAGATAGATAGATAGATAGTAAAAAATGTATAATTTAAAGTATTTGTATGAAATAAATCTATTCATTTATTATTTATTTATTCTTAAAAATCTAAAAATAAAGACAAATATTTTAATTAATGTGTATTTGTGTTTATATATTTATAGTGTGTGTATATGTATACACAAACACTTGTAATAAATATTTTATTGAATATATTATAAATGTTACTACACAACATTTATACTTTTATAAACAAACACAAACACACACACACACACACATATACATATATATATATATATATATATATATATATATATATATATATATATATATAGTTAAAAAATATTTGTATGAAATAAAAATATACATTTATTTATATATATATATATATATATATATATATATATATATATATATATATATATATATATATATATACACACACACACTTTTATAAACGCATATATAAACATATAGGGTAAATTATTTTTATAAACATTAAAACTGAAACTATATTAACTTACAAAATAAAACAAAAGAAATATTTTATTGAATGTATTCTAAATGTTATTTATATATATATATATATATATATATATATATATATATGTATATGTATGTATGCATAATTAAAATATCTGTATGAAATAATTTAATTCATTCATTCATATATTATATATATATATATATATATTATATATATATATATATATATATATATATATATATATATATATATATATGTAAAATGTATCCTATATACACATATACACACAAATGTAAAATGCAAATATAAAAATATACATGTAAAAATCTACACTTTACATAAAATATTTATGCCTTTATAAACATACATATATACAGTAATGTATAATTAACATTAGTAGGATATAAAAAATATATTATATTTTTAAAATATAAAAATAGACATTTTCATTAAAATAACATTTACATGATTTTATATAAGTGTGTGTGTGTGCATGCAAATACAAATTAATTTTTTTTTTTTTTTTAAATTTGACATCAAATATTTATACTTTGATTAACACACACATATATATTTTAAAAATAATTAAAATATTTGTATAAAATACAATATATACATATACACACCTTTATAAACACACAAATACACATTAGGTTAAAAAAATTCTATAATACTATAAACTATTTTATAAAATAACACAAAATAAACTTTTTTTGTATTGAATGTATTCTAAATGTTACTACACAACAATGCACACACACGTGTGCACATATGCATATATACATAGTAAAAATACAAATACACACACACACACAAATATCTAAAACATAAGCTATAATATTGACCTACAATTACTTTCCGTGTTATCCTAAAGTTTTCACTTTCTTGAGTGCCTTTATATTGTCTCCATGGCATAAGTTGCCCTCTTTTTTATAAATTATATGCTGCTATATTTCAAGTTGGCCATTTTCTACAGCATTTTGATGACATTCATTGCTTTGACATTTAGTGCTCTGCCTGTGGTTTCAAGGTTTCAGCACTGAGCTGAACTCAGGTTAATGTGTTGAACTGGACTCTCACCTTCCATGATGGATATGTGTACGGCTCTCCGGCGGGTGCGCGGGACACTGCTCAGCCGCGGCCCGTGCGTGATGGATGGACAGCTTCTGCTGGGCACCAAGCCAGCCCTGTGACCACATACACAAGCAGTACTGTATCAACACACCCATTTATCACATTACAGTACATCCTATAACTACACACATCAGTCAGTCTTACTGGACATGCATGCATGCATGCATACAAAAAAGACACATCACCAAAAGAATGTGACCCAAGGTGAGCAATTATAAAGTTAACAGATGGGCACTCATGCATACCTGTGTATTTCTGGAGGTTCCCGTTTAATTTTTGCACTCTGCTCCATTACCTCTTTGGCTACTCTTCCACTGAAATTAAACAAAAACAACTGACGTGTCCAGTTGCCCCTGCTTGAGTAAAATATTTTGGCATAATTTCCCTTATCAAATTAAAATATGTAACTCAACAGATACATAAAGACCTCTTTAAGTCATTGTTGCCAAGTCTGCAGAAGTCCCATGGATTTGGGCTACTTTAACACTCTTGCCGTGGGCTGTTTTTAATGTCAGGTTAAAGCGTCCCCAATTACATGATATTTACCAGCGGAACACTGCCAACCAAAAAACGTGTATTTTACCCCCCGGAACATGATTTTTACCGGGGGAGCCCCCCTCGAAACGCAATTGGGCTAGTGTTAAGTAGCAATTAGGTGGGTTTTGTTGTGAAAACCTGGCAACCCTGCTTTTAGTGGACCAAAGCAAAACTGTTTTCTTTGCATTTATAGTATAAACAAAAACTAAAATTGATATATATTATATTATATTATATTATATATCAAAAATATATCTAAAACAAATATCTAAAACACTACTTGCATTTATACTGTAACCAAAAACTAAATTATTATATTATACTGTATATATTATATCTTATAATAATAGTAAACCCCAAATATCTATATCTAAAACAGTTTTCTTAGCCTTCTCACTGTAACCAAAAATTAAATTTATATATTATATTGTACTATAATATTATATAACGTCCCAATTATCTTTATCTAAAATAAACATGTTTTTATTGCATTCTCACAGTAACCATAAATTAGATTTATATATTATATTATAATTATATTATATTGTAATGAAATATAATATAATACAACTTAAGACATTATATTATATTATATTATATTATATTATATTATATTATATTATATTATATTATATTATATTATATTATATTATATTATCTTAGTAAACCCCAAATATCTATATTTAAAAGTTTTCTTAGCCTTCTCACTGTAACCAAAAATGAAATATATAATATAATATAATGTATTATAATGTAATGTACTATAATATAATATACCCCAAATATCTATATCTAAAACATTCTCTGTAACCAAAAATTAAATGTATATGATATTATATGACCAGAAATATCTGAAATATCTAAAACAAATATCAGAAATTTTCCTTGCATTTATACTGTAGCCAAAAAAATATATTACATTATATTATATTATATTATATTATATTATATTGTGATATATTGCAGTACATTGTAATATAATATTATATAAATATAATATACCCCAAATATCTATATCTAAAACATTCTCACTGTAAACAAAAATTAAATGTATATGATATTATATGACCAGAAATATCTAAAACAAATATCAGAAATTCTCCTTGCATTTCTACTGTAACCAAAAATATATTATTATATTATATTATATTAAATTGTAATATAATATAATGTACTTTTATAAAATACCCCAAAATCTATATCTAAAACATTCTCACTGTAAACAAAAATGTAATTTATATATTATATTGCAGTATATTGTAATATAATATAATATAATATAATATACCCCAAAATCTGAAATATCTAAAAATCTGAAATATCTAAAATATCTAAAACAAATATCAGAAATTCTCCTTGCATTTATAGTGTAACCAAAAAAATATATTACATTATATTATATTATATTATATTGTAATATTATATTGTAATATAATATAATATAATATACTTTTATAAAATACCCCAAAATCTATATCTAAGACATTCTCACTGTAAACAAAAACGTAATTTATATATTATATTGCAGTATATTGTAATATAATATAGTATTATATTATATAATATACCCCAAATATCTATATCTAAAACATTTTCACTGTAACCAAAAATTAAATGTATATGATATTATATGACCAGAAATATCTAAAATATATCTAAAACAAATATGAGAAATTCTCCTTGCATTTATACTGTAACCAAAAACTAAAATATATTATATTATATTGGAATATAATATAATTTAATTTAATTAAATACCCCAAATATCTAGATCTAAAACATTCTTACTGTAAACAAAAATTAAATTTCTATATTATATTACATTATATTGTAATATAATTATAATATATCCCAAATATCTAAAATATTCTTACTGCAACCAAAAATTAAATGTATATATTGTATGATATTTTATGACCAGAAATATCAAATTTATCTAAAACAAATATCAGAAATTCTCCTTGCATTTATACTGTAACCAAAAATGATATATTTATTATATTATATTATATTATATTATATTATATTATATTATATTATATTATTTTATATTATATATAAGTTGGAGGACAATGCTAAAGCAATGGCTGACTGGAAATACGCTACAGAGTAGCCAGCAGAAGTACCTGCAATTGTGAAAAAAAGTACCTACATAGAGTTTATACTGCTGGTGGTGGGTGTTAATTTCACACCCTGGTTGAGGTTGTTTTGACCAGCTTCATCTATCAAAACCAACCACTGAGAATAAAATGGCTACAGTTTCCAGTCACAGTCAAACCGCCGGCATTTTGGTGGGAATTGTGATCCCTGTGACTGTGAGAGATGGTGACCGCTGCTACTAGAGTCCATGAAGCTCAGGAATTAGATTAACCTTATTGAGTCCCCTCTCTTAACTCAATCTCTCCCTCTCAGGCTGTGACTGAACTACTTCTCTTTAAACACAAACTCTCAACGGAGTCCTTTAATGCCTTGAAATCCTGCCTGTCTCCTTACATAGGAGTGAGAAAATAACTGTTATCAATTTCCTAATTAGGTGTTTGAGCCTGAGAGCCCACTATAATAATTGATCGTGCTGTTTGTTTAATTGCCCCGATGGCTCCATTCATCTGTTACAATTGCCGTTATTAAGTAAATGTCTGCGTCTAAAAGGTGGCCTGTGTGAACAGCTCCATCCGCAGCAGGTTGTGGCGCATTGGCTTCAAAGCAGTCACCTCTATGTGACCGTGACGAGGACAGCAGGCTGTTTTTGGAGCAGGGACCCCTGAGGCTGTGGCGGTCCATGGCCAGTGACCCGTGCTGTGTCTGTCTGTCTATCTGTCCGTCCGTCCGCACTTACCTGTAGCGGAAACGACTCCCCTTGAAGAACAGGTTACTGCTGGACACCGTACGAACCTGGCTCGACTTCTCCAGCCTGATGAGGGACAGAAAGGAATGATTAAGCTCTAAACACGTACAAAAAACACTTTTACACATTTGTATGAAACGAGAAGGCTTGCACAACTCACTATTTGTAAGCTACACAGTTCACAAATCTGTGAAAAATATGCTTCTATACTTGGTATACTACGGCAAGTTATTAAGTTGGCTTCTGAGCCAAATTTCGGCATCTATCTCCTCCTAGAGCTTTCAAGCTAGAACCACCAAACTCAGCCCAGACCTTCAGACTGGTCTGACTCGGTGTGCTATATCTTTTCAGACTGATCCGGCTTACAGTTTTCGTAAACCAGACTACCAAAACCACCAAAAATCCCAAAGACTTACATTGACGGAATGTTCAAATGAGCCAACACTCTTCAAACTCCAACTGACAAAATTCAAATCTAAACTCCCAGATTTCTTTGAGCCTCAATCAAGCTTCCCTTCTATGTACTATTTCTAATCAATTTAGACTCATTTAAGCTTCCACTCTAATATTTCTAACATTTCTAATCTATCTAGCTATCTAAATTATCCTAGCAACATGCTAGTAATATACTAATCATGCTATAAACATACTAGTAACTTGCTAATCATGATAGAAAAATGCTAGCAACATGCTAATCATACTGTAAACATGTTAATCATGCTAGCAATGTGCTAGTTATATGCTAATCATACTACAAACATACTAGTAACTTGCTAATCATGTTAACAACATACTAGTAACATGCTAATCATGATAGAAAAATGCTAACAACATGCTAATCATACTGTAAACATGCTAATCATGCTAGCAATGTGCTAGTTATATGCTAATCATGCTACAAACATACTAGTAACTTGCTAATCATGTTAACAACATGCTAGTAATGTGCTAATCATGATAGAAAAATGCTAGCAACATGCTAATAACATGCTAATCATACTGTAAACATGCTAATCATGCTAGCAATGTGCTAGTTATATGCTAATCATGCTACAAACATACTAGTAACTTGCTAATCATGTTAACAACATGCTAGTAACGTGCTAATCATGATAGAAAAATGCTAGCAACATGCTAATAACATGCTAATCATACTGTAAACATGCTAACAACATGCTAGCAATGTGCTAGTTATATGCTAATCATGCTACAAACATACTAGTAACTTGCTAATCATGTTAACAACATGCTAGTAACATGCTAATCATGATAGAAAAATCTTAACAACATGCTAATCATGCTACAAACATACAAGTAACTTGCTAAGCATGCTAACAACATGCTAGTAACATGCTAATCATGATAGAAAAATGCTAGCCACATGCTAGTAACATGTTAATCATACTGTAAACATGCTAACATGCTAGTAACATGCTAATCATGCTAGCAACGTGCTAGTTATATGCTAATCATGCTACAAACATATTGGTAACTTGCTAATCATGCTAACAACATGCTAGTAACATGCTAGTAACATGCTTATCATACTGTAAACATGCTAACATGCTAGTAACATACTAATCATGCTAGCAACGTGCTAGTTATATGCTAACCATACTGTAAACATGCTAGCAATGTGCTAATAACATATTAATCGTGTTAGCAACATGCTAGTAACATGGTAACAACATGCTAGTAACATGATAATCGTGTTAGCAACACGTTAGTAACATGCTAATCATGTTAACAACATGCTAATCGTGTTAGAAACATGCTAACAACATGCTATTAACATGCTAATCATGTTAGAAACATGTTAACAACATGCTAATCATGCTAGTAACTTGCTAATCATGCTAGCAGCATGCTAATCTTGCTAACAACATTGCAATCAGCCTATAAAAATACAAGCAACAAGCTAATCATGCTAAAACATGTTAACAACATGGTAAATCATGTAAGCAATGTGTTAAATCATGCTAGCTGCTTTCATACTTTTACAACTGCTTCAAAGTTTCAGGCTAGGCTTTCTCAAGCCAACTTAAAGTTTGTTCTCAAACTTTACTCATCTAGTTATTATTTGCTATATGACAAAACCAGTCTTAAAGGAACACTCCACTTTTTTTTTGAAAAAATGATATTACACAGCGCCTGAAAGTGACCAGTACTAAGTTTGTGTAGATGCAGAGTTGCAGCTGGCAGAGCTGACGGCTGCGTAATATCATTGCGCCTGCTGCACCCATGGTACGGCAGCAAGGTTCCTTGATTGTTACGCTGGAATGAGAGTATAGTTCCTAGCATATCTGCCTATAAAATCGCAACTTTTCATTTTCTGCCAGTCTTCGTACACGATGCAACTACAGAAGAGTCAAGTTTTAAATAGGAAAAATATTTAAACTCTTTAGTCATTTTATAGTGAGATGCTAAAGGTCTAATCGGATTCAATGATTTATGCTAAGCTATGATAAAAGTGCTACCGCCAGACCTGGCGAACGACTGAATGGATTCAAAAACGGTAAAACACATCTGTATAACTCTAGAGGAGTTGGAAAATGAACCTATTTTCAAAAAAAGTGGAGTGTTCCTTTAAGTAGCACGGGTATATTTGTAGCAATTGCCAAAAATACATTGTATGGGTCAGAATTATAGAATTGTCCTTTATGCTAAAAATAATGGAAAGATCCATGAAGATATTTTGTAAATGTTTATGATAAACTAATCTGCAACCGTAGAAATTTGTGAAAAACATGTTTTTATACTTGGTATACAATGGTATACCAGTTAAAACTTTATTTACAAATATTTTTTAATTAAATTAACATAAAATTTAATTATGGGTGGACACAGGTTTGTGTATATTAGCTACAATGTTTGACTTCAAATACAACTCATTCAATCATAATTCAGAATTTCTTTCAAATTTCCAATGCAAATTTTAGAATCTTTAGCTTTTAAGTCAAAAAAACGTTTATATGTATCATATAAATAATCTTATTTTCTTAGTTTGCATACATGAGCATACAAATAAAAAAATAAAATTACTTAAATTACAAACTATTACAAACTATTTAATTTAATTCAGTTGTGTTTAATAGTATTTGAGTTATTTTGAGAAGTATTTAATAAATACATAATTAAAAAATGTAATATAAGTTTGTTAAACATATATCACGTTACAGTTAAATAAAATTACTCAAACCATTCTTTATCATTCAGACTTTGTCATATCACCTACCCACTGATATGCTAAAAGTAGTTTTGTTTCTATATTTTCTATCTAACCCTCCTAGTGACTGAAACCTCAGACAGAGCTTGAGTATTCTGACTCAGCCGGTCTCTGGTGAACATTTGATTCAGGCTTTTCATCACCAGGTGTGGAATCTCCTTCCCCATAGACGGCCTTTATGTGAATCATAAAACCCACTTTTCAATTATCATCTGCCTTCACCTGCCACAAATTCCCATTCTCCAGGGGACTTCAACTACAGCTACAAATTTCTCTTTGCCCCAGCGGAATGAATTCAGTCAGACTTGGATTACGATGTAGATTCAGTTTTGATAAGGCACCTTGCCAAATCAGTGATTACACCATTCCCTTCACCTAAATTGAGCTTTCCCACACTTCATGATGAGTGCTGAAACAGACTCTCGTTCCAAAGATGTCACCTCAGTCAGCCAAAATCGTTCATCATAAAACGGGGAGACAAAAACCAGAGGTGGCTCGCGGTGTTGTGAAACCGAGCTCTGCTTTTAGAATCCGTACGTAACACTGCAGTCTGCCTGTCGCTTTAAACACTTCCCATGGCGTGGCCAAGGACACGTACAGTCAACCATGACTCAAATGGGCACGGACATCCCTCCGGAGGAGCTAGCAGAACGCATCTCTCACTGCTCGCGCAGTAAAGGTCATTCTCAACACGTGGCTGTTCCATTAGATGACCCCCGTGAGGTAAAAACAGTGACGGCATCTAGACGTAGGTGTCCAGACGACACCTGCAGAAGTGTCTCGCATTATTACTTATTAGTCAGCTTATTAACCAGTCTTAAATATCATACTGGGGAGATGAAATGACAGGGTTCGCAATTAGGACGAGCCAAAAAGGGACAAATTATTTCTGGAACTAGTTTATTGTGCAGTTGCCCTTTCAGAATCATCTCACCTGTCTAACCAAACAAATAAATGTGTCTTGAAAACTCACTTGTAGAAGGCTTGGTTTTCAACACCACATTTCCAAAGGTGCTTGCAGGCCTCTGGAGTTGGTGCAAAGTATGTCAAGATGATCTTTTTGTCCTGTGCATAACAAGAAGTCATTAATGGTACACTAACGCAGCACTGTCGTTGAAGAAAATTACTAGCGTTTCACAGACTGTGTCATTATCATGAGGTAATCTGGTATATTGTAATTATCTTTGACTTCACCAGTGATAGAGTAATTAATGATCTCACCTCCTTCTGATTTGCATATATATGGAATGTCTTTCCCTCAAACTTCAGTTTGGTCACCTCGTTCCTGATCAAGCGGAGGAAGAATACATATATTAAGGTATTACAAAATTACAAACATTAAAAAGTATATATACTCATATGCAACTATTACAGACGGTTCAAACACTCACTGATGCTTCAGAAGTAAACACAATGCATCAAGAGCTAGGGGGTGAAAACTTTTGGAATTTAAAGATCAGGGTAATTTTGTCATCTGGGAAACATGCAGGTATCCTCTGTAGCTCTGAAGGTCAGTACTAAATGAAAAAATAATATGATATTTATGCAAAATAAGAAAAAAGTACACATCTTCATTCTGTTCAAAAGTTTTCACCCCCCAGCTCTTAATGCGTCGTTTTTTATTCTGAAGCATCAGTGAGCGTTTGAACCTTATGTAATAGTTGCAGATGAGTCCCTCAGTTGTCCTCAGTGTGAAAAGGTGGATCTCAAAATCATACAGTCATTGCTGGAAAGGGTTCAAATACACAAACATGTTGAAAAAAACAAATAATTTGTGGGACCTGAAGGATTTTTATTAAGAACAGCAGGCAGTTTAACTGTTCAGGACAAACAAGGAACTCATTAACAACCATCACTAAACAAAAACAAAAACAAAAAAAAAACACAGCTGTGGATCATTCAACTAACAACACAGTATTAAGAATCAAGCATATGTAAACTTGTGAACAGGATCATTTTTAAAAATTACATGTATTTTCTCTTGTGGACTATATGTAAACATCTTTCATGTGAAATATCTTATTCAGGTCAGTACTAAAGAAATAACATGCTTTTTGTATGATCCCTCTTATTTTGGTATAATAATTAACATTTTGCAGATTTTGCAAGGTGTATGTAAACCTTTGACCTCAACTGTATGTATAGAGAGAGAGATTGCATAAATAACACATGAAAATTGTGATTTTTAACATCATTGTTCAATTACGTGAGCTTTTAATTTTAATTCATTATAATGAACAAGCCATTTTTTTTATTAATTGCCATATTCCGTTTTTGTTGTTTTTCCTCACAAATTAACACACATGAAACATTTGCACTCTTTCTTTAACTGTGAAGCATACATGCACTACAGAAGACAATGAGACAAAGGACAGGCAGCACAATGGTTGAGGATTTTATGCATTTCTCTTCTCTTTGTATGGCCTGACCTCACAGACTTGTTGTGTCCAGATGACTTTAAACATGCCCTCTGGATGGAAAGCTGGTGAAGGATAATTGGACACCTGTCTGCTCTAACGGTTCAGAAAGAGGCAGATGGCCGGGCCCTTTTGGCTTGAAACGTATAATACAATATAATAAAACCAGCTGTGACTTGTATACCCAGAGCCCGTCGCTAGGCGAGAATGACTCATTATTTTCAGCTTCACGATGCATGGCGTGTATGCATGTCTGTGTTTACTCAGCCCCGAAGACGTCAATAGAAGTTAAGTAGGGAAAAGAGGCAAGTATTAGTCACTCACCACTTGAGGAAATGGACTCTCTTGTTCCCCTGAAGCACGACAAAACCGAACGGAGTGAAGGCAAGGAAAGCCGGGTTACCAGATACATCCTGTGATGAACAGCGACAGAGGAGGACCACGTTACCTTCGTTTCTCAGCAAGCAGACATTGAGTAGGAAGACACAATACAGCACAGGACAGCAAGTGATCATGACAACAGAACCTTCGTACTTTTGTTTTAAGGGTTACTACATCTAACGTTCAGCAGCAAAATGTGTAGTTTTGGGCTTTTACTGTTGAAATTAAACTGGCAACAGATGTTTCTCAAACTTTGAGTCAAAAAAATTCTCAAATGTTAAAAAATAAATGGAAAGAACTAAGGAATATAAAGGATACTTTTATTACAGTGTTTCAGATGCATTAGTCAAGCTGCATTTTCCCATTCATTCTCTATATATCTTAAGAATATGGAAGCCCATTTCCACCACTGAATTAAAAATTTACAAAAGGTAATTACAAGTTTTTATCTTGCAATTCTGACTTTTTTTCCAGAATTGTGAGATACTTACTCGCAATTGCAACTTGCAATTTTCTCAGAAATGCTAGCTTGTATCTCACAATTCAGACTTTTTTGCTCACACTTGCGAGTTTATATCTCGCAATTCTGACTGTTTTTTTCTCGCAAATGCTAGTTTGTTTTTCGCAATTCAGACTTTTTCCTCACAATTGCGAGTTTATATCTCGCATTCACGAGTTATAAAGTCCATTTATGAGGGGAAAAAAAGACCGATATGTTCTCAGAATTGCGAGTTTGTATCTTTTATATTTTGCAATCACGATTCTGAGAAAAAAAAGTCACAATTGTGAGACAGAAATCGCAATTCTGAGGAAAAAGTCAGAACTGAGTTTATATCTCGCAATTGCAAGTTTATATTATACAATACTGAGGAAAAAAGTCAGAACTGTGAGTTTGTATCTCACAATTCTGACTTAATTTCTCAGAATTGCAAGTTCATATCTTGCAATTCTAACTTTATAACTCGCAGTTGAGAGTTCATATCTCAATTCTGAGAAAAAAGACACAATTGCGAGATATAAATCGCATTTCTGAGAAAAAATTCTGAACTGAGTGTATATCTCACAATTCTGTAATTGCGATTCTGAAAAAAAAGTGTCACAAATGCGAGATATAAATTGCAAATGCTAGTTCGTCTCTCGCAATCCTGACTTTTTTCCTCGCAATGGCGAGTTTATATCTCGCGATTCTGACTTCTTGCAATTCTGACTTTCTTCTTTGAATTGTGAGATATAAACTCACAATCGCGAGTTACAAAGTCCAATTATGAGGGAAAAAAAGACTAATATGCTCTCAGAATTGCGAGTTTATATCACAATTTTGTTATCGCAGTTCTGAGAAAAAAGTTACACTTGCAAAAAATAAATCGCAATTCAGAGAAAATATTCAGAACTGAGTTTATCTCTCACAATTCGAGTTTTTTTCTCGCAATTGCGAGTTCATATCATGCAATACTGAGAAAAAAACTCAGAACTGAGTTTGTATCTCACAATTTTGACTTCATTTCCCAGAATTGCAAGTTTATATCTTGCAATTCTGGCTTTATAACTCACAGTTGCGAGTTTATATTTCATAATTCTGAGGAAAAAGTCACAATTGCGAGACAGAAATGGCAATTCTGAGAAAAAAGTCAGAACTGAGTTTATATCTCGCTATCTTGTAATTGCAATTTTGACAAAAAAAAAAAGTCACAATTGCAAGACTGAAATCACACTTCTGAGAAAAAAGTGAGAACTGCTAGTTTGTATCTCACAATTCTGACTTTATAACTCGCAGTTGCGAGTTTATATCTCAATTCTGAAAAAGTCAGAATTGTGAGTTTGTATTATGCATTTGCGAAAAAAATCAGAATTGTGAGATACAAACTCAGTTCTCACTTTTTTTTCCTCAGAATTTATATCTCACAATTGTGACTTTTTTTCTCAAAAGTTTTTGGTGGTAAGATTTTATTAATGTTTCTGAAAGAAGTCTGTTATTATCAATAAGGCTCCATTTATTTGACCAAGGACAAAAAAAAAAAAAAAACTGCAATATTGCACACTCTTCAAGATCATATAATCTTTCAGAAATCATTCCTGGACCTTGAACGTGGTAGTTTCATTGCCGTCTATGCAGGGTCAAAAAGCTCTCAGATTTCATCAAAAATATCTTAATTTGTGTTTAACTTGAACAAAGGTCTTACGGGTTCGGAACGACATGAGGGTGAGTGTATAATGACAGAATTTTCATTTTTCTTTGAACTAACCCCTTTTTATATGAACTCACGAAATCACACAATGACTTCCAGACAGTTGCAGCACCTGAATAGGAATCTTTTTTTGTTCCCTGAACATTCTGACATTATGAGAGGGCTCTTAAATCATAAAAGTTTGAGAAACTTTTACACAATAGCTTTTGAATGCAAGCTGTAAAATGCATCAGACAGAGCCATCTAACCTTGCACGGATGAGGATCCACGCCGTATGTTTCAAGCATTTGTGCTTTCTGAAGGAACTTCAGCTCAGCTGTTTCTGGAGTTTGACCTCTGCAAAACAACACATTAAAACACCATCTGTGTCATTCAGTGGTGAAACAACCACAGCAACAGCACAGCAAAGTCACCAATTGCATTTCAGCACTGATACACCGGTGCTACTGGTATTGGACTGAATCCACATGCTTAGTGGATTTGTACTCCACATATCCTGGAAAATAGAAAAAGGCATCTGTCCAGAAACACAAGACAAGTTTTAATGTGAACAAACGCATCTATTTTGACACTTTACACTTGAACGACATTGATTAGCGGCCACTAAACAGAAAGCAAAACCAAGCAGACGGTTCAAGTATCATCACTCCAGGAAACCTCTTACCAATTCATGTTTTATTCAGCACTGGCCATTCAACATTCAAGACCCTAATGTAACAAGACTGCCTGCCTTGTATTTCAACACAAATCAAAGAAGAAAACCAACCCTTAAGACTGTGAGAAAGCGACTGCTTACAGACTCAAGGATTGATTTATTGGATCATTTTGAAAGACCTAAACAGGTCTAAACTTAGTTTCCATAATAAGACTGATAAAACACCTCTCATCATAGAACAGTAACACCACCAGAGGGCAGCAGTAATCATACTCCTATTTGGTGGATCATCAAGTTCCCAATTTCCTAAATGTCTTATGTTTATGTGCCATGCATATAAGAATTGTCAAGAGCTTCTAAAGACAAATTACAACCTTGCAAGTAATTAATACACTAATTCCATCACTAAACCCATGATTGTTTGGCAGTTTATCAGCAAGGGCACTCTGTGAGCTAATTGGACTTGCTCATGTAAACATGGAGAGAAAATGCTGCTTGCTCAGTGATGGCCTATGGCTTTGACAGCAGATCTGACTTATAATACTAAGGGCCAAGATCTCACACTAATGGCACATTGTGTGAGTGAGTGTGTGAATGCATGAGTTTGTCATCACAATTTCACAAGGTCAACTACACAAGTCTTTATGTCCAGATAAATGATACAGTACATACAGTTTATCAATGGATGAAGATCATTAAGGCTTAATTTGTTTATATTAGTTTGTTACCATGAACTAACAATGAACAATAATGTGAAAACATTTACTAATTAAGGTAATTAAGGAAAATTTTGGGGTCAGTAAATTTTTTTTGTGAAATAAATTAATAATTTTATTCAAAAAGGTTGCATTAAATTGATCAAAAGTGACAGTAAAGCACTGCATGCTGTATAATGGATGATTAAAGACTTTTATCATGCTATAATGTTTTAATAACATCTTATAATATTTCCTAAATAAATACTGATCTTTTGAACTTTATATTCATAGAAGTGTGATGAAAAAATAATATAATATTGATAATAATAAGAAATAATTCTTGAGCCATAAATCAGCATATTAGAATGATTTCTGAAGGATAACGTGACACTGAAGACTGGAGTAATAATGCTGAAAATTCAGCATTGCAAACACAGGAATAAATTAAATTTTAAAATATGTTACAATAGAAAAGATATTTTAAACTGTAATAATATTTTTTAATAATATTACAATTTTACTGTATTTTTGATCAAATAAATGCAGCCTTTGTAAGCATAAGAAATCTTACAGGAAAATCTTACTTTTGAATGGTAGTGTACAATAAATTTTCAACATTTCAAGTTGTATAAATATGTATGTGAACCTGAATTAATGATGATAAATTACAATTAACCTAGATTAGATTAAAAATATTAAAAATAACACTAACCTAGAATAAATATTGTAAGTTTTTTTTTCCAAAGTACACCACCAGTCAAAAGTTTTTGAATGGTAAGATTGTAAGAATTTTTTTTTTTTTTTTTCCTCCCAAAGAAGTCTCTTCTGCTCACCAAGCCTGCATTTATATTATCCAAAGTACTGCAAAAACAGTAAAATTTCTAAATATTTTTACTATTTAAAATAGCTGTTTTCTATTTGGATATATTTTAAAATGTAATTTATTCCTGTGATTTCAAAGCTGAATTTTTAGCAGTGACATCATCCTTCAGAAATCATTCTAATATTCTGATTTGCTGCTCAAAAGCTATTTATTAGTATTATTATTAAGCTCAGAAGAACAGCATTTATTTTAAATATAAATCTTCCGTAACATGATAAATGTATTTATCATCAAATTTGATTCTGCTAAATAAAAGTATTCATTTCTATAATTTTTTTCCCCTCATCTTTGGATCTTTCTATTGATCAAAGAGTCCTGAAAAAACACACTCAACTGTTTTACATATTGATAACAATAATAATAATAATAATAATAATAATAATAATAATAATAAATGTTTCTTGAACAGCAAATCAGAATATGAGAATGATTTCTAAAGGATCATGCGACACTGAAAACTGGAGTAATGATGCTGAAAATTAGGATTTGATCACAGGAATAAATTGCATTTTAATATATATTTAAATAGAAAACAGCTCTTTTAAATAGTAAAAATATTTTCAAATTTTATTGTTTTTGCTGTACTTTGGATCAAATAAAAACAGGCTTGGTGAGAAGAAAAAAATGTTCAAAAACTTTTGACTGGTAGTGTACTTCATGATGATAGAGATGTTAAAGAACTGAACCTTATAGTAAAGTGTTACTGATTTTGTCACACAAAACTTAAAATGTCAGAATAAAGACAAGAAAAAATGTCAAACAAAAAAATGAAATAATTTAAAAAATGACATGTACACTACGAAAATCTAGCAGTGAAGCACAGAAACGTACACAAACCAGAGAAAAGGGAATTCTTAAGAGACATTTCTATAATTACTGAGCCATACATAAAGAAAAAGGAGGGGAAAGGTTACACCTACATTAACTCTGTCTTGTGAATCTCTGCAATCCTTCTTTCCAGCTTCTCTGAGTGCTTGGGGAAGAACTGGAACTTGGAGCTGTAGCCCTCTGGATGCTTCCCTGGGTCATAGTCTCCAATCTCAGCTGCAAAGTAGTCATAAAATCAATCTTTCAACATGCTACCATTCATAGAGTCCAACCTCAGCAGTAAAGCAGACACATCTTTCATTATTCAACCATGTCACCCAGACGCATTTTAGTTCACATATGGGCATGTTAACGTGTTGTCTTAATGAGCATCCTATGTGAGAGCAAGTGTTGGGAGCCATATGCTCTCTTTGAAAGCAGAAGGTTGGGTTTTGTGGATTAGCATAGAAGTAATAGCATTTTCAATATGCCGTTTGCTTCTGCACTTAGTACCCAAAGAGTCCTGACCATTCCTATGTGCTCTGAGGTGATGAAACAGTGCATCTTTAATTCAAAAGTGTCGTCCAAGACATGCCCTGCTCAACCTGTCAAAGAACATTACTGTGCATCTCAGAGTCGCTCAATCTCTGTAGACTAGAAGTTGGCTTGAGTTCATTTATTCATTGCTACTTTACCTTGTAAGATGTAAGCTGCCAATATGGCCGCGTCAGACGTTTTGCAGAGGAGACGACCGTGGTACAGATCTCTTTTGATCTGCAGGAAGACGAGATACCTGCAACCAGGATACAAAGTGAGCACATAAAGACAAAGAGAACAAGAAAATGGCTCATATATTCCATTATCCTTCACATTTGTGACCCTGGACCACAATAAATAAGATTTCCATTAATGTTTGTTAGGATAGGACAATATTTGGCCGAGATACAACTATGTGAAAATCTGGAATCCGAGGGTGCAAAAAAAAAAAAAAAAATTTGAGAAACATGTCTTTAAAGGAGAAGTCCGAAATAATTTACTCACCCCCTTGTCAAAGATGTTCATGTCTTTCTGTCTTCAGTCGTGAAGAAATTATGGTTTTTGAGGAAAGCATTTCAGGATTTTTCTCCATATAATGGACTTCATTGGTGCCTGATTTTGAACTTCTAAAATGTAGTTTAAATGCAGCTTCAAAGGGCTCTAAACGATCCCAGCTGAGGAAGAAGGGTCTTATCTAGCAAAACGATCATTAATTTTAATTTTTTTTTTTTAATTTGTATACTTTTTAAGCACAAAAGCTCGTGTAGCACAGGCTCTGGGATGCGTGTCCATGACGCTACCTACTATTGAATCGAAAGGTCACACGGAACGTAGGCGGAACTACAGACCCAGTGTTTACAAAGTGACATGCAAAGACTAAGAAAGTGCAAGTAAGTCAAACCCTGTTTACAAACAAAAAGGGACAACGATGTTGGACGATTCTGAAGTTGTAGGAGAAAATAAGATGGAGCTTTTCGCCATTTTCTACCTTTTTGAGCAGGAGCACACAGACGATGAACTTAGACGTGATTCGTAGTAGTGATGGGAAGTTTGGATCATTTTACCGTCTCGGACCTTTGAGACTCGTTCAGCAAGAAAGAATCTTTTTTCGAGTCATTTCGTTCATTTTAGCAAAATATAATTAAAATGTTACGTGTTACTTCCCTCACACATCTACTGCTTACACAAACGTTGATCACACTACAAACAAGACAAAACTATAATGCTATAAGAAACAGAAAAGATTAATTCATTGTTTACCTGGGTCTTTAGTCTGTGATTAGCTCACCTCACCTCTTATCAGACAAGTTTTCGAGTTTGAGTCGTTCGTTCATCACGTGACAGCCCCATTAGATGAACAAACGACTCGAAAAACCCAAAGACTGGAAACATTCCAGTGTAATTCCAGTACAGAACCTAACAGGATGGTGCACATGCGCGACTGAACGAATCACTCCCCGAGACGACTCGTTCTTCGCGAGTCACATTAAAGATTCATTCAAACAGCCCATCACTAATTCGCAGCATCGTGGACGCGCATCCCAGAGCCTGTGCTACACAAGCTTTGTTGCTTAAAAAGTATACAAATTTTTATTTTTCGAAAAAAATGAGCGATCGTTTCGCTAGATAAGACCCTTCTTCCTCGGCCGGGATCGTTTAGAGCCCTTCGAAGCTGCATTTAAACTGCATTTTGGAAGTTCAAAATCGGGGCACCAATGAAGGCCATTATATGAAGAAAAATCCTGAAATGCTTTCCTCAAAAACCATAATTTCTTTACGACTGAAGACAGAAAAACATGAACATCTTGGATGACAAGGGGGGTGAGTAAATTATTTGTAAACTGTTGATCTGGAAGTGGAGTCTTTAAAGACTTTAAAGTCCAAATGAAGGTCTTATCAATGCATATTACTAATCGAAGATTACATTTTGATATATTTACGGTGGGAAATGTACAAAATATCTTCATGGAGCTTGATAATTTTGACCCAAACAATGTATTTTTGGCTATTGCTACAAATATACCTGTGTGACATATGACTGGTTTTGTGGTCCAGGATTACATTTTTTGTTTAATTTTGTTGTAAATAAAATGTGAAATATTTTGGCATTTGTCTGTAATGACAACAAAGAACAGATGTGCTACACGCAATATATACTCTGCAACAATTCACAGTAGGATGGGAAAAAAAATACATAAAGTATGTGGATTTAACACTCTCTCAAAACATGTTAAATATTTCTCTTTGATTTGGTTAAAATGAGCTCTGCGTTTTCAGAGCAGGGAATGAATTGAAAACAGGATTGTTTGGGGATGAGATGCCCTAAAGCAAACTGCTGTGTCAAAAGCTGTCAAGTTTGGGAAAAGAGTGACTTCAGCAGTCAAAAACACTGCAAAACCCAAATGTCTTTGTCTCTGGACCATGTTACACAGATGCTACTTTTTATAATTACATGTTTAGAGCTAACAGATTAGACTACACAGACTACTTTATGTGATTAAAAACTTCTTTTTGGCAATAACGTCAGTGCTGTTACATAAAGACAAGCGCTTCCTCGTGCACCAATGTCACATTTTCTAATAATAAATCAATCCAGTCCCAATCTGGTACTTGGCTCTTCTCACCTTCAGTGCAACAGATGTCCCACGAGTAAAGAGCGACATGCTTGTCTTTAACTTCTCAAAGTAGGCCAGCCCAGCTAGAGCTAATAGCTTTTCACTTAAGAGGCCATAGGAGCTAAAAATGCAATTATGTTCCATGAATTCTCTCTGGGTGACAGCAGCTAAATGGCAATTTCTGTAGCCACCAGTCAATTTCTGGCCTACATATCGGCTTCCTTCTTTATCTGTAACCTGCCATTTATGGAAACACACTCTACGTGTCAGTGTCATTTGGTTCTGGAGAAGGACAGGCCAAATATAGGAACAGCTAAATGGCAAAGTTTTGGGCTGAGATGCTTGGTTTTGCACTCAAGTTATGTTCCAAATATTATAGGGAGATGTTATTGTTAAAGGGATAGTTCACCCAAAACTGAAAATTCTTTTAATTTTTTATCATCATGTCGTTCCAAACCTGTAAGACCGCTGTTCATCTTCGGAACACAAATTAAGATATTTTTGATGAAATCCGAGAGCTTTTTGACCCTTCACAGACAGCAACACAACTGACACGTTCAAGGCCCAGAAAGGTAGTAAGGACATTGTTAAAATAGTCCATGTGACATCAGTGGTTGAACCTTAATTTTATGAAGCTACGAGAATTATTTTTGTGCGCAAAGAAAACAGAAATAACGACCCTATGATGCAGGAGCGAGCATTCTGACGTAGAACCGGATATGCTTACTACCAGTACCGATCGTATACCGATTATATTATACTATATTATATCATATTAAAATTAAATACTGTAATCAGGAAAAGATCAAACTTGTCTAAACTGTTTTTTCATTTGAAGAAACTATAACAACATAATTTAAAACAAAATAGATTGTTATTCCTAAAATTAATAATATTTCCTAAAAAGAATAGAAATTTGCAATTTGACAACAACAACAACAACAACAAAAAAGTTGATTTAAGCTGATGATTTAAAGACTTTAAAAAAGTTTTTAAAACGTTGAACATCATAATTTGAGACAGGTTTATCTGTTGCTGCATACACTGTAAAAAATAAAAAACAATTTGTTGATTCAGCCTTAAAATTTTAAGTTCTGTCAATTAAAATACGTTTAGTCAACTTGAAATGTTAAGTGCTGTTTCTTACACCTCTCTACAGGAATTTTGGATGACTCTACTTTTGCAAACTACTCCAGGTCATTCAGATTTGAAATATGCCTTCTCCCAACTGCTGTTTTGAGATCTCTCCACAGGTCTCTCCACAGGCACTTTGTTTGTAACCATTTCTGAGTGCTTTTGAAGTGCGTTTCGGGTCATTGTCCTGCTGGAAGACACATGACCTCTGGTGGAGACGCAGCTTTCTGACACTGGCCACTACGTTGCACCCCAAAATTATTTAGTAATCATCAGATTTCATGATACCGTTCACACAGTCAAGGCATCCAGTGCCAGAAGCAACAAAGCAACCCCAAAACCTTTGAACCTCCATCATGTTTGACTGTAGGGACTGTGTTCTTTTCTTTGAAGGCATCATTTCATTTCTGTAAACAGTGCCAGGATGTCCTTTACCAAAAAGCTCTACTTTTGTCTCATCTGTCTACAGTACGTTCCCCCAGAAGGATTGTGGTTTTGTCACATAAGTTTTGGCAATCTCCAGTATTGCTTTTTTATGCCTTTGTGTCAGCAGTGGTCTACTACCATAGCGTCCCTTTTCATTCAGATGGCGACGGATGTACCCTGTGTCTGCAGATCAGTTTGAATTTGTTTGGAAGTTAATCTGGGTTCTTTATCCACCATTCGAAAAATTCTTCATTGTAATTTTTCATTAAATTTTGCTCTTCCATCCATGTCAAGGGAGGTGAGCTACAGTGCCTACATGTGCTGTAAACCTCTTGATGATATTGCGCACAGTGAACACAGGAACATTAAGATCTCTGGAGATGGATTTGTAGCCTTGAGATTGTCCATGTTTTTCCACAATTTTTTCTTTCAAATCCACAGACAACTCTTCACGTTTCTTTCTTTTCTCCATGCTCAGTGTGAGGCACAACACAAAGGTTGAGTCAACTTTTCTCCATTTTAACTGGTTCCAAGTGTAATTACTATATTGCCCACACCTGTTACTTGCCACAGGTGTGTCTAAATACAAATTTCAGGAGCATCACATGCTTGAAAAGCAATTATTTCTATTTTGACAAGGTGCCAATAATTTAGTTTAATCCATTTTTGAGTTCTGTGTGAAATTTTATCAAGTTTGACTTTTCTTTTGTGTTTTCTTTGTGTATTGTTGCAGTGCAAACAAAAACAATAAGCACGTGAATACAAAACATTTGCAATTAGAACAATTTTCTGAGAGAAGTGTTGCATTTTCTTGAGAAAATTTTATGTTTGTTGTCCCCCCCTACTGTTACATGAAATTTATGCCCTTTATTACCATCAACTTTATTTTGTAAGACTTCACTAAGACAGCATATTTATGCAAAATGTACAGTATGTTGAAAAATGTTGAAATGTTGAAAATATAGCTTATTATTAACCATCTTTTAGATATCACGTGACTACTAATGACGAAAACGTATCTGCGGGAACTTTTTTGCAAGACGCGAAATGCGTACCAATAAATACATCACTGCAGTTTCCAACAGAAATGTCCACTAGAGGCGGTAAAACAGCAAGCATTTGCAGTCGTTTTCATACACAGTTATGATTACAGCTCCATATGTTTTGCTTTCTGGACATAACAAGCTTACTCAGTAGCTCAGACGACATGAAATTGGACTTAGGATGTATAATCCTTGGGTACGAATCCCGTGAAAAACATGACCTACGAAGAAAGAGCTGAAAGATGTGAGACAGAAAAACAAGCTAACATGTTTGCATTTGTGTTTTTACATCACATTCGCTTTTGTTCATACTATCGGGTAAGTTTAGCTCTAGTGCAGATAGTACGTTATTTTAAAACGTCACATTAGCATTCGAGTTATAGTGGCACTGGACATTTCAAGTCAGAACTGCGGTGACAGGTACAAAACTAAAGTCACATAAAACGTACCATATGTACGTTCATCTTTTCCGGGGAAAAAACCGAACACTCTTTTAGCGCCACCCAGTGGACATTTCACATTGAATGTGTTACGAAACGCACACGGTGGTACGAATTTCGAGTCTTTCTCGTCATGAGACCATGAGAGTTGTACAATGCATGATGTGATGTTAAAGAATGAATGGAGCATGTACTGCTTTGCTGTGTTGCTAGGATGCATGAGTGACTTGTTTGCCATGGAAATTATGCTAATGACAAATTTGTGCATGGTGTTGAGCAATAATCTCGTCTTAAGACCTGAGAATTTCCAAACACTGAAAAACTCAGCATGGATTTACTGTGGAATTATGAGTTGCAGAAAAAAAAGCACAGTGAGACAGAATCACTTTTTTCTCCCACATATCCCAACAGCTGTGACACCCTTACTTGAGGTGGATACATTTCTTTCTCTTACTATGCTATGCTAATTCTTCCATTCACTCCAAATGATGTCCTTTTCTTTTAGACAATCCCTCTGTTTCTCTGCCATATCCCTCATTAGTCTTTCTGCTCATTCTCTCTACCTGCCTCTCTCTCATCTAATTTCCTGTTTTCAACTCTGTGTTCACCCTCTTGTTTCACGTCTCTTTCCAGCATCTCCTCTCATTTCAGCGTGAGTTATTGCTTTGTGTTCCCCACAAGCATTTCATTTCACAGTACAGTAAACACCAGCATCTCCCCCTACTCTACACATCAATCTACACCTGAACACACTGCGAAGTGCCCATATATCAAATTCCCACAAGTATTTAATGTCCGTTAATGTCATTAAATGTGGCCCCTCATTAGGTTATAAGAAGCACAGTATCATAAGATCTCTTTTCAGGTCGAGTGTGTGAATTTCTGGGTGACCTCATTGTGGACTGATCAAGAGGGGATGAAAGAGGTGGAGAGAGACACTGTGATGCCAGCCAAGACTCCACTAGCTAGAGGCTAATCATGTATCATTCAGAGGAATCTGTTGGGAGTCACTGACCATACATCTTTTCATAGCGGTGAGTGAGAAATAGCTTTGAATCTTGAGAGGAACAGCAAGATGAGAGTGGTTTAGGCACTTGAATACAGTATGTTTAGAGCAGAGGTATTTCCTCCAAGGAGGCGAGGGAGGAAGTGCCTCCTTAAAAAAATGTAGAAATTTGTACAAAAATAAAGCAATGTCAATATTACAAAATATAACATTAAAAAGCATATAAATCCCACTGAGCCCACTGAGTTTTAATAAACCCCTTAAAGCGTGCAGCGCGTTAGTTGGGAGGTAATTGAGAATAAATGGGATGAAGCCATGTGAGAAGTCTTTGCCTCCATCTCAATATTTTTGGATATGTCTGGTTATTTTTGGCTGGGATTGATTCATGTGATAAATCCTGCCTCTTGTGTTCATGCACGTCCCGCGTTCATGATTCAGTCTGAATGAACAATATAAAGGCGTTAATAGGAAGACTCATTAAAAAAAGTAAGCAAACAACTCACACGCTTAGATATAACCAATTTTGTTATGTCAAAATATGATTTAAAATGGCCTGGAAACATGATCTGTGGGAGTTTTTAGTGAGTAATCAGTTTGCTGAAATTTAAAATAAATCTTTGTGTTTGAGACCAATATTTACAGAGCTTTGATGACTGATGATCTGAAGAATTCAAAAATAGTTAAATGTTAACTTAAAAAGAATTCCTGAACAAATAAAATCTATTGTTTAAATTGTTACTGCCTTGAGTTATTATTTTGGAATAAATGTAAAATTCTTAAAAACACTAACTTAAGATTCATACTTGGCTTTCATAAACAGAATATTGATTACACTGTTAATGTAAAAATATAAAATATATATATTTTTTTCTGATAGTGTGAGTAATGTTTATTTAACCAAGACAATGTGACTGGGCAGCCTGGTCAAATTGTTTATACTAGGGCTAGGGCGATTAATCGCATACAAAATAAAAGTTTGAGTTTGCCTAATATATGTGTGTGTACTGTGAGTAATTATTATGTATATATAAATACAAACACATTCATGTATATATTTAAGAAATATGTATATGTATTTATTATAATTTTTATATAATTTATTTTATATATAAATAAAAAAAAATTGTACATAAATAACATTTATCTTAAATATATACATTAATTTGTGGGTATTTATTATAAACACATCATAATTACACACAGTACACGTGCATATATTAGGCAAAATCAAACTTTTATTTTGTATGCGATTAATCGCGATTAATCGCTTGACAGCCCTAGTTTATACATAAAATGCAAATTTTTGTACATTTTTTTGATGCTGAAAATGTACAATTTGGATGTATTTTACAGTGTAAAAATGGCTACATATTTAAAAAAAAAAAAAAAAAAGTAAAATATTTACGAATCTTTTATAAGATATTTTAAGATATTTGTATCAATGCATTTTTATCATTTTATCGATAAGCGATATAAATTTTTAGACCCCTTAACCTACCCCTAAACCTAAATGTACCAATTTTATAGCTAATATATAAAAATATATAAAATGTAACCGAAATATGCAGGGAAATTACCATTTTAGTAACAATATAGCATTAAAGAGATATTTTTTTATGGCCGCTAATTTCACTCCTACACCTAAACCTAACCATAACTATTTCTTAAAAATATGTACAGTATAAAGGAAAAACATGACATAAATCACAATAATGCAACTGAAAACAATTGGTATGCCATTGATATGACAACTGAATATAACAAAAAAGTTAATGCTTCGATTTTAATATTCATAAGAATTCATTTGTAAGTCTAAAGTTGTTCATACGCAGCATTTTAGGTGTCCCCAATATGTCAGTATTATACATAAAAAAGCTGAAAATACATCAGTATTGTACATTAAATCGCAGTAAATACATCAGTATTGTACGTTTTTGTGCCAGTGAACACGTAAGTAAATGTTTTCTAGAAGCACATTTTACGTAAAATACATGAGATCACGTTGGACTGGGACATACATTTTCATTTGATTAAAAAAAACTTTGAGGACTTTGCCTTCTCATTTCAGAACACCACCACACACTACTAGTTTAGAGTGTTTCAGGCTCTTATCGATTTCTTGAGAAGTTACTCAGCAGGGCTTGCATACTGTAAAATAAGCTCTGAGCTCTGGAAAAATCAGTCAACAAGCACTTCTGACTAGTTGTTAGAATATCAGACAAAACAGATTTTTTCTGACTGAAGATCTGGTGTCTGGTGCTGGATCTAATATTTCTAGCATAGAGACTTAGATCTGAAAATAACAGCTTATTTTCTCCAATAATCCAAATGCCAGTAGAAAAATCTGTTTGTGTGGTTTTTGGTTTAAAGTAATTAATGAGATGTTAACTTATGGGTTGCCAACAAAAGTACTTCATCACTGCAGCACTCTATAGCAAACTGGCCATACTGGGCAAAAAGCAAAGCACAATGTTTCAAAGCACCACCAGCAAAGCAAAGTCAAACGGCTTTCTGGTGCTGCCAAACATCTGTTGCCGTTGGTTTGTAATGCTTAATCAAAGCAAGAGCTTTAGGCCTACGCTTAAAGGAAAATCCTATCCTTTTACGCGAGAAACTGAGCCTGCACTGTAATCAGGTGCCATTTAATCATATGACTTGAGTATGGAATGCAAAAAGCAGAATCCTGTCAGTGTGGAAGCTCTTACCTGGTGATCTCCTCCTTTAGAGCAGCAGGATCTGGTGGGTAGAACTTTACCCGCAGACACATGGTGAACGGAGGTTGTGCTGTGTGGAGAAAATTAACATGGTTGAGGATCAGTAAACTTAATCTGACTTAGTACTTGCTGCCTTAATTTAATACTTACTACACGCTGTGTAGCGTAATGCCTTAAACACCTTAAAAAACAAGTTTACTTCAGAAGCAAGATTGTACTACATATTATGCTAATTTGCAATATACTCGTTTTCAGATAAGGGTCATTCCATGTAAAATCAACCAAATTTTCATTAAAATTTTTGATTTTGTCAATATTTTTTTGAAGAAAGATAAACATGTATAGTGACGAAAGCCAAAATATTAAATGTCATGGATGTAGCTTTACTGAGTAATTCAAATTCAGAGCAAAATTATAGGGGGTTATAAACAGTGATGGGAATAACGGCATTATAAATAAGCGGTGTTACTAACGGCATTATTTTTTCAGTAAAGAGTAATCAATATCGAATATCTGTTTCCCCCTTTACAACGTTGTTACCGTTACTGACACCAAAATGCGGTGTTAGAATATTATTTATTTTTCAGTTAATCAGCATAACTTACCTGTATTTGACGAAACGCGAAGGCACACGGGACGCTGTTTTTCTCATACACACGAAAAGAAATATACAG
This sequence comes from Cirrhinus mrigala, assembly GCA_036247105.1. NCBI lineage: Eukaryota > Metazoa > Chordata > Actinopteri > Cypriniformes > Cyprinidae > Cirrhinus > Cirrhinus mrigala. The sequence continues at coordinate 17,516,945 of CM070024.1, forward strand.
AGCGAGAGAGTCTTATAACATGCAGAATTGACGTGCACCATGTAAACTATATTTTTTGTTGTATTTTCCTGTCATACTAACGGAGTTCCTTTGGAATTGTTCCGCTTTTAAGAACTGCCGGTTTCTCCGGTAGTAGGCGGAACTAATGCACAAACGGCAATCTTATTGGTTGGCGCTCTCACCTATTATCATCCCTGTTTTGATTTCAGCAAATCAGTTTGAGCGAACGCAAACAACGTGATTAATATTCATAAAGCCAGCAGCTCATTAAATCTTAGTGCGCTTTATATTGTTATTAGTACTACAATTTGTAGTAGTTTTATCTTATCAGTATTATTTTTCTTTTTTCTCCCTTTCTTTTTTTTTTTTTACAGAAACACTAAACTACAAACAATATCTTTAGCACCACCACCAGTCTAAAGTTCAGTCAACATGACAAATATGCATTCATACATTGTTATTGTAATTACTGATGTTCTAATTTATAAAGTTTAATGCTAAATCATCATAATATCATATTATAATGCTTGACTGACTGATGCTAAATGTACTTTCAGATATTTACAAATCTGTGTAATGTAATTAATTTCATTTAAATTTCATTCATTTAATATATTTAATACTGGGGGCATCCAAGTTATTTGACACATTTGAACATTTTTTTTTTTTTAAAAAGTAACATAATAGTTACTTTCCCAGGTAATTAGTTACTTTTATAATTATATAACTTAGTTACCAACTCAGTTACTATTTGGGAGAAGTAACTAGTAACTGTAACTCATTACTTTTTTAAAGTAACATGCCCAACACTGGTTATAAATGACTTCAGAGCATCATCATGTTATTTTTACACATAAATTGGTAGGTCTATGAGTAAAATCTGCTGACTTTCACAATCCTTGTTACATTATGTGCCCACGGTGATCATTTGAAAATGAGTAAAAGCACTTTTTTCTCCAAAGTTTGCATGTATGTAACTCAAGAAGTATTAAAGATATCACAATGCCTATTTAAATATTGGGTCTTAACAAACTTTCTTTATAGCATCTTAATTTTTAAGGCCCTGTATGCTTCAGTTCCAGAGATACTCCGATTTCAATATGGCTCCAGAAGTAAATTGTTGAATTGTACACATTTTCAGTAGTCATTTTTGGTATAATTTGACTCCAAATCTCCCCCTCTACAAAACAGTGGAATATTTAGCAAATATACATGCATGACATTTAATATTTTGGCTTTGACACTTTTCTTTGACACTTTTTTTTTTGTTTATAAATAAGTTTATATTTCTTATCCCAATGACAACACAACACAAACTTAACACTTAAGGTTTCCAGATCCACTGCATATAAGAAGATCATCATCACTTCATCAAATAACAGCTCCTATTTGGGATCACACCATTTGTAAAAGTATAGTACCCATGAACCCCATTAGCATGCTTCATTACGGTCACCATAGTGCTGTTGTTCGTAATTGCTCCATTATGGCAGCTAGTGTGCTATAAATAAGATCTGACTGATGATACTTACATTTCATCTGCTTAGATATTGACTTGGTGAACTCCAGCCAGTGCTAAAACAACAGAGGAGAGAGTTTTTAATTTCACACTCACTCTCTCACACACATACACGTATAGTGACAAAGCACATGTACACACATATTACATCTATATTTCATCTAACACAATTGCACAGGAGCAGGTGGTCAGTGTGGGTAGATGTACAGAGATTTTATATCAGTATGAGTGTGAGATGGGGGCAGGGTAGATATATTAATCATTTCATCTCATTTCTTTCTTCTCCAGAGCGAAACATTAGCACATCTTCGACGTCAAGCTGAGATTCTATCACTGTTATTGTGTGCAGCCTCAGATAAGCCAAATCAGCCAAAGTGAGCCGTTGGATTTGAGAAAAAGTATATTTGGGTCTTAGTGCCAGTAGGCTAACATCTAAAAATAGCATCAGGCTGGATTCGATTTCATATTATGGTGATCTAAAAGCTTTTTGGCCAAAATTTCCTGTGACACTTCATCGTATTCTGGACTGTCAGCTAATCTGTGCCATATTTTGCCAACTAGGAATATACTAAAGGGAATTGTAGGCACTCAGTAGACGCTAAGGTTGTCCCAGTGTGTCGTCTACAGCAGACTAGCATCAGTTAGATGCCCTCATTATTATTTATGTCACTCAATGCGAGAAGCTCCCAAAGGGGGTCAGTCAAAAAGACAGGCAGGATGAAACTCTAGAGTATGTGTACGTAAAGCTTGTGCGCTGTCAGGTTTGCACTTAGTGAACGCAGATCAGCACAGATCTCTAATTCTAAAGACAGACAGTATTTCCTTTCTAGGAGCTATACAGAATGTTTACCTAGAATCTTTAGATTTTTTTTAAATAGATTCTTTATTTAAAAATTTTAAAATATATATTAAATATTTAACACATACAGTTGAGGTCAAAAGTTAACATACACCTTGCAGAATCTGCAAAATGTTAATTATTTTACCAAAATAAGAGGGAACATACAAAATGCATGTTATTTTTTAATGATGCCCAGAATAAGATATTTCACATAAAAGACATTTACATAAAGTCCAAAACTGAGAGACTCAAATGCAACTATTACAGAAGGTTTAAACGCTCACTGATGCTTCAGAAAGGAAACACGATGCATTAAGAGCCAGCGGGTGGAAACTTTCTGAATTTGAAGATCAGGGTAAATGTTAGGGATGTCAAAGTTCTCAGAATGATATCGAACCGTTCGGTACGACATCCACGGTTCAATACGCGCTTGTGAATTGCGGTTTTTCAGTTTTGCATTTAAATAATTTCGTTGTTTTGTTTCTCTCGGAATTTGCTCTATGTCTGCCCGCGATTTCACGTGCTGAGATGAGGAAACGCTTTCCCCGCTTATTAGGGTGACCACCTGGAAATAGGGCTGTTGCGGGACATGGATGTGATTTTGCGTGACAACGCGGGACACGTGTGAGACTGACACATTTTCTACTGTTATGCTATGTAAATGTTACATCCATTGTCATATGCGCTTATCTGTATTTCTGAGCACGCACATGCAAGCGAGAGAAAGCGCGTCTGTTTTTATGAGGGAAAAGAGAATACACCTGCGAGAGAAGAGATTTGTGCGTGCGCATTTTAATGCACCCCGCATTACAATAATGTGCTCTAGACATCTGGCATTAAAATAACGCCATAGAAACCTCCTCAAACGAACTATTAAAATAAGAAGAAAGTCGCGTCTGAAAGCTGCATCGATTTTCTTTGAATGGAGAATATATTGTTTTTCCGCGTGCGTTCGACCATTTCTGTTGGTGGTTCTAGATCACTTGATGAGGTCCGCAAATCCTTTGCACAGAAACTATGCCGCAAAAAGAATAAATAAAAAGTCTTCTTAAAAAGGCAAAAGAACGCATGGATGCTTTCTTAATATGATCGTTACAAAATCAACAGACTGATGAAAATGCAGGACATTTTCTCAATATGCGACGTGCGGGACAAGGGGTGAAAATGCTGTGCAGTACAACGCAAAGCGTGACAGGTGGTCACCCTACCGCTTATACCTGAAAAAGCAACACACGCAGAAGATCTTCCCTTCTAATCACATGCAATGATAAGCCTTTCTAAACCTGTTATCCAACAAAAGAGTTATAAAAACAAAAGTTATAAAAAACATTATGACTTGTTTTTCATTCACAACATCAGTCGAGTGTTTAAAATAACTTCCTTATGTGATCTGATGTGGCTTCGTATCACAGAATGAGGCAGATTACATATTCTATAAGTTACTCATATTCTATCTATGTCGATTAGCAACGGCTTACAGATATACTTAATCATTATGAAAATACACAAGATGGCTTGAAGAACACGGATAAACCATATATTATTGCAGACGAGTCTTTATTGTCCCTACATTTCATCACTGAAAACGTTTAACGTTATATCCTGTTTTTATTCAGTTACAGCGATAGCGATGCCTTTATCCATATTAGAGATTTCCTAGCTGGAAGAGAACGTAATCACTGCTACTTCTTTGAGGCATATGAAAATTTTCTACACGAGGGCGCCCTCTGGTGTCCAGTATTAATGAAACCCATCCTATTTTGCGTAAAAGTCGAAAAAATAATACTTCTCTCAAAAGAAATATTAAGCAGACATTTAATAACCCATGCTTTTTTTCAGTGTACAGATGTTCACAAAGTATTTTGTTGTTAATTTGTTGCAAAAAAAAACACTGATGTGGCAAGCTCTTAGAACCGAACCGAACCAAACCGAAAACCGTGGTTAAAAACCGAGGTACGTATTGAACCGTGGACTAACTGTATTGTTGCATCCCTAGTAAATGTAACTTATTTACTTATTTTTTCTTCTGGAAAAAACGTATCTTCTGTAGCTTCTGAAGGGCAGTACTGAATGAAAAAATAAATAAATAAATATTACATATATATATATATATATATATATATATATATATATATATATATATATATATATATATATATATATATATATATATATATACACTGTATATTTCGTTATGTTCAAAAGTTTTCATCCCCCAGCTTTTAATGCATCATTTATTTTTCCTTCTGGAGCATCAGTGAGCATTTGAACCTTTTGTAATAGTTGCATATGAGTCCCTCAGTTGTCCTCGGTGCGAAAAGATGGATTTCAAAATCATACAATCATTGCTGGAAAAGTTCAAATACACAAAAATACTGAAAAACCAAAAAATTTGTGGGACCTGAAGGATTTTTCTGTAGAACAGCGGGCAGTTTAACTGTTCAGGACAAACAAGGGTCTCATGAAAAACTATCACTAAACAAAAAAACACAGCTGTGCATCTTTCAGGTAACAACACAGTATGAAGAATCGAGTGTATGTAAACTTTTGAACAGGGTAATTTTTATACATTCAACTATTATTTTCCTTTGTCTTTTATGTGAAATATCTTATTCAGGTCAGCACTACATAAAAAAAATAACATGCATTTTGTATGATCCCTCTTATTTTGGTAAAATAAATACATTTTGCAGATTCTATTTGTCTTTAATATCAAAAAATCCAAAAGTTATATTTTTGGCAACCGTAACAGCCCTTTTTACACCAAAAGTAAAACTAATAAGTCTCACGCCTCTTCATTTTTTTCTAGATTTCTTTAAACAAGGGACAGGAGAGAAATCAGCAAATAAATGGGAAAACAAAGTAATATGCATTACGTATTTGAAAAAGTAACTCAGATATTTCATTTTAAATTTAAAAGTAATGCATTACTACAGTAGTTACTTGAAAAAGTAATCTGATTACTTAACTCAGATTACTGTAATGTGTTACCCCCAACACTGATGCAAATACTAGTATTAGTAGTTCTAAAATTGCTAAAACTAAAACTATAAATATTACGCTAAACAGCAATTCAAAATATTTAAACATTCAATATTCTGTTAATATAAAATGCCTTGTTTTAACATTTGAAGCAGTGTTGTTCATTGAAATAAAGCTGAACTAAAACAGAATATTAGATAATACAATTATATTATATTAAATTAAATAAACACATTTTAGAATAAAAATGATCAGATTAAATTAGAAAACTAAAAACTAAAAATGTTACCTTGGCAGCTAACTGATATAAAATAAGTTGAAGAAGTACTAAAATAACTCAAACTGAAATAAAAACATTTTAAATCAAATAGAAAAATTAAAACTAATTAAAAAAAAAACTCCTAAAAATTACAAAAGTGCATAAAATAACTTTAAATAAAAACTAAAAATATAAAAATAAGAGCCAATTCAAAATATTAATAAACACTAAGCTAGTATATAATAATACTAAAATAAAATGTATTTAAATACAGATGTTTTATAAAAATACCACCGTCTATACTAATACAGTATTTTGTGATCAGCAGCAGTATAGAAACCACAAAGAACAATCCTAGTACCTCTAACAGCATTTCTAAAATGAATTAAATGAATTTGACATTTACATTTTGAAAGCAAAGTGGCAATTCTGCATGTTTACACAAACTAATATTGATTACATGAAACATGCATGGCATTTTCCCACAATTTAGGGCCACTGGAACGCTAGTCGATTCCTCACATCATATCTATCACAGCTATCATATGACTTCAGAAAACGTCATATAGACGTCATTGCAATGAAATTAACATGGACAGTGTGTTCTCATTTTGTTTTCTGCATATAAACTACATTTTTGTGTGAACTGGTACTTTAAAGTAAAACTATTAATCTGAGCCACATAATGGCTTGAGGGCCTGCCCTCATGTGATTTACAGTTTCAAACCTGTCCTTCTAGAAGGTTCATTCCATCAATCATCAGCTCTGTCTGTTTCACCGACACTCCCTGATTACTCCAGAATGACCCTCAAAGTCAGTCTGACCGGTGCAGGATCAATACAAACACAGCCCACCCATAACGCACATGAATTCATCACTTGTTAGGCATCACAACCAATACGCTCTAAAAATGAAAGCCACTTTAAGGATCCATAATAAAGAAGCTGAGGACATGAATGCTGAGATGATGAATCGGTGGTCCGCATTACCGTTGACCTTGGACTGCTCGACACAAGCCACATGGTGGGACACTCACCCGTTGCTTATCCGGATCGACATATCTAATGCCAAAATAGTCCTTCTCCAGCAGGTTTAGATGGTGGCAGATGAGGTCGAACAAATACTGGCCTTTGGCATCCCTCTGAAAGATAAAGAGAATAACAAATGTTCAATAGGGAAGACGTTTATTATTCGTCTGGGTGTGTTTTTTTTTTTATTTTTGGACCAAAGAAAAAGAATTGAAGAAGACCAGCCAAATAAAACTAAAATTTAGTGAACTGGAGGAGGAGGAAAGCAGGGGATTACTCTGATAATAAATCCTTTGGCTCCTTTGAAGAGATTCTCCAATATTGCAATACTAATGCGAAGAGAGTCCTGCAATTTCCATTTCTTTTCCATGACCTTTTCTAGTCATATCATATAGATTTGTTTTAATAATTCAGGAGACTGTTGAGATGGATTCTATTTCGGCCTGTCCCAAGTAATATGCCGATATTAGCGTTTGGTGTACAAATGTTTCCAATAAAACCCACAACAAACAATGACTTTATCATGGTGATGTACAGCATGTTTTACTCTGCAGAAAGCATCATCGAGCCAACTGAATATTTTTCAAGCAGAGTAAAGTTAGAAACATTCCTATTTCCTATAGAAATTTCCATGAATTTTTAAAACTTTTCCAAGCCTGGAAATCACACATGACTGTAGAAACCTGAGAGTCTATCCAAATAAATGCACAAAAAGGAGAGAAAGATCAAAAAGTCAATTGTTTACCAACAGTACATCTAGACTTTACCATTTAATCTTGCATGTAAATTATTTCATCATATTTTGTTACTTTAAATAGGTCATTTGCACCAGGATACGAATTCTACAACGTTTTTCATAGTCCCACAGTATTAGTCTAGGCTGCAGTCTAAAATACTCCGTATCTGTGTACCAGTTCAACTCTTCACGCACTACCAGTCAAAAGTTTCTGATTTTAAAAGATTTTTAAGATTAAGATATAAATTAAGATTTTTAATGTTTTTTTAAAGCAGTCTCTTCTGCTAACCAAGCCTGCATTTATTTGATCCAAAGTAAAGCAAAAACTACAAAAAACATTTTTACTATTTAAAATAATTTTCTATTTGAATATATTTTAAAATGTAATTCATTCCTATGACTTCAAAACTGAATTTTAGCATCATTATTCCAGTCACATGATCCTTCAAAAATCATTTTAATATTCTGATTTGCTGCTCAAAAAACCTTATTATTATTATGTTGAGAACAAGCTGAGTATATTTTTTTCAGGTTTCTTCGATGAAAAAGAAAGTTCATAAGAACAGCATTTATCTGAAATAGAAATCTTTTGTAACATTAAATGTCTTTATCATCACTTTATCTATTTAATGCATCCTTGCTAAATAAAAATATGACTTTCTATCATTTCTTTCCCAAAAATAAATTATAAATACTGATCTTTTGATCTTTCTTTTCAAAGAATCCTGAAAAAATGTACTTAACTGTTTTAAATACTGATGATGATAATAATAATAATAAATTCTTGAACAGCAAATCACCATATTGAATGATTTCTGAAGGATCATGTGACACTGAAGACTAGAGTGATGATGCTGAAAATTTAGCTTTGATCACAGGAATAAATTACATTTTAAAATACGTTCAAATAGAAAGCAGTTATTTGAAATAGTAAAAATATTTCACAATATTACTGCTTTTGCTGCATTTTGGATCAAATAAATGCAGGCTTGGTGAGCAGAAGAGAAAAAAAAAAAAAGAAAAAGAAACAAAAAAAAAATCTTACTGTTCAAAAACTTTTGACTGGTAGAAAATGAGAAACGAATAAGATTCTATCAGCCCACCTCTAATATCACACTGACTCAATTGCATTTGGAATCCAGTTTCCTTCAAACAAACAATATCACAACCTTTTGCTTTTGCAATATTTTTTCTTGAATTGTACGCAAGAGTTTGAATTGCAAACCAAGACAATTCACCCTCAGTAACATATCTTCAGGCATGAGTGATGTATTCTGGATTAAGACTGTAAGTACTTGGCAAGCCATACACATCCTAGACATCTCATTCTGTTACACTGAGCTCAGGACAGTATGCGTACAGTAAATGTACAGTCAAAGTTATTACAGCTGCTAAATGAGAATCATGGAAATTAAACTCTACTTTGCAATTAAAATTCAAACTTGCAGTTCTTTCAAATTTACGTTGCTCTTTCAACTGAATAGTTGCAACTTACATGCAACCTAATTAATTTAACTGTTCATAAACAACATAAAATGACCGTTGAACCACTGGACTAATTTAATGATGTTCTTACTACCTTTCTGGGCCTTGAACGTGTCAGTCGTGTTGCTGTCTATGCAGAGTTTATCAAAAATATCTTAATTTGTGTTCTGAAGATGAACGAAGGTCTTACGGGTTTAAAACGACATGAGAGTCGAATTTTAGCAGAATTTTAATTTTTGGAAGAACTGTTTCTTTAATTTCTGACAGGAATGAAAACAAGGCTGTGAGGGACAGAAGTACTTTGAGTAGACACAAACTCTGTGGAGTAGAAAGTTGTGAGTTGTGAAAATTACACGATTTTAGACCTTATACAGTGCAGGCCATTCTAAAGACTGTACATTTATCCCTCATCGACATAAAATTCAACATGGCGTCTAACCTGGTCTATAGAAAGAACTGAGGTAAACGGTCACGCCGCAGCCTTTCCAGCAAGCAAGATGTGTGCTGTACCTCTCAATCACAAAACCTCTGGAAAGCCTTTAATGATGCTCATATAATGAGGTCAGCCAGCAGACAAGCAACACATTCAGTCAAATTGAGGCTTTCAGGCTCTCGTGTGGAGTATGGAAAGGGAAAAACATAAAGGTCAAACACAAAATACAGCATTTTCTTCAGCACAAACAGCTTTGAAAGCCATTTCTAGTTCATAAATGCTGTTATAGAGCAGCCGTTTCTGACATCATAAAGCATCTTGAACTTATTAACATTGTTCCTGTGTAGCTCAAGGAAAAGAGGCAAGGAGAAGGGCGGAAGAGACTCATGCTGGTTTGTTTACTCTTGGAAATAATTTTTAGTGTTTTAGAAGGACACGGGAAGAGTCATTCAGTAGCGATGCCTGAGTGGAGTGACCATCTGGCTGTGTGCACTTTGAGACACCCCAGCACTTAAGAGAGACTTTCATTCACACACACACACACACACACACACACGTATACTGTACATAGACACATATATGGAAAACATACACTGAGGGGCCTGATGCGACAAATCTCACAAAAATTGTCAAAAACACTCCAGTTCTCATGTCAAGTTCTCTGCGTAACAATTATGAAAATCTTTCAGTAGAAAACTTTTATGGTTCTATTTCGGGTAAACGAGCAGATGGAGGGCAGTGGACCATGAGCGCATGCGTCTGGCTGATGCCAAATAGAACATTCAGTGGGTGTCTAGAGACGGCTGGATAGCTGTATAACACACAGCCTTCATGCAGGACTGCTGGAACCCAGTGAGACAGCCAAAGGGGACAAAACAGGAGAAAGAGGTGCCCCTATTTGCGAACAGGTCAGACCACCCCCGCAGAGATGCAGGGATGTACAAATCTGAGCAAGCAGATAAGGTGAATCTTTATTATTATTATCATAAATGTAATATTCATAATATTCAGAATATTAAATACTATTTATAAATTAAACTGAATTATTATTCTTTATTTAAAATGTATATTATTCAAACATTCATAAAAATAAATAATAAATACTACTATTAAATAAAGAAACTACTACTACTACTACTATTACTATTATTAATAATAATCTATAGCATTTATTATATTTATAAAAAAATTTGTTAACAATAATAAACGATTTATTAATAAACAATTGTGTTTTTGTTGTTTTTGTTATTATTAAGCACTTTTTTATACTTTATAATAACAAACATTAATAAAAGAAATGGTAAAAAAAAATATTATTATTACTACTAATACTACTACTTATTACTACTTATTAGTAGTAGCATTCTATAGCATTTATTATATTGACAAATTAAATTAAATTATTGCTATGTTGTTAATAACAACCTGTTGTTATTATTATTATTATGCACCTTTTTTAGACTTTATAGCAAATATTCATAAAAAATAAATAATAATAAATATTACTACTACTACTACTGCTACTACTTTTCTTCTTCTTCTTCTTCTTCTTCTTATTATTATTATTATTAATCTACAGCATTTATTATATTTATAAATTTATTTAAATTACTACTTTGTTAAAAATAAACAACTGTTATTAATAAACAATTGTTTTGTTGTTGTTTTTGTTATTATTATTATTAAGCAACTTTTTAGACTGAATAATAATAACAACAAACATGCATAACATAATAATAATAATAATAATAATATTTATTATTATTCTATAGCATTTATTATACTGATAAATCAAATTAAATTATTACTTTGCTATTAATAATAATAATAATAGTAATAATAATAATAAAAAAATATTACTACTACTGCTGCTGCTACTACTACTATTATTTATTACTATTATTATCATTATTATTATTATCAATATTATTATTATTATTATTATTATTATTATTATTATTATTATTATTATTATCATTAATCATCTATAGCATTTATTATATTTATAAATCAAATTAAATTATTACTTTGTTGTTAACAATAATAAACAACTGTTATTAATAAACAACTGTTGTTGCGGTTTTTATTATTATTAAGCACCTTTTTAGACTATAATAATAACAACAACAAACATGCATAAAATAATAATAATTATTATTATTATTATTATTATTATTATTATTATCATTATTCTATACTATTTATTATATTGATAAATCAAATTAAATTACTTTACTATTAACAATAATAATAATAATAATAATAATAATAATAATAATTATTATTATTATTATTATTATTAATAATAATAATGTTATTTAGCACCTTTTTAGACTTTATAATAATAACATTCATAAAAAAATAAATAATAAATATAACTACTACTACTAAGTAGTATTAAGAAACTGTTGTTGTTGTTGTTGTTGTTGTTGTTGTTATTATTATTATTATTATTATTATTATTATTATTATTATTATTATTATTATTATTATTATTATTACTACATGATCATGATCCGCACCTTAAAATCTTTTCAGTCGTGTGGAGTGGATACTTAAAAATCCCAACATTCTTTCACTGCCATCATAAAGCTTGGAAGAACCAGGACATTTTTTTTAATATAACTCCAATTGTATTCGTCTGAAAGAACAACAAGTCATTTACACCTAGGATGGCTCGAGGGTGAGTAAATCATGGGGTCATTTTCATTTTGGGTGAACTATCCCTTTAATCAGACACAGCTTTAGGTGGTAAAGGCCTGACAAAGGAGCCTGGGGTTGAGGCAAAAAGATACATTATTATATATATACACACACACAGTAGTAGTGGACAGTAATATTCACACAGCTCAGGGTGAGTTACTTGTCAGCAGTCTGACAAAGGCCCAAAGGATTATGGGAGCACGCTAACCCCTGTCACTTCTAAGCAGGTTCCCAACCGAAGGCATATAATCCATTATGGCATGCCTGCTTACTACACTGAGGCTAAAACAGGCACTCGTACAAACATACACGCTTCTTTCGAACTAAATGCGTAAAGCTATGGCGACTATGATTGAGCATTACTCATCAATTGTTAGGAGAGATTTACTGTATGTCCTCCTTCCACTGCCTCCCAATTTAGCCACTAAAGAGGCTTTAAAATAATTCCACTTCCCCAGCGCACAAATAACAAGCACACATAAACGCACACTATCCCAGCCCATGTTTTTACACGGTGGAGAGAGCAGAACACAAATATTTGTGGAGCCCATTCATCATCTAACTGAGGTACTGGACAACACTCATTGTTCATCAGGGTGAATGTGTAAGCAGCCACTTAGCCAGAGATAACACAAAGGCAAAATCATTTATCTTGGATAATGAGGAGACTGTATTGGAAATAACAGTGCTTTATGTCAATGAAACATCACACCTTCACCTCTACAAAGAACAGATGAGTGAGGCAGTTTCATGTTTGCTATCAATGCAGACCGCATAACAATTAAAAGCGTTAAATTAAAGCATTTTAATTAAAGCATTCCTGTTTATTTCAAAGGCAGTTGCTCAGCTGGTGAAGGACCATCTGGAATTTAAATGTGATTTTAAAAATGCTGTTTTGCTCATAGTTACTCTGTGTGACAAGCATTGCATGAGTTCAAATCTGCTTAGGAGTAAAAAAAAAAAAAATATATATATATATATAACAAATATGGCAAAAATTCATCATCTTTCACTGGAAAATTAATTTTATCACATGTTGATAATTGCCTTAATCTTTTAAACAACTGAGAAGATAGTCACAGAACAACATTTGAAAATATACCTTTAAAATAACATTTCAAGTAATATATATTACAGTTGAGGTCAAAAGTTTACATACACCTTGCAGAATCTGCAAAATGTTTATTATTACTACTAGTATTACTACTTCTACTATTTATTATTATTATTATTATTATTATTATTATTATTATTATTAATAATTATAATAATAATAATAATAATAATAATAATAATAATAATCTATAGAATTTATTATATTTACAAATCAAATTAAATTATTACTTTGTTGTTAATAAACAACTGTTATTAATAAACAATTGCTGTGTTGTTGTTTTTGTTATTATTATTAAGCACCTTTTTAGACTTTATAATAATACTGTAACTAACATCCATACAAATAAATAATAAATATTACTACTACTACCACTACTATTTATTATTATTATTATTATTATTATTATTATTATTAATTGATAGCATTTATTATATTTATAAAATCAAATTAATTTATTACTTTGTTGTTGATAAAATAAAAAAAAAAAACTTAATAAACAATTGCTGTGTTATTATTATTATTATTATTATTATTATTATTATTATTATTATTATTATTATTATGCACCTTTTTAGACTTCGTAATAACTAACATTCATAAAAACACGAAAATAATAGTAATATTATTATTATTACTACTACTACTAATTATTATTCTATAGCATTTATTATATTGATACATCAAATTTAACTATTACTTTGTTGTTAATAATCATTATTATTTTTATTATTATTATTAAAACACCTTTTTAGACTATAATAACAAACATTCATAAAAAAACAAATAATAATAATAGCAATAATAATAATAATAATAATAATAATAATAATAATAATAATAATAATAATAATAATAATAAATACTACTACTACTGCTCCCAATACTAACAATTGTTATGTTGTTGTTGTTATTATTAAGCACCTTTTTAGACTTTATAATAAGAACAAAAATTCAGAAAATTCAGATTATATTATATTATTACTACTACTTATTATTATTCTATTGCATTTATTATATTGATAAATCACATTAAATTATTATTATTATGTTAATTATTTAACCAAAATAGGAGGGATCGTACAAAACACGTTCAAAAGTTTACATACGCTTGGTTCTTAATACTGTGTTGTTACCTGAATGATCCACAGCTGTGCTTTTTTGTTTAGCGATAGTTATTCATGAGTCCCATGTTTGTCCTGAACAGTTACACTGCCCACTGTTTTTCAGAAAAATTCATTAGGTCCCACAAATTTCAGCATTTTTGTATATTTGAACCCTTTCTAACAATGACTGTATGATTTTGAGATCCATCTTTTCACACTGAGGACAACTGAGGGACTCATATGCAACTATTACAGAAGGTTCAGACGCTCGCTGATACTCCAGAAGGGAAAAAAAAAATAAATAAAAAAAAAAATTACAGATGACAAACTTTTTAACATTTGCATGTGTGTGTACGTGTGTGTGTGTGTTTGTGTGTGTTGTTTATGCTACTACAAGATCTTTCGTTCATCAGTGTCTCCTCATAAACCTTTTCTCTCTCCCCAGCGTCCACTGGCTGTTTCCTGCAAACAACCTGTAATTGCAAGATCTGTGGTATCGTGAGACAGAGGAAATAAATCTTAATAAAGGAGGTTAGGAAGACTTTGCTGATTAAACCTGATGTTGTATCTCAGCTCTGTTAAAAATGATGGACCAAATATCCACAAAACGCAAAGCACTCAAAGGTCCCTGCTGTTTCTGTCAACACAGTGCTGGTTTAATTCTATTATTCTATCACATGTGATAAATCTTCGGCTTTCAGCAATAATCTGAAGATGAACACATCTTTAGAGAATCATTACGGAGCAAACCATATTAGTGTACATCTGCATTTCCCTTAAAGGAGAAATTCACTTCCAGAATAAACGTTTCCTGATAATTTACTCACCCCCATGTCATCCAAATGTTCATGTCTTTCTGTCTCCAGTTGCAAAGAAATTAAGGTTTTTGAGGAAAACATTCCAGCATTTTTCTCCATATAGTGGACTTTAATGAGGATCAGCGGGTTGATGGTCCTAATTGCAGTTTCAATGCAGCTTTAAAGGGCTCAGCCGAGGAATAAGGGTTGTATATAGCAAAACGATGGGTAATTTAAAAATAATCATGTTGGAAAGGTCACGTGTGATGTAGGCAGAATTTATTTACATTTTTTCAGAAAATGACCAATTGTTTCGCTAGATAAGACCCTTATTCCTCAAGCCCTTTGAAGCTTCACTGAAACTGCAATTTGGACCTTCAACCCACTGATCCCTATTGAAGTCCACTATATGGAGAAAAATTATGGAGAAAAATCCTGAAATGTTTTCCTTAAAAACCTAAATTTCTTTGCGACTGAAGACAAAAAGACAAGAACATCCTGGATCACATGGGGGGGTGAGTAAATTATCAAGAATTTTTTTTTTCTGGAAGTGAACAACTTCTTTAAAAAAAAAAAAAAAGAAATCCAAAAATATTATTCTTTACTGACCATAATCCTTTTTATTTCAGCCTTTTATATCTCTTAAGCTCAGTGCAATTGTAATTAAACTAATTAGATATTATCTAGATCATGTTCACAGAAATTTTTAAAAAGCTAATCTAAAATAATTGGCATGATGTACTGTACAGTACCGTTTAATACCACTGTTTCCCTCTCACTGGTTGGCATTCCAGATTACCAGTAATCTTTCAGTTGAGGCTTTGAAGAATAAAATGTTGTTTTATAGCATGGTGGCATGCTATAAAAGCTTCTAAAAAGATTGTATGCTTATGTGTATGAATCACTAAGAAAAGCCGGCGTGGCTGCAGGCCAGAGTTTTTTTGTTTGGAGTTTCATTAGTAGATTGGCTGCTGGGGTTTGAATGATTGCAGTGGGTAATGTAGCAGTCTGAGCTATAATTTCCAGTTTCACAGCCTTGAGCAACAACCAGAAGGTATAACAGACAAATTAATGAACTGAGAAAGAAAGAAAGAAAGAAAGAAAGAAAGAAAGAAAGAAAGAAAGAAAGAGAAAGAAAGAAAGAAAAAGAAAGAAAGAACGAATGAATGAATGAATGAAAGATTAAGTAGGAAGGAATCTTTAGTTAGATTCTGCTCACTGATGCTCTAGAAGGAAAAACAATGCATTAAGAGCCCGGGTGTGAAAACTTTTGGAATTTGAAGATCAGTGCAAATTTCAGTTATGTTGTATTCTGGAAAACATGTAAGTATCTTCTGTACCTCCTGAAGGGTAGTACTAAATGAAAAAATATGATGTTTAGGCAAAATAAGAAAAATGTACACATCTTCCTTCGGTTCAAAAGTTTACACCCCCTGGCTTTAAATGCATAGTTTTTCCTTTTGAACCTTCTGTAATAGTTGCATACGAGTCCCTCAGTTCCTTAGTGTGAAAAGATGGATCTCAAAATCATACAGTCATTGTTAGAAAGGGTTCAAATACACAAAAATGCTGAAAAACCGAAGAATTTGTGGGACCTAAAGGATTTTTCTGAAGAACAGAAAAATCACTAAACAAAAAAAAAAAAAAGAAAAACACAGCTGTGGATTATTCAGTTAACAACACAGTATTAAGAATCAAGCGTCTGTAATCTTTTAAACAGGGTCATTTTTATAAATTCAACAATTATTTTCTCTTGTGGACTACATGTAAATGTGTTTATGTAAAAAATATCTTATTCAAGTCAGCACTAAAAATAAAAATACCATGCATTTTGTATGCTTTCTCGTATTTTGGTCAAATAAATACATTTTGCAGATTCTGCAAAGTGTATGTAAACTTTTGACGTCAACTGTAAAGTGTAAAGTTATTACAGTATTACTCACTTTCTTAAAATAAGTAATTAGATGTTTAATGCCTTGCTAAAGTATACTTTACCTAATTTCCTTAAAGTGCGTCTTGTCTGCTCAAAACAAGGAGTGAAATCTACAACAAGCTGAGTGTAAATTGCTACCTCAGCTTCACTGAGTACATTCCATAGCTTTGTGTTAACAGTGAAAAAGAAAAAAAAAAAAACCTTAAATCTTGTTATTCACTTAATAAAGAGGTACAGAGCATGAAAAGTCATTATTTGTTGATAAATACAGAGCTAAGCAGTCAGCACTTTTATCAGGCAGTTAGCTTAGCATGTATTGATCTCAAGGTCTCCAGGGCGGTAGCTTAGCATAACAATGGCAAATCAAAGCTTCAGATTAGCCATTTCAAGCTAAATACATTACCAGTGATTCATTCCCCCCTTCTCTCAGTAAATCCATTGACCAAAGCTGAGGGTTTTTATGTTCTGTGAATGTGCAACAAAGACAGACTGGGAAGAGAAGAAATTGTTGTTTTCTTTGCACACAAAAGTATTCTCGTAGCTTCATAACATATGGTTGAACCACTGATGTCGCATGAGCTATTTTAACGATGTCCTTACCACCTTTCATGCCCTTGAATGTGTCAGTTGCGTTGCTGTCTACGCTGGGTCAGAAAGGTTTCGGATTTCAAAAATATCTTAATTTGTGTTCTGAAGATGAATGAAGATCTTATGGGTTTGGAACCCAAGGTAAACTATAAACTTAAGCAAGACATTCTCAAAAATTAGTTACAGCTAGTTTTTAAATCATATTAAAAGTAAAAGAAATTCTAGCTTGCATTGATGACTGTTTTACAATGCCACAATTTCTGAAAGTGCAGCTAAACCCACGCAGGTTAAGCAGAAGGTGAGTAGCGGTGTTACTAATAAACAGACAAAGTACTGTAAAGTGTTTTTAAAATATAGGCCTATCATAAAATGAACACAGTGAACCACACTTAAGTGTTATAACTTAGTAAAAGCAGGTACAAAAACCTGAGAACTAAAACAAGAGAGCATCTTCTCAATTTCACAGTGTAGTTCCAATATCACAAACCACTGAAAACAATAAACACAAAACCTCTGTAGATTGCGGTTCCTGCAACACGGGTTTCCGAGAAGAGATGCTGCTTTTATTACAGAATAGGGCAGTTGAAAGAAAAAGCCACAACCCCAGTGTGATCAATACGCAATTGCTTTTGCGTACACTCTAGTTCCTCAAGTGCACTGATTCTGTGATGGACAGCCAGACGGCCATCTGCATACACCCGAGGGTCCACACGGCACCGAGGACTGTGCCATTCAGGGCTAATCAGACCACAGACCACTTCCTCACAGCTCCATATAAAACTAGACACAACCATTAGCAATATAGGGCAATCAGTGCAATGTCCAATTCACTTGAAACTGGGACTGCTTTAAAATTTTCTTTGTATTTGTTGTAAATGCTGTGTCAGACAGTGATAACTATTCCAGCTTTCCAAGTTGTAAAACTGAGTCACTAAACTGCATTGAACAGAGGATTCTCATTTCACAAAGTGCTTTGCTCAGTGCTACAACTCCCATAAGCAGCGGGGAGGATTCCCACTATGTCATAGTGTGAAAGAAAGCAGCTAAGACTAAGCATACCCAAACTGGGCCATCCACAGTGGAGCGGGTTGGGAGAGGAAACGAGGGCGAATCTGCCCTAGAAGAAAACACAACCAGAGAGATTTTGAGATATAGACATAGAGGGAACCAGGACTGTGCTTGAAGCAATAGTTCACCCAAAAATGACAATTCTGTCATTATTTACTCAACCTCCCATCGTTCCAAACCCGTAAGACTTTCGTTCATCTTCAAAACACAAATTAAGATATTTTTGATGAAATCCGAGAGCTTTCTGACCTTGCATAGACAGTAGCGCAAATTATATGTTCAAGGCCCAGGAAGGTAGTAAGGACATTGTTAAAATAGTCCATCTGACTTCAGTGGTTCAACCTTAAATTTTATGAAGCTACACTGTAAAAATGTGTTGAGTCAACTTAAAAAATGTGTTATCTGGCTGCCTTAATTTTAAGTTCAGTCAACTCAAAAAGTTTAGTTAACTTGAAATGTTAAAGGAGAAGCCCACTTCCAAAACAAAGATTCACATATAATGTACTCAACCCCTTGTCATCCAAGATGTTCATGTCTTTCTTTCTTCAGTCGTAAAGAAATTAAGTTTTTTGAGGAAGAAATTTCAGGATTTTTCTCTATATAATAAACTGATATGGTGTCCCGATTTTGAACTTCCAAAATGCGGTTTAAATGCGGCTTCAAACGATCCCAAATGCGGTTGTAAACGATCCCAGTCGAGAAAGAAGGGTCTTATCTAGCGAAACGATTGGTTATTTTCATAAAAATAACCATAAAAAAAATGCATTTTGATAGTTCAAAATCAGGGCACCATACTAGTCCATTATATGGAGAAAAATGCTGAAATTTTTTCCTAAAAAAAAATAATTTCTTTACGACTGAAGAAAGAAAGACATGAACATCTTGGATGACAAGAGGGTGAGTACATTATCTGTAAATCTTTGTTTTGGAAGTGGACTTCTCCTTTAAGTTGTACTAAGTGACAACTTAGATATTCGAGTTGATTCAACTTACAATTTTAAGGCAGCTGGGTAACAAGCCCAGCTTTTAAGTTTAAGTTAAACAAACCAAATTTTTAGTTTAGTCAACTCAAATATCTAAGTTGTCACTTAGTACAACTTAACATTTCAAATTTCAACTAAACTTATTTGAGCTGACTGAACTTAAAATTCAAAAGCAGCAGGGTAACAAATTATTTTAAGTTGACTCAACAAATTGTGTTTTTTTTACAGTGTACGAGAATACAGAAATAACTACTTAATTCAACAATTCTCTTAATCTTGTGAGCAGAGAGAAGAGATTTCTTCAAAATCACAGACACAAGATGTACTTGGCCTTTATCAGAGACAGATTTCGGTAGACATGTCCAGTAAAATGGCATTAAGGTCTATGAAAGCCTGCTTTCCATGACTCTGTGAATCATTTATGGACTAGATTGTGGATCCCTGGGGCCTCCATTAAAGCTCTGACACGCTGCACGGTACTACTCCTCTTACGCCTGCCTGCGCAGGGAGTCAGTCTCAGGGGCCAAATAGCTCTCTGCATTTTTATGGCTGAATTCACTAGTGGTAAGTGATCTTCCCTAGGGCTGGGAAACACAATGGCAGTGGTATAGTGCAGCATCACTGTGGTATTTTACACCCTTTCATGAATCATCCTGAATAAGACTGAGATATCACTTAGGTCGTGTCAGTGTCAAGTTCTAGGTTTGCTGCTGTCCTGAAGCGATGCTCTGGATGCTTCTGTGGAAAGAAGTCACTTGCTAACCGTCTCTGGGTAAAGTAATATCTGGTTTTACATAATTGTTACTATAGCAACATAAACTTGTCAAGGACGGCGTACAGATTAAAAAAACGCAAGTTTTAACAGAAGAAATAAAAGTTATTTTATAAAATCAATACATATTTTATGTATTGAAACCCTTCAAAATGTGTCCCCATTTACTTCCATTGTAAGTGCTGCACTGTAACCTCTTCTGTTTCTATGCTTCTTTTTTTTTTTTTGACAAATCATGGCCATGATTTAACTAAATTGAGACAGGGACACAATTTAACTGAAGGTCTGGCCACATTTACCATTGTTCGGCAAACTTTTATAGGCAAATCCAATAATTTCACTAGGAATCCATGCAGATTTCATCACAGGTTCAATTAGGGTAACAAATGTGGCAATGATTTAACTAAAACGAGGGAAAGAATTAGTAAAATGTGTCACACATTAATAAATCATTGGAAATTTTTAATTCGATACCACAGTTGAAATATTTAGAGAATAAAGTCAAAATTACGAGAATAAAGTTGAAATGTTTTGAGAATAAAGTCGAAATGTTTAGAGAATAAGGTTGAAATATTTAGAGAATAATGTCAAAATTACAAGAATAAAGTCGAAATGTTTCAAGAATAAAGTCAAAATTTCGAGTATAAAGTCAAAATTCTGAGAATAAAGTCAAAATATTTTGAGAATAAAGTAGGAATTATGAGAATGAAGTTTAAATGTTTCGAGAATGAAGTCAAAATATTTCAAAAATAAAGTTGAAATTATGAGAATAAAGTCAGAATTACAAGAATAAATTGTAAATGTTGAGAATAAGAAGTCAAAATATTTCGAGAATAAAGTCGAAATTATGAGAATAAAGTCAAAATGATTAGAAAATAAAGCCAGAATTATGAGAATAAAGTCAATATGTTTCGAGAATAAAGTCGAAATATTTCGAGAATAAAGTCAAAATGATTAGAAAATAAAGTCAGAATTACGAGAACAAAGTCTAAATGTTTCCAGAATAAAGTAAAAATATTTAGAGAATAAAGTCGAAATTATGAGAATAAAGTCAAAATGATTAGAAAATAAAGTCGAAATGTTTCGAGAATAAAGTCAAAATATTTAGAGAATAAAGTCAAAATGATTAGAAAATAAAGTCAAAATGATTAGAAAATAAAGTCGGAATTATGAGAATAAAGTCGAAATGTTTTAAGAATACAGTCAAAATATTTAGAGAATAAAGTCGAAATTATGACAAAGTCAAAATTATTTGAAAAAGTCAGAATTACGAGAATAAAGTCAAAATTATGAGAACAAAGTCGAAATGTTTTGAGAATAAAGTCAAAACGTTTTGAAAATTTTTCAACTTTATTCTCATAGTCTTTTTTTTTTAAATTCATTAATTTATTTATTTTTTAACATTTTTTCTATTTTTTAACCGAGGCACTAAAACACTGTACAGTACATGCCAAATTTTCTCCAAGAAAAAAAATCTCTCAACTAATGCTGTAAAATACACGAGAGTCCGTTGGTACTACATTACTGTAATCCTAAAGGTTAAAACTGACTAATTTGTATGCAAACGCTTACCTACACTTAGCGAAGTTTTTATAATAATAAAGTTACAACTGCATAATTATATTTATATATAAAATATACTCCAATTTGTTTTTTAAAACATAAACATTTGAATGGTGGCTGTCATAAAAACTTGGCAGATTCATTCAAATATAAATAAAACAATGAATAACAGTAAAAATGATAATGAATGTGTTATATGGTATACATATTTAGCAAACTCTCCTCTCAAGTTCATTTTTACGGTCACCAAATATGTTTTTTTCTAAAGTAAATGTGTCATTGTTTACAAGCTGCTATACTGACTTTGTGAGCTGAGCGATTACATGAGACAGGATACGAATTTTGTAAGTTGTACTCTTTCCTTTAACATACTTTTGGACATTTATTCATATTTATTTCATGCTGAAACTGTATTAAAGCGGAGATGATCAGTTCACGTGCACTTTTTTTTTCTTGAACCGAGGTGCTACAGCGATCTATCCACATTAAACAGCGCCAAAATGGAATTTATTGTTTGAATACTAGAATAAAATGACAGAATTTGAAATTTGAAATGTTGTTTCATATCAAAAGAAAGAAAGCACAAAGCTTATTGCAATTTATTGGATGGGAGGCGCGCTACAATGTTCCCTTCATTAACCTAACCCTAACCCTAACCCAAAACAGCCTAGACTAATTGATTCTAGGGATTTAAGAATCAATATAATTTCATAAAAACACATCCCTAAACATTAATACATTGCATTTGGCCTTGATGAGGAAACAGCGAATTTGAGAGATGGACACTTACGACACATTCAGACGACATCCAAAGGCCTTGAAGCCTGGCAGATTCATACAACACTTTATAAATCAATAAGAGGTTATCACCCTCAGTTTAAGGCCAAAGAATGAAAACCCAAAGCCACGTCAGCAACAACAGCCTTCAACCACAGGCAGTCGATATTCCCCATAACATCTTTCAAAGAAACGCCACACGACATGTCCAGGTGACACCTAGCATCGCTCCCACAGCGACATACTAAAGGTAATGAGCTATTTTTGTCTGTTCCCTCCCACTGACCCGACTGCTCATTAACATAGAGGAGAGCACACAGGGTGAGGGGCTCCTGCTGAGTGGGAGTGACTTCAGTCAGAGCACAGAGAAATCACACAATCCTGCCCACTCACTTCAGAAACGCTGCTGCCGGCACCACAGATGGACACAGAGCTCACTGCACTTTTCCATTACTAGCCTAACCAGTAACCCTATACCGCAGCACACTGGAGACATCACACAAGGCTGTTGTTAGACAATTATAAGGACACTTAAATCATGCATGGCCATTTATATATTTATGGTTCACTTCTTTCAGCTTACTATGTCTTTATTGTTTGGTTTCTGTCATCAAACCTCTGCCTGTATATGTCCGGGTTTAGAAAGTTATATTATGTTTACATTAATCATGCCAGATGTGTAATACTAAACATGCATAAACTTTATCAAGGCAGTTTACATTTAATTTTTTAAAGGATGGTCCACCTATTTCAGATTCTAGTCCAAGTCGAAATGCTTTACATTCATCGAGCTTGTTGATCTCAACTCTACTAGTCTTTTGACAGTACGTATCTTTTTCAATTCTAGGCTATAGTATTTTGCTCAAGAGTGGCAAGTAAATGAGGATGTTTCAGTGGGTGTTATAAAGCTTTGGGAAGGTTATAATGCGTGGGAAGGAGAGCTCCTTATTGTGCGTTTGTAAGGATAAGACGTGTAGATGGATACTAGATAGATAGAATGCATTTCCTGCATTTCCTCACAGGATATGTCAAGTACTGAAGTGAGTCAACGATCAAAATTGCTTTTCTACATATGGCATTGATTATTGCAGGGATTTTCAAACTTGTCTGATGCTGAAGGCCCTCAAATATGATAATACCCTTGCTAGGGCGCACCCTCCGAAAACATAAAACAGTTATTGTTAATTAAAACTATAGTTTCTAGCATTAGCATTTAGATTATTATTAAACGGATAGTACACCCAAAAATTTAAATTCACTCCACATCATTCCAAACTAAAGACCTTCATTCATCTTTAGAACACCAATTAAGATATTTTTGATGAAATCCGAAAGCTTTCTGACCCTGCGTAGACAGCAACACAACTGACACATTCAAGGCCCAGAAAGGGTAAGTGTTGTGGAACTCTCATGAATTTATAAATGGATATATTTATTGTGTTGTTACCTGAATGATCAGAAAAATCCTTCAGGTCTGCCAAATTCTTCGTTTTTTCTGCATTTTTGTGTATTTGAACCTTTTCCAACAATGACTATATGATTCTGAGATCCATCTTTTCACACTGAGGGCTACTGAGGGACTCATATGCAACTATTACAGAAGGTTCAAACGCTCTCTGATGCCTCAGAAGGAAACGCAATGCGTTAAGAGGCAGGGGGTGAAAACTTTTTGAATTTGAAGATCAGGGTAAATTTCACTTTTTTGTCTTCTGGGAAACATGTAAGTATCTTCTGTAGCTTCTGAAGGGCAGTACTAAATGAAAAAAATATGATATTTAGGCAAAATAAGAAAAATGTACACATCTTCATTCTGTTCAAAAGTTTACACTCCCGGCTCTTAATGCATCGTTTTTCCTTCTGGAGCATCAGTGAGTGTTTGAACCTTCTGTAATAATTGCATACGAGTCCCTCAGTTGTCTTCAGTGTAAAAACATGGATCTCAAAATCATACATCTTTGTCGGAAAAGGTTCAAATACACAAAAATGCAGAAAAAAAAACAAAGAATTTGTGGGAACTGAAAGATTTTTCTGAACAAACAAGGGACTCATGAACAACTATTACTAAAAAACAACAACAAAAAAACAGCTGTGGATCATTTAGGTACAAACAGTTTTAAGAATCAAGTGCAAGTAAACTTTTAAACAGGGCCATTTTTATAAATTCAACTATCATTTTTTCTTGTGGACTATATGTAAACATCTTTTATGTGAAATATCTTATTCAGGTCAGTATTTATTAAAAAAAATAACATGCATTTTGCATGATCCCTCTTATTTTGCTAAAATAATTAACATTTTGCAGATTCTGCAAGTTGTACGTAAACTTTAAACTCAACTGTAACTGTGATTCATGAAATTCAGTCAAATTAATAGATTTTAACTATCATTTTTCTCTTTTTTGCAGACCCCCTATTATTCTGTTGGGACCTGTTTGAAAATCCCCTTGTTTATTAAAAGGCATAAAATGGTTGTACCGACTATCTCAATTCATACAACCTCACGTGTACAATTTTGTAAGATTTCTGTGAGGTTTAGGGGCAAGGTTAGGGGTGGTCCTTTGCACGAATTTCAACGAATTTGCCACCTGGTATGTTTTTTTTTTTTTTATTTTTTTTTTTTTTTGACAAATCGCCTAGTGGGCATATAACGCCATTACAGTATGTGCGTCCCGAGTTCAAATCCCAACTCAAGGACCTTTCCCGATCCTACCCCACTCTCTCTTTCCTACATTGCTTCCTGTCTACTCTATACTCTATGTCCTAAAGTAATAAAAGCATAACGGCAAAAAAAAAAAAAAAAAAATCATGCAAATTTGTATGTGTGAGGTCGTATGAATTTGATGAATTAGCAACCTTGTAAAATATGTACAAATTGCCATGAGATCAGGTTTGTTGTACTGATGTCTGAGTATAAATGATTACAGCAGTGATGCGGCATTGATTTCCATTCTCCATAACCTACTGCATATGAATGAATATGAAGGGCTTGTGGAATACAGAAATTCTGCACATCATAGCTGTCTCTGGCATAGCAGGAACAAGGGTATTAAAATAGCCATGGCTGCTCAAATGCTCTTAATTATGCAGAAGGAAGAGTGGGCCTCCTGCTTGAGCCACAGCGGGCAACAGAGACTGGTGACACGACTTCTCATCCATCACATAGCGACAGCTCCCATTAGGACTGCCCACGCTCACTGCATTGATCTAACACACACACTGAGCGGCACGCAAAGCCCAGCAACCAGACTGTTTGACCAAAATGAACTATAGCAAAGTAGCTTCATCTTCCATCATCCAGGAAACCTGCGAATGGACTTTAAAGATCTTCACCACTCTAAAATAAAAGCGAGAAACAGATGCGGTGACCTGACAGAGGATGGCTAAATAATTGACAGAAAGGTTTTTCTCCCTGCTTTACTGCATTTGTAAATAATAAAGAGTATGAAGAGTACGGAAAGCCATGGAATACCAACATCTCATCTTTAATGAAACTGAAAGAATGAAATGTAAAATCAGCAATGAAGTAATGAATTCATTTTAGAAATGAACAGAAACACTGCAACTTTTGGTATTTCTCATGTCTATCACGCTTGGGTGTAGCTTTTTGTCAAATTTCGCCGTCATCATTTCTTTCCCTTGCACTGGACCTTGGTTCAGGGCAGCTCTATTTTGGAGGAGGTGGCCGCATGTTAAAACTGCGTTAGGTAACTCTGGATGACAGGGGAGAGTCAGGGCTCCCTGAGAACACAAACCAGGAAGGACCCAAGGGCACGTCTATCAGAGAAAACCAAACTCTGGCTGATGGCTTCATCGACCCGCCTTACTTACCAGCACAGCACTATATGCAAACACACAAGAGGTAATATGCAGTGCTTCTCTTTGTTTCTCCTCTTCTTTTCTATATGCACTTTCTCAGACATGCTGTCAAAACACATCATTTTGAAACAGCGGTGAAGTTTGATCAAAGCTGTCTGATATTCTCTACAACAGGAATTTTCAAATGAGGGAACTGCAGGGGGTTTGTAAACTGATGAAAAGCTAATAATGAATTAAATCGAATGTAACAAACAATCTGGGATTGCACAATTAATCCAAATAAAACTTAAGTAATGACATGCCTTATCAAATCATGATTAAGGCTGTGATTCAGTTAAAGTAGTATATAGTCTGTTCCCCTACATGTTGAAGAGCAGCAATGTGTTCATGCCATGGTTCTGCTACTATAACGCAATGTACACTTTATTTAAATTCACAGCTGCATAACTGGCAACATTTTTGTGGACAAAAGTTTTCAGATTTCACAAATATTCTGCCACTTTCTGTTTGAAAGTGACAACTTTTTATTTGTATTGTAACTTGCTGTATTAGTTCTCGTAAAGACTGAGCCCAAGTGTGAACAACTTTAAAAGTAACTTTCATTGGCAGTAAAGTCTATGTTCCTTGTGTCAGAGTTACACAAATTGTATGATTAACTTCACAAAATTATGTCATACTCTATGAATTAGGGCTGTGTATTGCCAAGAATCTGGCGATAAGATACGTATCACAATATAGGGGTTGCGATACTGTAAACAAGGCGATATATTGATATATTTCTTATTTTATGAAAAGGACATAATTTTAGGAAAGCTGTAATTAAAAACACCACCATATGCAAACCATTCAATGTTACTGAATCACTTTTTGTGCAGTACGAGTAAAGGGGGAAAATAAAGAGCTTGCAAGATTACTTTTAATAAGATTTACTTATTAAATGTATAAAATGTAAGCTTTTATAAACAGACCATATATTTTTAGACCCTGCTTTACAATTTAAGTTTACAATTGTAACCATGTCAGATCATTTTGATCTGAACTTAAGAATTACATCATCTTAATATCAACAAAAAATAAAATGCTTACAGGACTTCTAAAGAAAACAAAAGAATTGTAAAACAATAAAATAAATATAGATATTGGACATTCTGAGAACCTTTTTGTTCTGAGAATTTCAAAAGTTTTGGATTTCGCAAGTTTTTCAGTTTGTAATAATGCTCCGCGTGAAATCGGCAAGCACCGCCTCAAATGCACAAAACAGCCACATCACGAGGAAAAACGCCAGGCAGCCGCGCAGCTACCCCACTGCGCGAAGGCCCTTTCAAGGGATGCAGCAAGCTGCGGAACCGCGGCGCAGGCGCTGCTTTGGCTGCACAGGGGGCTTCTGCTGCACAGAAGGGTGGCGGCCACGCGGCGGTTCAGCTGCTTGCCGCGTCCTGGAGCGAATGTTACCTCAAAAGCTGATATGACGCCACACTTTACACCGAGGCCAGAGCAGGAACTATTCTTTCATCCTCCATTAGTGCTAACATTAGTGGCGTGCCCTTATTTCCTGTCACTGTTTAAATTTAGAGATAAGACGACTGGAATCTAGTGGTCAGGATATAAGCTCAAAACGAAGCAACTGTCATGAATCTTGCATGATTTTTTTTCCCTTTAAATATCGATATTCCGTTTTTGAGAATTGATACAGTATCACCAAACAAAATATCGCGATACACACATGTATCAATATTTTCTTACACCCCTAGTATGAATATGCCATAAAAATAGAAACAAGTAGCACTAGTAGCCCACAGAGTGCAACCATTTCACGTCATCGTGTTGCCCCCCAAAATTTCTGGTCAACTAGTAGTCGTTCATTTTAAGGATTAGTTGACTAATAGTGGCACATTTAATAAACTATCTAAATCATAATAATGAGCCTTTAATTGCCTGTATAGCCTAATAAGTGCTTAAGCGCAAACAAAAAAAAGATTTGCACACCGGAAGTTATAATAATTATGGATGTTTCAGGGAAAACAGCAAGGATGTTTATGTTTTAATGATTTATTAATAAACTAGTGCTTTCTTTGTTTTCAGCTTAAGAGATGAAGTCGGCAACACTGACTTGTCATCTCCGCAGCAATGTACGTTTCTTATGGATTATATAATCTGAAAATATTTGTTTTCTTGGTTCATTTAAAAGCAGACATTTTACTCTCTCTATATATAGGCTATATTTTTCATGTCTGTAAGACAAGTATACATAGAGTTTCGAAGTTTCGTGCTGAAGTTCAGAGACCGAAACAGCAGAAAGCGCATCCTGTTTGCTTTCATTATTTTTACAAAAGTGCAACGTTTCGTTGTTATTCTGAGTGCATAGTTTTCTGCTATACATTTCAGTAAGAGACATTTATTTTATATTAAGCCACACAAGTCTTAATACATAGAGGTCCCAACAGTTCAAAGGGCTTGGACTGACACAAAGGTTTGGAAACCCCAGTTCTTTAACAATGACACCAGATTTGGCTAAAATACACATTATATCTATAGAACGTTATATCTCTGAAAACTATAACATTCCTGTATGAAGACTAAAGATTGTTGCAACAACATTTGCATCTCTTTAAAAGCTGACCTAAACAAGTCCATAGCTGTCCGAATGCAGAAATCTCTTCTTGATCTTCATGAATCTGTTGTCAAAAGGAAAAAAAAGATGCCAACAAGCACTATAAATTTTTAATGACAAGTTTCGTCCAAACCTCATCAGTGGTGTTGGCTAGAAAAGCAGTACTGACTAATCAGTAAGCATCACTTCAATTTTTTTAAAACTCTTATTCCAATCCTAAGCATTAAAATTCTGTGTGTAACTCATTGTTCACCATTTGTGCTACAGACGTGACTGATATCTCAAATCTCTATAATTACACTTAAAATCTTCACCTGGCTGAGGATGTAGTTTAAAATTCCATAGACTTGGACAAAGGTGTCATAGAGCCATATCATGGACACTTCAAGGTGCTGTGTGATATTTTTTTTGACTGTACTGAAGCATAAACATACCATAATAAGCTTGCCGATATTTAGGAAACATGCTAAGTTCACATACTTCTTTCTCCAAAAACAATGCTACAGCCAGTTATGCTACTTTGAAATGTGCGTTCCATGTCGGGATGTCTGTTTTAGTTTCGGTTTGGGTGATTATGCAGGCTACCAATTTACCCAACAGTCTTTTAACACCCCAGGTTGGCAGTTGGTAAAATGCAGTGTATGGACGCCAGCAAATGAACTAGATTGGAGACCACAGATTGTACCAGAGCTAAAAAGCATCGGCATCCATCTAAAAATCCCTGACCAGACGCATATTAAAATGCAAATAAATCAACTAATCAATGTCGGCACCCATAGTGTTGTGCTTAGTATGATGACATATAGCGCAACTGCGCTCACAGCGACCCAAGTTCGAATCCCGCTTTGAGGTCTTTTGCCGATCTTGCTCCCCTCTCCTCCCAGTATCTTCCTCTCAGATCTCCACTGTCCTCTCACAATAAAGGTGTAAAAAGTCCAAAAACATATATATAAAAAAAAAATAATAATAATAATAAAAAATCAACTCATCAACATATTGTGTAAATCGGCTCTTCGCTTTCCATTGTCAAATACACTTGTTCCTGTTGCGTGTCCTCAATCTGGCAACCTAAACTGCAGTACACATTTCAACCACTATATGATTACATACTGCACTTTTAAGGTGAGCTCTTTTGACTCAGTAGGACTCAGTAGAGAAGTAGGTGATCACCTAGCAGCCATAACACCCCCTTAACAACCACCAGGAAATATCCCCTAGCAACCAAAAATACTATAGCATGTTGGCAAAGTTTTGCACTACGCACATTTTTCTCTGAAGATATAAAAATCTGGTTTTGGATGTTGTCTTGTTAGCCTGTGGTAATGACCAACTCAGTCGTTATGTGCATGCTAAGTCTATTATCTTTTCCTCAAAATTTTCTCTCTCCATAATAAAACACACTGAAGATGGAATAGATTTTAGCTTTTAACTCTGTGGAAATACAACCTCATAACTACAATCAGATTAAGAACTGCTGCAAAAAACAAAACAAAAGAAAAACACTGGCAAAGAAATGACCGGTTATGCAAGCATACAATCAACTGGTTGTTATTGCAAAAATGAAACTGATGTTTTTTTTGTTTTGTTTTTTTTTTTTGCAATAATAAAGGCTTATTACACGTTATGATATTAATTTACAAGGTTAGTAAATACGAATGAAATAATATCATTTTGTGCAATTAAAGAGTTCTGGGAAGGAAATGAAGTAAACAACAGCTATACAGTTTAGTGGTCATTATGCAAACATATTGGACCACTAAATACCTGTGATTGGCCAATCAGAATCAAATATTCCACATAGTATGTGTAATAATGTGATTTTCCAATTAAATTAGATTTACAAAATGCACCTTAAGATAAAAATGCACTTTTTTTCCTGAGAGAGTGACCTTCAACATACAGTATGTGGTGATTTTGCCTCACAATTGAAAAGAAAACCATCAGCACACTGAGTGCCTATATTCTCTTAGCGGGAAAACTCTTTTCTTTGCTGTGTTTGAAATATCTCTTCTATTTTTGGATACGACTGCTCAGGTTTATTAAAAGAGACTTGCCTTTCACCATCTGTTACATTTGCAGCACGTTTTTAGAAGTTCCATCACTATTGACAGACTGAATCAAGAGTATAAACTTGGTTACTGCAATGAAAAAGAAGCCAATAACAATCCACAGAGCGCAGCAAAGCGGGTCTCGGCACAAAGCACATGAAAGGACGGAGTGGGAAAGTGAAACAGAAAAGGCTGGGTGTGACAGGGCGAGTATGGAGGTTATCACGTTAACCGCTCCTTATGAGTGGCAATTATGCAAATATGAGCTGGAATGGAACCAGGACAATTAGGCACAGTGGGTGTCTGTGCATATATTACAAATAAAAGGCCACAGTCAAAGGGCTGGAGAAGAGGGTCTCTCTCCAGTGAGTGGGCAGCAGCTGAACTAGGTGGGGAGGGGGACGGCTAATGACTGTACCGGGCTTTAGCTATTGTTTACATGAGCCAGGTGGTTTCAACAGACCACAGCTTGCGAGTGCAAACTCACTTCCATTATCCTCTTAGTAATGAAAATGTTTGAATTTAAAATAAATGCTTTTTATTGTCATATATCTTAAAATACAATTTAGCAGCCATTACTTAAAGAAGAAGTCCACTTCCAGAATAAAAATTGACAGATAATGTACTCACCCCCTTGTCATCCAAGATGTTCATGTCTTTGTTCAGTCATAAAGAAATTATGTTTTTTGAGGGAAACATTTCAGGACTTTTCTCTATATAATGGACTGGTATGGTGCCCCGCTTCCAAAATGCAGTTTAAATGCGGCTTCAAACGATCCCAAATGCCCAGCCGAGGAAGAAGGGTCTTATCTAGCGAAACGATTGGTTACGGAACTTGTCTTGAACCAGAATACACACAGTTCAGGGAGAGCAGGACAAGACAGGCATTTGAGATTAAAAAGTATTTAAATTGTATTTTTTTTAACGAAGAAAACCGATCGTTTCGCTAGATAAGACCCTTCTTCTTCAGCTGGGATCGTTTACAACCGCATTTGGGATCTTTTGAAGCTGCATTTAAACAAAAAAAAAAAAAAAGGTCTATTTTAATCGATGTCCTTACTAACTTTCTGGGCCATGAAAGTGGTAGTTGTGTTGCTGTCGATGCAGGGTCAGAAAGCACTCAGATTTCATCAAAAATATCTTAATTTGTGTTCTGAGGATCAATGAAGGTCTTACAGATTTGGAATGACATGAGGGTGAGTAATTAATGACAGAATTTTCATTTTTGAGTGAACTAATCTTTTAAACTAGCAAAAACATTGCAAAAATTGACACATTTTCACTACTACAAGAGATATAATCAAATAATATCAGCTAATATTACAATAAATGTTCGGCGCTGAGGGTCAGTGAGGGCGATCTTTTTTCTGAGTCATCGCTGAGGAGTTTGACAGTGCGAGCTTGCACTGATGCATCTGCAGTAAGCAGACACCCCACATTACACATTGTCAATATGCAAAGCTTCAGTGTGCTCTATTGTGTGGCCTGCATTCTGTTCTGAGGCATTTGCTACACTTTTCATTGAGCAAAAAAGTACTTACAATGCCGTGGCGTAGCAAAGACCCAAACAAATGCATCGTAGAGTGAGTGGAACAAAGACCCACATTTCCCTCACAGACAACAGCTGCCCAACACCTCACTATGGAGACAGAGAACTGGATGATTCCTCCCGTACACACAGCATCATGAACTGCTGCCAGCACTGATATGACAGCCAGCTGGAATTTGGAAATCATTCAAGCAGCAAACATACCATACATTACCAGAAGAACTATAATATTTAATAGCATTTTTATCATCATTCTAAAGCATGCATTCCTAAAGCGTGCAGTGAGTTTGATGGGGGGTAATTGAGAATGAATGGGGAAAAGTCATGTGAGAGGAGGCAATGCCTCTATCACGTTATGATTGGATATGACTGGTTATGATCAGCTGTGATTGGTTCATGCGATAAATTCCGCCTCTTCTGTTCGCGCACATTCTGTGTCTGAATGAACAATGTAATGGCGTTATGGTGCAGACTAATTAAAAAAGTAAATAAACAACTCACACACTTAGATATAACCACTTTGTTATGTCAAAATAAGACTTAAAATGGCATGAAAACCTAATCTGTGGGAGTTTTTGGTGAGTAATCAGCTTGGTGAAATTTAAAGTAAATCTCTGTGTCTGTGAGCAATATTTACCGAGCTTTGATGACTGATGAACCCAAAAAAATTTTTTTTGAACATTTAAAAATTTCTTAAATCTACATCTGAGGTCTCTTTTATATGTTTTCAGTGATCCGATCTCTAACAGCATCACTTTACTTTACCATTAAAAACAGTTGGACTTGCACTAGATTCTGACTGGATTGAATGAATAAACATATACACAAATAAATAAATGAATAAACAAAAACAGATCACTGAAACATTTAGAGGTACCCAGGGAGAGACATTCAGCTAAGGTGTAAATGATAATATGTAAGTAACAAGAAATGTAAGTGGTATTTTCCATGTTATTACTTTCACAGATAATTGTGATTATATCTTACATAGATATATCACTATATTGACATTACTGTACCACTTTCTACATACATGTAAATGCCAGGTGTAAAGGAAGCCTCACAACACAAATAATGCAACATGCATTTCAACTTAACATGATTAATATACCTCGTAGAGAAGCAATACTACGCAGCATGTACTTACTAATAGTGACAAGCCAGAGCAACGCGTTTCAATTATTTTAACACAGACGCTTCATTACACTGATACCCACACAACTAATTCAAGAAAGCATTTAGAATAGATTGGTCTGAGGGGGAGGACAATTCCCTCATTAACAATTTCCCCAAGCACAGTTGATTGGATATCTCTATCTATCTACAAGTCAAAAGTTTACACACACCTTGCAGAATCTTCAAAATGTAAATTATTTTACCAAAATAAGAGGCATCATACAAAACGTATGTTATTTTTTATTTACTAATGACCTGAATAAGATATTTCACATAAAAGACGTTTACATATAGTCCACAAGAGAACATAATAGTTGAATTTATAAAAATGACCTTGTTCAAAAGTTTACGCTTGTTGTTGCTTCAGAAGGAAACACAATGCATTAAGAGCTGGGGGGTGAAAACTTTTAGAATTTGAAGATCAAGGTACATTTAACTGATTTTGTCTTTTGGGAAACATGTAAGTATCTTCTGTAGCTTCTAAAGGGCATTACTAAATGAAAAAAATATTATATTTAGGCAAAATAAGAAAAATGTACACGTCTACATTCTGTTCAAAAGTTTTCACCCCCCAGCTCTTAATGCATCATGTTTCCTTCTGAAGCATCAGTGAGCGTTTGAACCTTCTATAATAGTTGCGTACGAGTCCCTAAGTTGTCCTGAGTGTGAAAAGGTGGATCTCAAGATCATACAGTCACTGTTGGAAAGGGTTCAAATACACACAAATGCTGGAAAACCAAAGAATTTGTGGGACCTGAAGGATTTTTTGAAGAACAGCAGACAGTTTAACTGTTCAGGACAAACAAGGGACTCATGAACAACTAACTATCACTAAACAAAAAAAACACAGCTGTGGATCATTCAGGTAACAACAGAGTATTAAGAATCAAGTGTATGTAAACTACTAAAAAAATATCATGCATTTTGTATGATCCCTCTTATTTTTTCGGATTCTGCAAAAATACTTCCTGGTTACACAGTAATGAGTCTGTGAATCCGATTGGCTGGGAACACTGAATTGAATGAACCAATTAGAACGCAAGTAGAGTTTCATAGCTTAACTATTCATGTCAGATAAGAACAATACCAGTATACTAAGGAGTCATTGATACACAATAGACGAATTACAGCACACAAGAAAGAATAGCTATCTCTCTGTGAACACATAAAACAAACATTTCATTCAAAACAGCCCACGCACGAGACGCGCAGCATGCGCACTGCTGTTCACTTTACTGCCAGTGGTGTTAAGAGAGAGCCGGCATGACAAGCATTGAAAGACAAGCCTTCAGGCCTTTGAATCAAACTGACTGCGCTCAGCACTGCAAGCAAATGAGCACGGCATAAAAACAGGCTGCCAGGCTGTCACCGACTGAGTATGACAAGTGACAATATTTTCCTAAAAAATCTGAATGCATGCAACAATGCTAGGTTGTGCGTTTCACTGATCTTGTTGGTTAATTGCTGAAATGAACTAGCCGATAATTTGGGAGATATATATATATTCAACACCTGCAATAGCAGTTAGACCTGCATGCTAAGAAGGATTTTGTGTGCTGTAGAAATGACTCAGATGATGATGTAGGTATTTTTGCACAGAAATTGGTTTCTTTTTGCCAGCAGCTCTCACAATGCCAGCTTTTATAATCTATTAGCCATTGTCTGCTCTTCCCACAATTCTTTGCCCAGAGATAGGGAGGAAAATTATTACAGTACCGGTGGCAGAAGAATCACAATTGTATTCCAAGACTCCTGAGTCATGTTCATGTAGAAAAAAAAAAAACATATTGAACAAAACCTATGTGAAAAACAATCTGGGAATTTTTACTTGTACATGCTCAGTTCTTCTGTTTTTAAACTTAAAGATACCGTTCACCCAAAAATGAAAATTAGCTGACAACGTACTCATCCTCTGGCCATCCAAGATGTAGATGAGTTTGTTTCTTCATTCAAACAGATTTGGAGAAACACATCATTAGCTCACCAATGGATCCACTGCAGTGAATGCAGTAATGCTACATTTTTCCAAATCTGCTCCAATGAAGAAACAAACTCATTTTGGATGGATTTTTGGGTGGACTACTCCTTTAATCACTTAATCAGTTAATTTAAAACTAAACTACACTACAATAAAAACATGGTTAAATGTTAGCTTTGAAAAGTAAATCTCAAAGTGAATAACATTTTATAAATTTCTTTCCTCATTTTTTAAACAAATGTAGCTCAATAATGGATCCACTGCAGTGAATGGGTGCCGTCAGAATTTTTAAGCTCCTGTATATCTACCTATATTCTAAAAGACTACTTTTTGTCAAGGTTTAGATATTTTTGGTTAGATAAATATCAGGTTAAATTATGATTAGAATCAAACATTAAAATACAAGAAAATTCACATATTCTCAAAATTTGCTCTGTTGCTGTCTTACCAGTTAATTTCTGAGCGTGTGTGTGTGTTTGTGAGAGAGACTCTTTCGTATTTCTCTATTTATTCATTTTATTTCACATATTCTCAAAATTTGCTCTGCTGCATTTTTATCAGTTCATTTCTATGTGTCTCTGTGCGTGTGTGCGTGGGTGTCTATTTTGCATTTTTGATATTTTAGAGTGTCACACCTTGATTGCTGTGCACTTTTTTCTGCACAGCGGCTGATTTGTAGTTGGCACCACCAAAAGATTCTCTGAGTTTTCGTATTTTTTTGGATTTCCTATTCATTTCCTATGTCGGTCATTTTTGACCGTGAAGGTGCCAAGTGTGACTTTTTTTTGTGACCCTTTAACATATCCGAATCATGTCCATGATTTTTTTGTGTGTTCACTACGATTTTTAAAATTTCGAAATATTATTTTTTTTCAGTCAAACATGACCGCAGAGGCCCAGAGGGTTAAACAAATCCACAATTAAGATGTTTTTCAACTTGAACCCACTGCTTACAGCTAAAATATGAGTCCTCTATCCATAATATTGCTTTGTCCAGTGAAATCTTGTCTGAATTAGGAGAGAAATACACACAGATCAAATAGCTTAAAAATTGATTTGTTTCTTACAAGCAAGGCACCCATTCACTGCAGAGGACCTGCTTGTGTACCTGGTACAAACTTCACTTTTTAAATTTAATTTAATTAATTAATTTATTTTTTAAAAATCATTTAATTTTTTTAATTTTATTTAATTTCATTTTTAATGTTTTTATTTTATTTTTATTTTACTTATTTTATTTGTGTACCTGGTACAAATTCTTCACTATTTCAACCTTAAATATCACTTTTTAAATTAAATTAAATTATTTTTATTTTTTATTTATTTAATTTTATTTTTTATTTAAATTATTTTTTTTTTAAATATCACTTTTTTGTCTTCTCTTTTCCCAGCTGTATTTTTTTATTTTTATTTTATTAATTTTACTTTAACTTAATTTTCTTTTTAATTATCTTAATTTTCTTGTATTTTATTTTTAATTTCATTTCATTTCATTTAATGTATTTAATTTGTGTACCTAGTACAAATTCTTTACTATTTCATCCTTGAATATCACTTTTTTTTTTTTTTTTTGCCGTTTCTCTTTTCCCAGCTTTAATTTAATTTAATTTAATTTAATAAAAATATATTATCATTTCATTTCATTTTAAAAACTAGGATCCATTGGTTAGCAAGTGATGTAAGGCTTGATGTAAACGAACTCATCCTGCATGGCCTGAGGGTGAGTACATTTTCAGCTAATTTCCATTGTTGGGTGGACTTTAAGAAAAATTATAATAATAATAATAAAATAAAATAATATAAAAAAATATATATAATAAAAAAAATCTAATAAAATAAAATAAAAAATAATATAAACAAAATAATACAATAAAATATAATACAATAAAAAATAAAGTAAAAAAAAAATAAAATGAAAACTACAATATAAAAAAAATAATAAAATAAAATAAAAAATAAAATAAAATAAAAACATTGCTAAATGTAATCTTTGAAAAGTAAATCTCAAAGTGAATAGCATTTAATAAATTTACTTCCTACTGTTTAAAACAAATGTGGTTTTCCATATTACTAATGGTGTCATTTTACCCGAATCCTTGTGCCAAAATACTCCCTATAATTTCAACTCATTTGTATGCCTTCACCAAAGTTTCCCTGTCATAACTGTGCACTCTTTAAAATGAAAACCAGTCAACCCTGACAGATTTAAACCTCATGGATTACTGAAATTAAAAGAGAGAGAGAGACCGAAAGAAACAGCAAGAGAGGAGAGAGACACAGCAGTTTGTGTGGTCCAGCTAGCGGAGCTTGGCTTACGGCCCAGCCAGAGCCGCGCATGCCATCCACCGCTGTTTATCCTGCGCTGAGGATGAGAGCAGCTCTCATGTCTAAACTCCTCCAGCACAGCACTCATCCAGGGAAAAAAAAGCCAACCACCCTGACAGAATGTCCTCTCATTAAAAGGATTTGCCCATCAGGCCTAAAGAGGATGTCATAGCAACACTCATTTCACCTTTCCTCCGGTCATAGGCAAAGAATGAAGCAGGACACAGAGGTGACGGTCGTGAGTGGTGTAAATGTGTCAGGTTAAAGAGGCGTAATAAAATGCTTGAGGGTCATAACGAAAGCAGGTGTCTGAAACACCCAAAGCTTTGCCAGAGATTATAGCCAGGCTGCATTAATTAAACTAAAATCAAGGTCACCACACCGTTAGACCAAGCATGTGAAATTTTTCAAAAATGTGACTTTCTGAGGAGGACTGACAACTGTGCATCAGTGTTATTTTAGTATTATTTATATACTGTTAGTATTTATTAAAAATTTTAATTAGCGGTTGTTTAATATTTTCAGTTAAGCAGTATAAGTTTTTTATTTATCTTTATCTTTCTTTTTATTTTAGTTAGTTGCCAAGGCAGCACTTCCAATAAAAATTCATTTAAATGTTTAATTTAATTTAATTTAAAATTAATTTACTTTAAATTTTAAAGTTATTTTTAAAGTTAATTTTACAATAATAAAGTTTTTGTTTAATTGTTATTTTATTTATTATATATTTAAATATATATTTATTTATTATTTAATTCATTTAAATGTTGAATTTAATTTTTATTACATTGTATTTTATTTTTAATTTTATTTTATTTTTTAATTTACTTTAATTTTATTTTATAAATATTTTATTCTATTTGATTACCTAATACAAATTCTTAACTTTTTTTATTTAAATGTTTAATTTGATTATTTAATTTAATTAATTAATTCAAATTATATATATATATATATATATATATATATATATATATATATATATATATATATATATATATATATATATATATATATATATATATATATAATTATTATTATTATTAAATTAATTTTAATTTAATTTGTATTTAATTGTTATTTTATTTTATTTGTTATTTATGTATTATTTAATTCATTTAAGTGTTTAATTTGATTTAATTTTTTTTTAACCAATTTGTATATTTAAATAAATTTTAATTTTTATTTTATTTTATTTTTTACTTCAATTTTATTTTCACTTATTTTATTTATGTACCTGGTACAAATTCTTTACTATTTCAACCTTAAATATCACTTTTTCATTTCTCTTTTCCCAGCTTTATTTTTATTTAATTTTAATTAAATGTAATTTAATTTAATTTAATTTTTAATTTAACTTAATTTTTTTTTTTTTTTTTTTTTTTACCTGGTACAAATTTAAACATTAAATATCACTTTTTAAATGTAATTTAAATGTCATTTTTAATTTAAATTAAATTTTATTTTTAAATTTAATTACATTTTTAATAATATTGATTATTTTATTTGTGTACCTGGTACAAATTCTTTACTATTTCAACCTCAAATATCACTTTTTTGCAGTTTCTCTTTTCTCAGCTTTAATTGAATGTAATTTCATTTCAATTCATTTAATTCTTTACTATTTCAACCTTAAATATCACTTTTTTCCCTGTTTCTCTTTGGCTTAGCCAATGGCATGAGTTTGAGGTGGGAATATCAGTTTTGCCAACCATTAGAAGATGAGGAGACTGTTTGAAACCTACAGTATTTGACCACAATTATCATTTCTGCAAACCTGTTTGCTGCCATTAGAAGCCAAAAATTACACTTATCACCATAACCAAAGAGTTAGTTCAGTCAGAAATAAAAAATCATAATTTCCTCACATTTTGTTCCATAAAGCCCCATAAGACTTTTTCATCTTCAAAACACAAATGAAGATATTTCTAATGAAACCTGAAAGATTTATATCATTGTTGAAAGTCCATTCCACCAAAATTTTATCAAAAAAATTCGTTATAAACATTATAATACTAATCCATATAAATCAAGCAGCTTAATCCAACTCTTCTGAACAGAAAAACAAAGTATATAGTAAATACTTTCATGCCTGTTTTCTGTGTTTTTCTCTGTGAATTTGTATTAATTTTCTTTTTTTCCCAACTTTAAACATTCTAGAGTTTTACAACTGTGGAAACCCAGTTAAAATCTTAAAATGTGGCTAAAATCCCAGTAATGGGAATACAGCTGCTGTTGAACACAGTGATTTATTGTTATTTCGAAAAACAAAAGAGTGGAAAAGTCAAAAAAAGGGTAAAATGGGTAAAATGAGTGAGGAAAAGGAAGGCAAAGCGAGGGCACAAACACAGTTTGTGTGTGGTTAATCTAGCCAAGCATTTGATTAGTGGGCTGGCTCACATTCGCAGGGCCAGAGAAGCATCCGTGTAAAGGGCATTCTAGCTGTGTCTGTCAACACACAACCGCACAACAAACCGCCTCCCAATCTAATTACATCTCAGACTTGAGGCAGCAACAGTGTCCCATCAGAGGACAACTAACCATAACACTGTGATGATTACAGTGAAACCATACTGACCTACTGTATACTGTAAAGCCAGTTGGTCATGCTATCAAAGCAGCATCGCTTTTCAGGGTTAAACATTTCATCAAGGTGCCCTTTTAGTGCGAAATTATTCCCTTGAGAATTCACATTTGATTTTCACGGCTGTGCGTCTCTACTAAAGAAGGTCATTTAGAAATAATCGCATTTGTCACATGCAAAGCGATTTGGCTTTGCGACACAAAAGGGTGTTTCTCTGGCTTCATTTCCCCTCTTTCTTCCAGTGTCCTCTAAAACGGTGTCCTCTTAAATGATAACTACCAAGGGACATTGTAAAGAGTCATTAAATCATAAGAGACAGGATGGCCCAGTGAAAACGCAACACGATTTGTCATCTGCTTCATAACATTAGGCCTCCCCGAATCACCAGTCCGGTCAGCTTAACATACAAATGTGACTGCTGCAGATAACAACCGAAGAGTACACTTACAGGCCTGCCCCAGCGAACAGCCATAAAACAACAGAGAAAGCTAAATGCTGAAACTATATATATAAACATCATTTATCAATGTTTCTTTTAGGTTTTAGCTTCAGGAAGAGTTGTTTAGTAAAGCAAAACAGTGCAACTTTTGAATGTGATGGTGGTCCATTTAAAGGGACAGTTTACCAAAAAAATGTAAATTCTAAACGTCGTTCCAAACCCGTAAGACCTTCGTTCATCTTCAGAACACAAATTAAGATATTTTTTATTAAATCCGAGAGCTTTTATTAGACCCAGAAAGGTAGTAAGGACATCATTAAAATAGTCCATGTGACATCAGTAGTTCAACCGTAATGTTATGAAGCTACGAGAATACTTTTTAAGTGCAAAGAAAACAAAAATAATGACTTTATGCAACAAATTCTTCTCTTCCTTCTCATTTTTGGGTGAACTATCCCTTTAAAATACTTTTTTTTTTATCTTCTCTTAATGACTGGTTTCTCTGAGGAGTGTAAACACTGCAGCTTTGTTAAAATTTTGGGTCTCGTACATTAATAATTGCGTGGATTATTTGTATTTATACTAGTGTTGGGCGATATGCTCAATTTTTATATCGTCTCACCCTGTGAGATCGCCGATACACGATACTATCGTGCTAATTTATTTAATTATTTTACTTAGTTTCATTGCCGGCAAATAAACCAACACCAGCATAAGGCTAAGAGCAGCCTAATGTTTTCAATATGACTTAATTTGTGTTTAACATTATAACAATTTAATAGAAGCATTGTAAGTTACTACTGCTTACATTTCCTTAATTATTCAAAAAGCAGCTACAGAAAACGAGCAAAGAAGATTTCCTTTATCAAAGAACATCATCACTGACTAGCCTAGCCTAGCACAAGTTTATGCACTTTAACCCTTTAACTGTCACCATCCACTCTGTGGGACGTCTAAGTTTACTTCACCATATTACAAATAAACCCTAATCTAATCATTACAAACTATACATTGTTGGAAAGGTCTAAGACTCCTAATAAATAGATATTTTACCATATTTTTGTGTTACAAATTATGTAGGAAAAGTAATAGATTAATATATGACAAGAGTACAACTTGACATCATCTTTCACATTTCTTCATTTCCTTTTTCCCTTTCACGCTTTAGATATCATAAGAAATTATATATCAGTTCAAATCTTAAAATCTCAAAATTCATCCTTTGAAAGGCATTTTAAAATCAGACATTGCATTACCATGGAAAATGTACATCAAAATCATATTACAAATGTTTTCATTCATGAATTCTAAAAATTTAAGTCTGGATAGTGCATTTTTATGTCTGTGTTCAAAAATGGGAGTGACAGTTAAAGGGTTAATAGTACCATAAGTGAATAGGATAGTTACATAACTGTATGATGAATACATTTCTTACCCCTTATTTACACTGCACACGTCTGCGGTGCTAAGGGGGGTCGTTTCGACCAAAACGAGTTACTGTGCCCCCCGTTTCCATCCTCTCTCCTCTCTTTGCTGAACGGGGTCGAATTCAAAAGTGAAAGTAAAACCGGAAAAACAGCGTGCATTAGAAAGCGATCGCGCGCTTTCGCGAGCATCAGCAACTACACGCAAAAACAGATTGCAAGTTTTCCCACCCGAAACACCCCACCCGCTCAATGTGCCTTTATGTTTATACCAGCCACCTCGCGGCAAGTTTCTGAAGCATCCCAGAAGCGGCTCTCTGCACTGCCATCGCTAAAGTTAGGCGCC
Source organism: Cirrhinus mrigala (assembly GCA_036247105.1). NCBI lineage: Eukaryota > Metazoa > Chordata > Actinopteri > Cypriniformes > Cyprinidae > Cirrhinus > Cirrhinus mrigala. Next base: position 17,559,927 of record CM070024.1, read on the forward strand.
TAGTCTATTTTTGACGGATAATAATAATAATCGTCTTGCTATCGTCAAAGGCACCAGAAACAGGCGATATCTCTGACTATGGTCGATACACGATACTATCATCTATCGGCACAACCCTAATTTATACACACACACACGCACAGGTGAACCTAACTCCAAACAAATGCGTACGCACATGAATATGTTCTTAACCTCATTCTAATGCTAATGAATCTGGAGTATTTTAAATGCCTGAGTTTAGTCATTTGCATGAACATGCCCAAACATCTCCATATATGGGCATGATACGCTCAAACTTTCCCTTACAGCCTTTCGTCACTCTCAGCAAACATATGACGCTCTCTAAAAGCACACACAGCAAGACGCTCGAGCCATGCCAAGTGTGCCATTCTCAAAACCAGTTCAAACACAATAAACGCCTTTCACACAGACCTCTAATTCGGTAGCTGTAGCTTTTATGAAGAGGAACATCACAGCTCAAGCTATAATGCACATTTTTTTTACTCTTGTATTGTATATGATGAAATACATTGAATAAAGATGAAATATCTATGTATAAAATTTAATCTTAACACATTTATAAGGCCACAAAGAGTATGTAGTTTTTGTGCATGTGGGGTGGGGTTTCAGTTGTTCCTACTTTTTTCATACATTTAGAATACTTTTTCAACTAATGGGTGGTTCAGACTACACAATTGTTTTGTTGGTTACAACATTCGCTGTGTCAGATTTAGGGCTGTCACTAACAATTATTTTAATTTTTGTTCTGGAAGTGGACTTCTCCTTTAATAGCATTATGCTTTATTATGATTTTTAAATGGGTGGAATGCGCCACTTGCGGTATTTTAAAGACTTCTCGACACGGGGAAAATGCAATCGATGATTTTTTCAAATTAAATACTCAAAAATAATAGAGGCCCTCTAGTCAGATTATGCGATTTTGACTCCTAAAATCTTGTTGTGTCGTGAAAAAGAAACATGTCAGACTACACGTTGCTACCCGACCATTCATCGTTTGTTGACTTTGACAATAGCTAGCAAACAGTGTGTTTTGCTCAGTCTTGTCATCAGAAAAGCCCAAAAAAAGAAAGAAAGCCCAACAGTGGACGCAAATCTAGATTGCATGAAGAGGACAGTGTGGACTTTCAAAGAGAACAGAGGTAAAATTGTTTTTATTTGATCTTTTTTTACTATGTTAGGATAGTCCCTCATCATAAATGCAGGAATATTGTTGCCAAAGCTCCATGAACATTTCCTCCATTGTATAATTCCACCTAGCAGGACTAATACCACTGCCTCTCTTTCATTTTGGCTTGTTTGAAAGCATGTACGAAGGCAGTTCTCTGCTCCTACTGGCCAATGTTACATATGTGACAGAACTCATCGTAAACAACTGAAAAAAAATTAAACATGCTAGTCCACTATGACACTACACAAGATTGAATCTGCCGTCCCGAGGGCCATTGTCACTTACAAATTCCCACAACACCCTACATCAAGCAGATCGTGCCAAAGTTGGGTTAAAATTGTGCAGTCTGAACCTGGCTTTAAGTTATTGTTGTATCATGATTTGTTTGTGAAAACATTTGTATGCAGATTTTCCACACATTTGTGACCCTGGACCACAAAACAAGTGTTATGTTGCACAGGTATATTTGTAGCGATAGACAAAAATACATTGGATGGGTCAAAATGATTGATTTTTTTTATTGCCAAAAATCATTAGGATAATAAGTAAAGATCATGTTCCATGAAGATATTTTGTACATTTACTACCGTAAATGTATCAAAACTTAATTTTTGATTAGTAATATGCATTGCTATGAACTTCATTTGGACAACGTTAAAGGTGATTTTCTCAATATTTTGATTTTTTTTGCACCATCAGATTCCAGATTTTCAAATAGTTGTATCTTGGCCAAATGTTGTTGTTTCCTAACAAACCAAACATCGGTCGAAAGCTTATTTATTCAATCTCAATTTCGAGAAATTTACACTTATGACTGGTTTTGTGGTCCAGGGTCACATTTGTGTGTATGCATGGTTAGTTAATGAGAGCCATTGTCCTGAGACAGCAACACTGGCTCAACCAATGGTGTCAGTTTAAGGAGAAAGGACTTTGTTTGTTCAACCAATGACAGACTGGCGGAATGTTCATGAAATCCGATTTAAAATTGATTTTTTTTTGCAGTTACGAGAGCTTTAGTCTGCATTTGTAGAACATGACATATCCATGCAAAAAAGTCAATTAATGCTATGTCACCAAGAAATCTCATGCTGTGAACTGCATGAAAAAAAACACACAAAGTATTAAGATCTCAGGCTTATTTTCATATGGTATGAATTGAAACTGTGGACATGCTCAGACACCAGTTCACTGCAACTTAGATCTCACCAGTTTCTGGATGTTTTTGTTGTTAATCCAGCATAACATAAATTTGATCCATAAGAAAAATTCTGTAATCTCCCCCGATTAATTGCTCTCTTGATGTAATGTGGCTGTGGAAAAACACATTAAGTAAAGAGACAGAGCTGCAAATATTCTTCACTGGCAATGATCCTGTACACTGGTTCAGTCTGTAATCAAATCACTGAGGTCAGTAAAATCGAGTGACAGGCTATTTGAGAGATTTGCTGTTGGACTTCTGAGCTGTCACTAACATCTCTCTCACTGTGTGAAAAATAATAATAGTAATAATAAAAATAATAATAAAATAAAATGCGACCCTGGACAACAAAACCAGGTATATTTGTATATTTGTAGCTACAGTCATATACATACATTGTATGGGTCAAAATTATTGATTTTTCTTTTATGCCAAAAATCATTAGGATATTAAGTAAAGATCATGTTCCATTAAGATATTTTGTAAACTTCCCACCATAAATATATCAAAACTTAATTACTGATTAGTAACATGCATTGCTAAGAACTTCATTTGCACAACTTGAAAGGCGATTTTCTCAATATTTAGATTTGTTTGCACCCTCAGATTCCACATATTCAAACTGTTGTATCTCTGCCAAATATTGTCCTATCATAACAAACCGTACATCAATAGAAAATGTATTTATTCAGTTTTCATATAATGTATAGATCCCAATTAAACAAAAAAAAAAAAAAAAAAAAAAAAAAAAAAAACTGACCCTTATAACTGGTTTTGTGGTCCAGGGTCACATATATAAAAATAATAAAAAAAAAGTGATTGCTGTTAGAGGTAATGGATGACTGCTTCTGCTCTAAATTAAGCTTTCACAATGATTCAATTTCAAAACTTGGCATTCTAGTCTGCTAAGGGAGGAACCTGCGCATGAATATTATATACTCACATGGCTTTTTTGTTGTCATAGGTCAAGCAAATCTTAAAGGGGTCATCGGATGCCTATTTTCCACAAGTTGATATGATTCTTTAGGGTCTTAATGAAAAGTCTATAATATGCTTTGGTTAAAAATTCTCAATGGTAGTGTAAAACAACAGCCTTTTTACCTTGCCAAAATCAGCTCTGCAAAAATCATTCTGTTCTGGTCGAGGTTGCTTTAAATGTTAATGAGCTCTGCTCGCCCCGCCCCTCTCTTCTCTCTGTGGAGTGATGAGCCTGTTTACTTTAGCCGCATTTAGCCGCTAAACTTGCTAACTAGCACGTTATTAGGAAAGGTGATCACAAAGATTCATAAAAAAACCTTTATACTCACTTCTACTGTAAGTGAAGCTGGATTACGAATGATTCGTGCGAACCTTGATGGATATATGTAGATCGGGAGGCACATTCCCTTCACAAACAAACATAATCCACTGCATCTTCAGTGGCTCAGATGTCGAGAGTAAATGACGACCAGTACGTTCATTATTACATCCAGCAACACAACACCTCAATCGCTCAATCTGAGATATTCTTGCATCCCTGCTCCGGCATCAAAACAATGGAGGTCAGACTGTTGCAGCTGATTTAGGGCGGGTCTGAGGTAAGACGCTCATGTCAATCAACTATCGTGGGAGCGGCCTCTGTCTGTGCATCTGAGAATCGCTCGATTTGAAAAAGGGGATATTATTTTTCAGATTAATTAAAAACCACTGCATGGACTTTTATCATTATAGGGTAGATGTGTACATACACCGCCAACACACATGAATGTTCAAACAACATGTAAAAGTGAACTTTGCATCCGATGACCCCTTTAAAGGCGACCTATTATGCCCTTTTTACAAGATGTAATGCAAGTCTCAGATGTCCCCAGAAAGTTTCAGCTCAAAATGCCCCACAGATCATTTATTATTATATGATTATGAAAATGCCTTTTTTGAGTGGAAGTAAAAACACGCTGTTTTCGTGCATGTCTCTTTAAATGCAAATGAGTTGCTGCTCCCCGCCCCTTTTTCCAGAATAGAGCTGTGCCTTTACAGCTCCTACCTCAGATACTCTGCCAAAAAATCATCTGTTTGGCTTTGATTGTCATGTCTATCGCTCTGAAATCTTGTGTTTTAAACCTTATTTGTTTAAACTTCTGATTTTCTTGTTTTCTGAGCGCACACATTTGAAGCAAGCACACAGAAAGCAGCTGTAACACAGCATGTGAGTACTAAACTAAACTTCTCTTTCATGTCTTACTGCGCTTAAATGTCAAATACACACAAGTTTATGTTAAAAAACACACAGGAGTTACAAAAAAAAACGGTTATGTCTGTAAAGGTAAACAGCTGGGAAAGAAATTGCATGTTTATATTAAATCTGTGTGGCCGCAGCGCTATATGCAGTAAATAAATCAATAAATTCACTGCTTTCTTGTCTCCTCTGAGGCTGGGACTCTAAATAGTGTTCTCTGCTCGTTTGTGCAAGCCATCGACACGTTTTTTTTTTTTTTTTTTTTTTTTTGCTGTTGTTTTGTTTTGTTTTTTGAACCAGAATATCTGAGGTAAATCTACACTTAATGTGTCACTGCATGCTGGATGAATTTTAAAAAAGCGCAACAGGAGACAGATACTTTATTATTCAAATTCAAATCCAAATTATTTGACTTTTAAAAAAGCCATTTATAAATGTCTGTGTTTCTTTCTTTCATTTGAAATTCAGAAATCAGTGCTGTACTTGAATATTCAGGCTCTACTTTTAATTCATGGCTGAAGAGAAAATACTGGTCAGGAGAGGAACAGACACCACTTACAGAAGCGGTGGCACTTCAAAACCTATCATGTCTGCAAATTATATGCAAATTTAATGCTGCAAAATATTCTCGGTTGTCCTTGTGTATTTGTACCTGTGCGTTGTATTAGAGAGTGTGCATTAAAAGTATTGCTACTTTCCGCAAGAAAATTGCTTTAAAGTTACTTTTTGACTCCAGTTCAGTAATAGATTTTGATTCTTAATCAATGGCCATTGTGGACCTACGGTCAATATTTTATTGCCAGTAATTGTTGAAAGTATATAAAAATGCTTCAACTGTGTAAAAGCCTCCCTGCACCTATAAAAGCTTTTACAGTATTTGAGTTTAAGTAAGTTCATCTCTGAGAATCACTTCATGATAATGAAGCTAGCCTTTGGCTATTTTGCTTTACATAACTTAACATGAAATTAATTTTCATGCTTTAATTCCCATTGCTCCAACTGGCCAAGCATAAAAACCAATGATGGAACAGGATACGTCTGATAAATATCTACACGGACTGAAAAGTTGCCGGTGAGATTCTATTTTCCCTGCTCTTGCAGGAATGAACCGTTTCTGAAGACTGCTGCTTAATTGGCCTGTCTGTAATCCAAAACCATATCTGGTATAAAACCTAATAACTTATTAAACCTCTTAAAATAGAACCAAAAAGGTCAGTAAAAATAGGTCTTTGTTAAGGTCTTTTTTTCTGAAAATGAATCTCTGAGCTTTTTAATTTATTTCTGGAACAATCTGACTAAGTCTCCTCAGGAGAGCAGAGAAGATGAATCCGGTTCCCGTGAGGAAGAAATTTCCCAGCATTGAAATGATTTGTTTCTATGGCAAGGACACAAGCAATGAAAGACTAAAGAATAATCTGGACGAATATAAATAGTTTAACCTTGTGTTCCTACATTAGCATAAAACACACACACACAGTCTGATCTCAGAGAAGAGCTCAAACTGCTGAAAAACCTACTAGCCATGATAGAAAACTGTCAGAACACACAGTACAACACTGTTAGCATGCTCATGTGCCCATAAAACCACCTAAAATGGGCACATGAGCATTAGAACCGGACTGTGGCCTTGTACTCCAAATTCCCCAGATCTCAATCCGATTGGGCATCCATGGGTTGAGCTGGACCAACAAATCGAAATCATGAAGGCCCCACCTTACAACTTGCAGTATTTAAAGGATCTGCTGCTAATGTCTTGGTGCCAGATATCACAGGACGCGTTCAGAGTTCTTATGGAGTACATGCCTCAATGCATCAGAGCTCTTCATTTGTCTGCAGTAGTAAGGTTGCAGTAAAAACCAGTGGGAAGTAGTTTGAGGGCACAGAGCAGGTGGAGAAAGGACACACCAAGTGCTGACTCACTGTGTTCAGCTTGTTCACGTCCTGATCTATCAATCCTTACTGAATAATGGTCTCACATAAGCTCAGTCTTTCAGTCCTTTCCACAAACTGATCCTCTACAAACTGTTTATCAAATCAGTTGAAGCATTACTTACTATCAAAGTCCAAAACCCAAAAGCATTAGGGGACTTTTTGCACCTTTAAAGGGATAGCTCAATTGGGATGCCCAAAAATTCTGTCATTAATTACTCACTTTCATGTCGCTCCAAACCCATAAGACCTTCGTTCATCTTTGGAACACAAATTAAGATATTTTTCATGAAAAATATGAAGAGCTTTCTGACCCTGCATAGACAGCAATGCAATTGACACATTCAAGGCCCAGAAAGGTAGTAAGGACATCATTAAAATAGTCCACGTCCACATTAGTCAATTTTTTCTCTTTCATGCCAGTCTTTGACGCACGTTCACGATGTGATATTGACAAAAAAAATATATCTCGATATTTTCTGGGATTGTATCCATAACGATAATTAGACAATATTTTGTTAAGTGTGTTATTGTGCTGGTATCTTAAGGGCTAGTGTAGACAGCTGATTCCTGATTTTTTTTATATATATATTTTTCATGTTCTGTGTGGTTAGTTCACAGCACTAAGTATTAGAAGTAATAGAAATGAATCTTTTCCAATAAGTTTTAATTGATTTTTACCTTTTATGGGCATTTTTACCATTATAAAGCCATTTTTTTTAAAAAATTGTGCATCATCTTTTGAGTCAAATTCTTACATTCGGGCTGTTACCAAGCAAATGAAATCAGTATCAAAAGAATTATTTTTTTTCAGTGCACAGGAAACACAGAATCTGCATCTGAAGTGGCATTTAGATGTATTTACACAATGTTTATTGCAGTTACAAATACATAATGTTTGACAACGTCAAATACTGATATTTAAAATTATTTAAAAATGAAGATATTTTAAATGTAAAATTCAAACCACCAGTAAGTGGCAGCAAGTCACTGTTTAGTGAGTCATTGCGATTAAACCGAATCATTTGAACGGATGATTCATTCTTAACTTCTTGTTTATTGAATAAATTGTATAAAATCAATATCACATTTGTAATCATGCTGACTTTAAAAAAAAAAAAAAAAAAACAGCACTCTTTGTATGATATTAACTATATGAAATGATAGAAATATATACATTTTCTGCCCACATATCTTGAATTATGTGATTGTTCTAAATGCATTTTAATAGACTGAATCATGCAGTGAAAGAAAACACTCTAAATTGCGTACGTGCACTACTTTAACCTAACTTACTACCCAGATAGCACACGTACGTCTGCAAGATGTCTGTTAAAGATCACTTGATCTGGAAAGCATCTGCTGTGTACAAACATCTGACAGACAAACTATAAGATGTCAGTTTTACATACATTCTAAATCACATACATCTTAAAGACATCTAATAGACATCTATTTGACATCTGATAGGAAACGTCTTCTAGACGTATTGCAGATGAGCAAACACTCTAAAAAATGTCTTCCAGATGTAAATGCAGACATCAAATAGACGTCTCCCAGATGTGTGTGTCCTATCAGGGTAGACTTCATCACGTAATGTATGTGTGCACTCTGTAGGCGTGTTTTGTTTGCTTTTCACAATATACTCGACAATGTCACAGTTAAAACAGCAATTCCCTGATAGCACACATGCATCATGGAGACGTCTGCATTTACATCTGGAAGACGTATTTTTTAGAGTGTTTGCTCATCTGTAATATGTCTATAGGACGTTCAGATGTCAAATATATGTCTATTAGATGTCTTTAAGATGTTTATGATTTAGAATGTATGTAAAACTGACATGTGTCAGATGTTTGTACACAGCAGATGCTTTCCAGATCAAGTGATCTTTAACAGACATCTTGCAGATATTACAATATAATAATCGCAGATCATTTATATCGCACACCCCTAGAATTTACACCACGCATGAGCAGGAGCTGTCGTTCCATTTATGTACAGTCTGCGTCTGTTGAAATTGTTGAAAAAAAGTCATTGTTTTATTTTCGTAGCTTCATAACATTATGGTTGAACCACTAATGTCACATGGACTATCTTGATGTCCTTACTACCTTTCTGGGCCTTGAACATATCAGTTGTGTTGCTGTCTATGAAGGGTCAGAAAGCTCTCAGATTTCATCAAATATCTTAATTTGTGTTCCGAAGATGAACGAAGGTCTTACGGGTTTGGAACGACATAAGGGTGAGTAATTAATAACAGAATTTAAAGACAACAGGAAGTTAAAATTCACCCTTTTTACTTTCCTAGTCTTACAGCATATTTAATGCAATGAAGTCTATTTTTGTAAGACTTCATTATTAACGGTAAACTTTTCCCGCTCATGTATCCTCGGGGGACGAGAGAAAATACTTTCCCCAATTATATCGTAGCTTACAATCGAATCAGATCTCAACTAACAAAACCAAGTCTCACAACACATTTCAATTAAATAGATCTCATGCTGTCCTTAAACCAAATCTTTACTCTGACTGAAGGAATCAATCCTGTATTCAGCACTCAAGCTAAGCATATAACCTACTTGAGCGCTACAGAGCATCTTACATCCCGCTTACATAATGCATTGATTTACCACTCCAGCTTCTGAACCTTTATCTTTTATTTATAGTTCACTTCCACTCATCCATTTATTCTGAGAAATTGATTTCTCTATATATATAGATATAAACAACTAACCAGATTCTGTCATACCAAGTCATACGTTTATTATTTGGTAGGAAAAACTAAAAAAAACAGCCTTTTTAAAATTAATAATGGCAACGATAACACCCATAACATCTATCTGCAAGGAGATACAAATCATTAATGATAAATAATAAGAAGAATTTACATAAACCACGTCCCAAACTACAGCTGTTCATTCATCTCTGAATAGGCTTAAGAACATAAAACTGTAATGCGGAATAAGATTTAAGCTAAATGACGTCTTTATCCTAGAGACTATTAGCGTGATTTAAAAGCGGTCCGTGGAGGAAGCATGTATTAATGAAGTTTTGCCATAATTGATTGGTTCATATTTGCATGGATGCACTTAAACAATCACTTCCTTTCCCTTCCATTACTCGTGATTGAACAGTATGCTCTCAGATCCGTCTCTCAGATTCAAAACCAGACATGCAGACATACTGCATTAAAGAGGAAATCAATAAAGCAGTTACAGCTGAAGGTATTAAAAGCAGCATCATTCAGTTTTCGACCCAGGTTTGTTAGCAAAACCTCTTTATACATATGCACATTCAGCGCACTAGCTTTAACATTCCTCACACAGCTGGAGTGGCCCTGCATCCTTGTTGTCTGACAGTGCAACGCCTTCCCTGAACACAAAAATACTCTTTCGATTAGCTTATTTATCTTCAAGAGCACCTCAAACAACAGTCCTTAATGAAACCTAAAATTGAGTCACAGAGTGTCAACTCTTCGATCTTCCTCTGCGGAGGAAGAGGAAAGGGCTGAATAAATTGAGTGATGAGATTTTCAAGGTGCCACCACAGCAACGAATATTAAGGAGCTCAGACAAGTCACAAGACTTCTGGCACACAACGTACATCTTGCTTGCTGTATTTATTCAGCTAGATATGCATCCTGTCACGTTTGTAATTCAATATGCAATGAAATGTATAAAGAATAAGTCAACATTAAAAACACCCATATAACGGCATACAACGTAACGGCAGACAACAGACATTTAATTGCTTGATCAAAATTATTGCTAGGAACAATTTAGTAGTGTCTGGATATTGGCAGTGACAAGTCATACCTTAGTCATACCTTAAGTTGATCTAGACAAGATATGGAATATATATGTATATGGAATCTAACTCTAATCTAAATCTTTGTTTATCCTAAAGCAGTAAAAAAAAAATCTATCTGAGGATTCGCAAACCTGCATCGAAGTCCCAATTTGAATCAAATGATTTGGGATATGCACTCCAAAGTTCCAAAATGAAGCAAATGATTCACGAACCCGCAGTAAAGTCCTGATTTGAATCAAATGATCGGCAATCAGCACTCCAAAGTTCTGAAATAAAGCAAATGATTCGTGAACTCGCATCAAAGTCCCAATTTGGATCAAATGATTCACGATCCATGCTTCAAAGTTCCAAAATTAAGCAAATGATTCGCGAACCTGCATAGAAGTCCCAATTTGAATCAAATGATTCGTCATCCGCACTCCGAAGTTCCAGAATGAAGCAAATGATTTGCCAACCTGCCCCGAAGTCCCAATTTGAATCAAATGATTCGCAATCAACGCTCTGAAGTTTCAAAATAAAGCAAATGATTCATGAACTCGCACTGAAGTCCCAATTTGGATCAAATGATTCATGATCCGTCCTCCAAAGTTCCCGAAATTAAGCAAATGATTCATGAACCTACATAGAAGTCCCAATTTGAATCAAATGATTTGTCATCTGCGCTCCGAAGTTCCAAAATAAGGCAAATGATTTGCGAACTCGCTTCGAAGTCCCAATTTCAATCAAATGATTTGTCATCTGCACTCCGAAGTTCCAAAATAAGGCAAATGATTTGCGAACTCGCTTCGAAGTCCCAATTTGAATCAAACGATACACGATCTGTGCTCCAAAGTTCCAAAATAAGGCAAATGATTTGCGAACTCACGTCAAAGTCCCAATTTGAATTAAACGATACACGATCTGTGCTCCAAAGTTCCAAAATGAAGCAAATGATTTGCGAACTCGCATCAAAGTCCCAATTTGAATCAAATGATTCATGATCTGTGCTCCAAAGTTCCAAAATGAAGAAAATGATTCACGAACCCGCAGTAAAGTCCTGATTTGAATCAAATGATCCGCAATCAGCGCTCCGAATTTCTGAAATAAAGCAAATGATTCATGAACTTGCGTCGAAGTCCCAATTTGGATCAAATGATTCACGATCCATGCTTCAAAGTTCCAAAATTAAGCAAATGATTTGCGAACTTTCAGTAAAGTCCCAATTTGAATCAAATGTTTCGTCATCCGCACTCCGAAGTCCCGGATGAAGCAAATGATTCATGAGCCCGCAGTTAAGTCCCAAATTGAATCAAATGTTTCGTCATCCACACTCCGAAGTTCCGGAATGAAGCAAATGATTCGCAAACTTGCATCAAAGTCCCAATTTCAATGAAATGATTGGCGTTCCACGCTCCGAAGTTCTGAAATTAAGCAAATGATTTGCGAACCCACCCCAAAGTCCTGATTTGAATTAAATGATTCGCGATCCACGCTCCGAAGTTCCAATCTAAATCAAATGATTTGCAATCCGCGCTCCATAGTTTCGATCTGAATAATGATTCGAAGCATCATTTCAGGGGTGCATTTCCCAAAAGCATCGTTAGCTAACTATGGTCTTTAGTTCCATTGTACTCTATTGGTAATGACGAATTTGCGACCCGACTTGCTTTTGGGAAAGTCTGAGCGTGGAATTATTCACAAACGTTTCTACTGTTTATTTTTATTTTTTTACAAATCTGAAAAAAAGATCAGCAAACCCGCAAGGAAGTCTCGATTTGAATCAAATGATTCGCAATCCACACTCTGAAGTTCCAAAATGAAGTAAATGATTTGCGAACCCGCATAGAAGTCCCAATTTGAATCAAATGATTCATAATCCGTGCTCCGAAGTTTGAAAAATGAAGCAAATGATTCGCAAACCCGCATAGAAGTCCCAATTTGAATCAAATGATTCGTCATCCGCGCTCCGAAGTTCCGGAATGAAGCAAATGATTCGCAAACTCGCATCAAAGTCCCAATTTCAATGACATAATTGGCGTTCCACGCTCCGAAGTTCCAAAATGAATCAAATGATTTGAGAACCCGCCCCGAAGTCCCGATTTGAATTAAATGATTCACGATGCACGCTCCGAAGTTCCAATCTAAATCAAATGATTTGCGATCCACGCTCCGCAGTTCCGATCTGAATAATGATCTGAAGCATCATTTCAGGGGTGCGTTTCCCAAAAGCATCGTTAACTATGGTCTTTAGTTCCATCGTACTCTATTGGTAATAATGGAATTTGTGACCCCGGATCAGGAGTCAGAGCGTGGAATTATTCACAAACGTTTCTATTATTTATTTTTTTAAAAATCTGAAAAAAAGATTTGAATAAAATGATTCACAATCCACACTCAAAATGAAGTAAATGATTTGCGAACCCACATAGAAGTCCCAATTTGAAATCAAATGATTCGTCACCCGCGCTCCGAAGTTCGAAAAATTAAGCGAATGATTCACAAACTCACATCGAAGTCCCAATTTCAATCAAATGATCCACACTCCATCTGTTCCTCTTTTCGCGTCTTCAGCCATGTTTATGCAACATTGTCCACTACTACTGACTTAGCGCCTCTTCAGGAAATATTGCTATTTTCAAGGTTTTTCCAGGCCTTAAATTTCAAAAAGGCAAATACTTTAAGCACTGTAAGCACCTTGTACGAACCCTGTAAATCAAGATACATATTCTTGAGAATCAACAGGCATAAGACATCAAGCCTTGTTTTCTGATAAATGCATCAACATTGTGTGTTTAAACTTAAAACATGAAAAAAAAAAAAACATTCAAGTAGATTACACTATGAATATAAGTGGATTATTGTAGAATGAAGATGAAATGTGACTGTGAATCTAAAAATCACAAATCATGTGGAGTGAGCAGTGATTGAATCAGGTCACTGGAGTCATGCTGAGATAAGAAGAAATACTGCATGATGTCACGAGCCGACTGTGACATTGGCCAAGATGCTGAAGGTTACATAGGTGCTCTACAGATTTGTAGTGGAAAAATACATTCATCTATCTGGTGATATACAGTAGACCACATAAATACAATACATGAGTCATACACTTACATGGCACTGGACAGACACTACTGTTGTGTGTTCAAGTAATCAAGGAGAAAACATCAGTGCATCTGGTAGACCACTGTAGGGTGAGCTGTACGACGGCACACATCTGAGCCAACAGGTCACTTCACACAGATTCACCCTAGAGGAACAGATGCCTGTGCTCAGTGCATGGAATGGAGGATGAGTGGGATGAAAAAGAGGAGCTTACGTGAGGGAGTTGGGCAGGTTAGGAAGCACACCAAGGCTACATGTGGCCAGACTGGAATTTTTTTTTATTTTATTAAAATGGAACATGTCTTGTTTTCCAGTACAAATATCTGAACATTCTTAAATCAAGACATTTACTTGAGAAGCAAAATGACATCTTGGTCTTGCTTTTCTGAATAATATATCAAAATTAAGTGAGTTTATGCTTAAAATATGAAAAATGTCTGCCAATGGGGTAAGAAAACTTGTTTTTCTTTGGAATAAAGTTAATTTTTTTTAACCCATTTGCATTATTTTAAAAGCATAAATTATTTTTTTTTTTTTAAATCAATGTCAACACAATTTTGCTTCTAAAGTAAATGCATCTTGTTTTAAGAATGTTTAGTATACTGGAAATACTGAAAATTATAATAATATATTTAATTTTTCATTATGAATTACACAAACATGCCATCATACAAACATGTTTTTTTCCCCCCAAAAACGTTTACAGTTTATAATGAAATGTTTTTTTAAAAGTATTAAATTCAGTTTGTAAATATTAATAATATATAATAAGTAAACATATATTACAATTTTATTATACTATTATTATTTAAAAAAAATAATACTTTCATTTCTTTTCCTTTCATTTTATTAAATAATTAGAATTAATCAAAAAATATTACAATCTATCCATCCACCCATATATCTGTTTATATATCTCCAATTTAAATGTTTGGATCATTAAGAATTTATTTATTTATTTATTTATTTATTTATTTATTGAGTTAGTTAGTATAATTAAAATGGGACAAAATGTCTTATTATTATTATTATTATTATTATTATTAATGCAAAATTAATATGATCTATCCATCCTGTTCATATATGTCTGTTCAAAAGTTTGGTTCATTAAGAATTGTATTTATTTATTTGTTTGTTTGTTTCAGCTATAATAATAATATGATTCTGAAAATAAGAAATGTTGACTTAGAAACTACCAGAAATAAAATAATAAATAAATAAATATTAAGACATATATAATATGTCAATATTATATATAAGTAATAAATAAATAAATAAATAAATATTAAGATAGATATTAAGACACATCTTTCCAAAACATTAAATCTTACTGACTTTAAACTTTTGACGGGTAGTGTATATTTAATTGTACATCCTCTGGGGTGTGATCAATTCAATTCAAATTCCAAATCAAATCTGAATTTACCCATTTTTGCTGCGCAAGCATAAAAACACACACACCTTTGATCGCTGTGCTGCAGTGATGCTGCATCATGGGTGCGTTTATGCTCTGTGATCACAGAGATCAGAAGCAGCTTTGTGGTTGCTTTGCCATCACTGCTACGGGTCAGGAAATAATAAAAGATTAATGAGATGATGAGATGATGTTCATGGAGTTTTTAAACACATTTCAAGATCAACTGAGATACAACCAAACCACAAGTGATGCTCCAGTGATGGAGGTTCACCCGTAAACTTTAACATTATTCTTTTGCTGCCTTCCAAGTAGTTTTGGACGATATGCTCAATTTTCATATCGTCCTATCGTCAGCCTGTGAGATCGCCGATACACGATATTATCATACTAATTTATTTAATTATTTAATTTGTTTCATTAAAGGAGAACTCCACTTCCAGAACAACAATTCACAAATAATTTACTCACCCCCTTGTCATCCAAGATGTTCAAGATGTCTTTCTGTCTTCTGTCATAACGAAATTATGGTTTTTGAGGAAAGCATTTCAGGATTTTTCTCCATATAATGAACTTCCAACACAGACGATGAACTTAGACGTGATTCGTAGTAGTGATGGGAAGTTCGGATAATTTTACCGACTCGGACCTTTGAGTCTCGTTCAGCAAAATGACCGAATCTTTGAGTCATTTCGTTCATTTTACCAAAATATAATTAAAATGTTACGTTACTTCCCTAACACATCTACTGCTTACACAACGTTGATCACACTACAAACAAGACAAAACTATAATGCTATAAGAAACAGAAAAGATTAATTCATTGTTTACCTGGGTCTTTAGTTTATGATTAGCTCACCTCACCTCTTATCTGACAAGTTTTCGGGTTTGAGTCGTTTGTTCATCACGTGACAGCCCAATAAGCTTAACCAATGCAGTGTGAGCCGGAAAGAGAATTGATTAGTTCATCTCTCGAGTCTTCGGGTTCGAGTCGTTCGTTCATCACATGACAGCCTCATAAGATGAACGAACGACTCGAAAAACCCAAAGACTGGAAACAGGTTAACTAATTCCAGTACAGAACCTAATAGGATGTTGCACATGCACGACTGAACGAATCACTCCCCGAGACGACTCATTCTTCCCGAGTCACATTAAAGATTCGTTCAAAATGAACGAATCATTCATGAACGCGCATCCCAAAGCCTGTGCTACACGAGCTTTTGAGCTTAAAAAGTATACAAATTTTTATTTTCAGAAAAAAATGACCATTTAGAGCTCTTTGAAGCTGCATTTAAACTGCATTTTGGAAGTTCAAAATCGGGGCACCAGTGAAGTCAAATGTATGGAGAAAAATCCTGAAATGCTTTCCTCAAAAACAATAATTTCTTTATGACTGAAGACAGAAAGACATGAACATCTTGGATGACAAGGGGGTGAGTAAATTATTTGTAAATTGTTGTTCTGGAGGTGGAGTTCTCCTTTAACAGAAAGTGAACCAACACCAGCATAAGGCTAAAAGCAGCCTAATGTTTTCAGTATGATTTAATTTATGTTTAACATGATAACAATTTAATAGGAACATTGTAAGTTACTAATAGTTATATTTCCTTAGTTATTCAAAAAGCAGCTGCAGAAAACATTAACATATGACTAGCCTGGCCTAGTCTAGATTTAAAAATAAAAAAAAAAAAAAACACTCCCGGTGGTAATAGTTGCATCACTGTATGACGAATAAATCTCTTACCCATTATTTACAATGCATACGTCGGCGGCGCGAAGACTAGCCATTCCCCCCCAAAACGAGTTACTTAGTCTGCCTTTTCCATCCTCTTCCCTCCTTGCTGAACGTGATCGATTTCAAAAGTAAAAGTAAAACCGGAAAAAGCCCATAAGAACGTGACTGCAAGCTTTCGCGTGCGTCAGCAACTGCACGCAACCACAGATTGCACGCTTCCCACCCGAAACACCCCCTCCCGTTCACCGTGATTTTTGCCCCCCATTTTGCCCTATCATCAAAGACATCAGCAACAGTTGATATCTCTGGCAATCGTAGATACACGATACTATCGTCTATCGGCACAACCCTACTTTCAAGTGGTATTTCCTTCATGAAATGCAAATCAAATTTTGATGAATCTCCTTAAAACGGTATCAGTAAAATGTAAGGTACCCACTGGAGAGTTACAAATGTCGTTCCTACGTGTAAAATGTTCAACATAAAGGACTAAGAAGCCGATTCATTTCCGTACACTATATCAGATACAACCTTACAATGAAAAGCAATTACTCGCTGGTGAAAATGTTCTTTCAAGCACCTTATCGGCGCGCACCACAGGCCAACTCTTGGCTTCTCTGGAGCTTTGAGACAGGGTGCATGAGACAGGGCGATTTTACCCACTTCCACAGTCTGTTCTATTAATAGCCAATGTGAAAGTACAGAGTGAGTGATGCCTTTGAGTGCTGTGGAAACAAGACAATCTGAATGGGCTGGCTGACACTCAGTAAATCCCTGGACTGTTTCTGAGTCTTTCTCATTTCTGTCAGAGACTCTGCTGCATGCTAAACAAGTCAGAGCTTAGTCCAGTCACTACGGCTCTGGAGAGGGAAAACGGCGAAACAGAGGTGTAAACGACAGGTCTTTCTGTCACATTCAGGATCTTGCATCTGAATGCTAAAAGATAGTGGTTTAGGTACATGCACTTGGATTGTGGCTGATATAACAGCCTGAATAATCTTGTAATTACAAGATGCAATTACGGCTATTTTAGGCACTTGAATGAGAAGTCTCTGAAACTAAACAGACAGGTGCAGAAATGTCAGGCAGAGATATTACATCAGTGACTGAATGTTATTGACAGGCATCTACAAGGGCTCAAAGAGTGGTTTGGGGTGAAAACACTTTTTCACTCGTTTTGGAGAAAAAATTGAGCTGGCTTAGTATATAAATCTCTTTATGGCTGACTGGGTCAATGGTGTCATCAGATAAGATTAGTGCGCTATTAAAAGAAAAAAATAAATAAATAAAATGTAATAAAAAAAAAATATTAAGACATCAAAAAATAAGTAAACAAATAAATAATGAAGGCTTAATGGCCTTAAATGAAATCACAATGCAGAAACTAAAACATGCTCAGTATAACCATTTCATGTATTCATTTGGCAAAAACAAAAAATGAGTTCCATGTTATTTTTACTTACTATTACTTTAAAGTCAACATGACCAGTCACAATTTTGTTTCTATTTAGATTCTTAATGCAAATTTCTTGGCTTATTAAGAATGACTTTGTGTGTTATTCTAAAGAACAAAATGCCTTTTAATTAAACTATGTAATATTATGTATGTTAAGTAATTTTTTCTCTGAAATGACTTTCCTTGTCTGCTTGACCAGTTTTATTTCAGTATTGAGATACTATTATAATTTGTATGTATGTAATATGTTCTACTTTATTTCATTGTTTTGTTAACATTTTAGTAATTTTGTGTTTTTGAAATTTTTATTATTTTTTATATCTATATATTTCTTGTTAGTATTTATTTATTTAATTTTATTTAATTAATTAAATTATTTCATTTAATTAAATAAGTTATTTTAGTACATCAGGTTAAGTCAAGAAATGTTGATTTGGAAACTACCAGAAATAATTAATAAACAAACAAACAAACAAATTCTTTCTTTCTTTCTTTCTTTCTTTCGAACATTGAAATGTTAAAATCCATTTACTTATTTACGTTGAACATTGATTTAAAATGGTTAACTGATTGATTGTTTAATTGATTTTATGGTTTTAATTTTAGTTTTAACTACAATAAACTGATTCTGAAAATAAGAAATGTTGACTTGAAAAATACCAAAATAAAATAATAAATAAATAATATTTATTTCTATTTCTTTGTTTGTTTGTTTCAGTTGAACATTGATTTCAATGTTACATTTCATTGATTTTATGGTTTTGGTTTTTGGTTTTAACTATAATAACCTGATTCTGAAAATAAGAAATGTTGACTTGGATCTCCCATAATAATAACAACAATAATAATAATAATAATAATAATAATAATAATAATAATAAAATATTTATTTATTTTTATTTCAGCTGAACATTAAAATCAATTGATTTTATGGTTTTAATTTTAGTTTTAACTATAATAACCTGATTGTGAAAATAAGAAATGTTGACTTGGAAACTACCAGAAATAAAATAATAAATAATATGTAATATATGTATGTATGCATGTAATTATTTCAGTTAAACATTGCTTTCGGTGTTCAGTTTCATTGATTTTATGGTTACGTTTTTAGTTTTAACTACAATAACCTGATTTATTATGTATCTCCAGCTCTACATTTTTTCTCATTGAATATCCTGTTAAATTTGAAAAGTATGTCACATAACAGAAATAAAATGAGTTGCGAACATAATTCATGCTGACTTTAATTCACTTTGGGTAAAGTATCCTATACATTACACAGAAACATGATACAAACTCAATCTATTTAGTAGAATCCGTGTTGGAAAGTCTGTAGACAAATCAGGCACAAATGTTGGCTTCTGTATCCCAGTGGGCCTACAGTTAAATGAGGACACACTTTAGAGACTCTTTCATTCTGTTTTTGAGAGATAAACAATTTTTTCCCATAAATTCCTTCCGCTCAGTCTGACAGTAATAAATCAGTAGGGAATGTAACATCTGTCACAATACAAACAAAAACAACTCTTCCTGTCAAATCAAACCTCTGAAGTGTGTTTCCTTCCTGAGCATCTCCATTGCGGCGAAAGTACAAGCCAAAAAAGGACGAAGAGAGGATGAGGTGAGACAGAAGCCCGAAGTCAGCCTCATTCCCCTGTCAAATTCTAAATTTTTAATTTTCATACCTTTCACTGCCGCAAGCACCCTTGCGTGCTGACACGGCTGTTGCTATTTTAGCTTCTGCAAAGGCAACAGATTTGGACTTATGCAAGCGGGGGGTGGGGAAAACCGGTCCGATCTCCCGGGGCGTCCGGACTCTGTCACTATCTCTCAGACCAGCATCGGTGCCTGTGAGCTCTTATCTCTGTTGCTCATTGTCTCCCGCTTTTCATTTCCTTCAGCGTTCCCTAACGTCCTCCCTCAGCGTGGAGTAACGACATCATGACACATGCATAAATGGCAAATGACAGACGACATCACCAAGGCCATTCGATCACCTCAAGGTGATAAGAATGTGACCAGCCTTGTCCTTTGCATCACCCTTACTCCCCTAGTAAACATAGCAACAAGAAGAAAAAAAATGACAGCCAAGCCATCCAATGAGAGACCGGCACTGCTGTTTTTCAGCCAATCAGAGGGGGCCTTGGGCCTTTACTTCCCCTGAAGAAACAAGGCGTACTTACAGCTATTAAATCTGATTAAATACATCCAAACGAGCCTCATGCTTCCATTTAACTTCTCCATTATAACATTAATTGACAAACACTCGCGCTTGAGTCTTAATCTCTGCTGTGGGGTGGATGAGGATCAGAGAGGTTTTTATGAATCGTTCTTACAAGAGAGTTCAGCAGAGTATTATTAACCTTTCTGCAATTATTGTTCTTGCTAAGGAGAAACTACAAAAGGAAACAATGCTATTTCATAGGCACCATTGCTACACAACAGGACAGTTCACCCAAAAATGAAAATTGCGCCATGATTTATTTACCCTCAAGCCATCATATTTGTATATGACTAACTTCTTTCAGACAAATACAATCAGCAATCAGAAGCTGTGTGGAGTACTTTTAATGATGGATGGATGCACTTTATTGGACTTCAAAATCCCAATAGCCATTCACTGCCATTTTATAAGCTTGGAAAAGCCAGGACTTTAATACACTCCGATTGTATTTGTCTGAAAGAAGAAAATCATATACACCTAGGATGACTTGAGGGTGAGTAAATCATGGGGTAAGTTTCATTTTTGGGTTAACTTTCCGTTTAATGACTCTTTCCGCAGATTACATCATCTGAATCATTCATTCAACTGGTTCAAAAATGCTGAAACCAATCACGTGGTTGTCTTTGTGAGCAAGTCATCTAAACATTCATTCAATAGATCTATTCAAAAACACTCATTTAATTCAGAAACAAATCCATTGGCATCCTAATTTGCATACTACCCGCCCAAACAGTATTTGAGATTAGTCATCTTGAATTTAGGATGGATTGAATGTGGAGAGTACACAAGGAACACTTTTTATGAGTGAATCACTAAATCATTAATTTAATAGATTCATTCAAAACATCTCATTCATAAACAAATCAAATCAATGTCTTCAATTGTTCATTCAGGAATGAAACGCCTCTATTGTCTTTAAAGCTGAAATTGTGGATTATTGTGATGTTTTTAATCAGATGTTTGAACTTTCAATCTGATGGCACCTATTCACTGCAGAGGATCCATTGGTGAGCAAGTGATGCAATGCTAATTTCTCAGATGAAGCCGCTCTGATAAAGAAACTAGTTTTAGCTCATTTTCATTTTTTAGATAAACTATTCCTTTAAATCTGCTGTGTCTTTGTTTGGAACTACTGCATTTTCATCTACAAGCCACAACAGCCACAATATTAACTCTTTTTTTACTTTAAGATTCCAACTATGCAGGAAACAACTCATGTGATATTGCCTCTTTTACAAGGACTACTGCAATGAGGTTGTTCACATACACATATACAGCTGAGGTCAAAAGTTTACATACACCTTGCAGAATCTGCAAAATGTCAATTATTTTACCAAAATAAGAGAGATCATATATAATGCATGTTATTTTTCATTTAGTACTGACCTGAATAAGATATATCACATAAAAGACATTTACATATAGTCGACCAGAGAAAATAATAGTTCATAAATTTATAAAAATGACCCTGTTCAAAATTTTATTGATTCTCAATACTGTGTTGTTACCTGAATGATCCACAGCTGTGTTTTTTTTGTTGTTGTTGTTGTTGTTGTTGTTTATTTCTAATTGTTCATGAGTCCCTTGTTTGTCCTGAATAGTTAAACTGCCTGCTGTTCTTCAGAAAAATCCTTCAGGTGCCAAATTCTTTGATTTTTCAACATTTTTGTGTATTTGAACCCTTTCCAACAATGAAGGTATCATTTTGAGAGCCATCTTTTCACACTGAGGACAACTGAGGGACTCGTATGCAGCTATTACAGAAGGTTCAAACACTCACTGATGCTCCAGATGGAAAAATGGAAAACTTTATCTAAGTATCATATTTTCTTCATTTGGTACTGCCCTTCAGAAGCTACAGAAGTTACATGTTTCCCAGAAGACAAAATAAGCTGAATTTACTCTGATGCTCAAATTCCAAAAGTTTTCACCCCCCAGCTCTTAATGCATTGTGTTTCCTTCTGGAGCATCAGTGAGCATTTGAACCTTCAGTAATAGTTGCATACAAGTCTCTCAGTTGTCCTCAGTGTGAAAAGATGGATCTCAAAAATCATACAGTCATTGTTGGAAAAGGTTCAAAATACACAAAAATGCTGAAAAACTCTGTGAACCTGAAGGATTTTTCTGAAGAACAGCAGGACAAACAAGGGCCTCATCACTAAACCAAAAAAAAAAAAACACAGCTGTGGATCATTCAGGTAACAACACAGCATTAAGAATCAAGTGTATGTAAACTTTTGAACAGGGTCATTTCTATAATTTCAACTATTATATTCTTTTGTGGACTATATGTAAACATCTATGTGAAATATCTTATTCAGGTCAGTACTACACAAAAACAACATGCGTTTTGTATGATCCCTCCTATTTGGGTGAAATAATCAACATTTTGCAGATTCTGCAAGGTGTATGTAAACTTTTGACAACTGTATACACGCTACCAGGACCTTGGCATAGCAGTCCAGTCCACAAGGAGGAGGACTAAGAATCATAGTGACAGTGATTAAACGACTGATCGTTACAGACCTAACCTTCCCCCAGGGTGCGAGTCAAACTAGGCTAAATGCATCTACACTTCTAGTCGTGTACTTTTCACACTGCAGCCGAATAGCGCACAGAAATAAATGTACAGAAGTGTATAAATGGAACAACGGCAAGGCCGAGAAATTTGAAACTGATGTTTCTTACCCATGACATTTCATTTGTAGGAGAAGGGGAATAGAAGCCTAATTAAACATCTTTGTGGTAGAATTACTGGAACTTTATTGATAATGCAATAGTGTTATCATTAGTGTCACTCTAAAAACTTTTGTGAAAGTAGAAAGTATATATAGTACATATAATTCAAACAGGTTTACCGTTTGAAGCAGTATATCGCCTACGCTTAACAGTAAATAAATTATGCAAACCGCTGGACTCTTCCACCATCTGAAAAAAACTGTATATATCTGTATCTGGCTAATGGCCACTTATTGTAGATATCTTCTAGTGAGCGTATACCTGTGATTTATTATCTTTCTTCTCTGCAGTGGGAAATGACTCATCCATCTGAAAGCCAGACATCTGAAAAGAGCCTTGATTTAAATATCTGATGCAAAATCTGATGTTAACTTTAACTTAAAGTAGCATATTACCGTTTCAAACTTTGAGAGCTATGACAAAGCCAAGAGTTGATGATAAACAGACTCCTCATATGGCAAAATAGAGGAGAGGAAAAAATTTGTGAGAACCTGAAGGCTTTGATGACTTCACACCTGCCCACACCACAGGGCAATCTGATAAATGTCTCATTATGAGACCGTCTTTAATGGAATTCACAGTCAGCAGAGCAGAAACCCACAAATCTTTAAAACATTTAGTCACTGAGACATTTTACAGTCCAAGAGTTTCACACTTTATGGATGTTTTTTTATATTTTGCCCACACTAAACAAGGCAGAGGCAGACTGTGATGAACGACATGAACTGGAGGAAGACTGCACAGCGCTGGAGCGTCACCGAAGCAGTACGAGGGTTTGAGAGTCTGGGCATGCATGACACTGCACAGCTGGGCGATGATGATGACGGGCCCCGTTGCCATGGAGACTGTGTAGCCAGAATTACAGACATTCAAGGCCGAAAAAATGTTATCTGATGTAGCTAAATTAATCTCACAAGAATGTGTGTGTGTTTGTGAGGGATGAGAGTCTGTAAATGAAGTTTATTAACCTTTTCAAAGAATCCTAATCCAAAGAGGTTTAATGTAATGTTTAATGAAAATGTAATTACAGGGTTTTATACAACATTTTCATCAAGGTAACAGCTTTTTTTTTTTTTTTTTTTTTAAAAGAGTTGCAGTTTATAAATGTAACTGAACCAGTATTTTGATTAGCTGCTGACCTTTATGGTGGTTTCCAATTCATTGTTTTTCAAATTATTATATTTTATTACTTTCAATATGTGCAAGTACTTTTTTTGCAAAAAAAGTATTACAAGGAGCCTGAACAGTCCAATTTTACAATTTAAATACTTTTTATTCTCAAACACTTGTCTTGCCTTGCTCTCCTTGAACTCTGTGTATTCTGGTTTAAGACAGAACATGAGATGGGAGTTTTTCGACATACCCTAACTGTCATGAACCGGAAAAAACAGTCCAGGCAGAGTAAAACAAGACGAGCATTTGACATCAAAAAGTATATAAATTGTATAATTTTTTATGTAATAACCGATATTTTCGCTAGATAAGACCCTTGTTTCTCGGCTGGGATCGTTTACAAGCGCATTTGGGATCATTTGAGCTGCATTTAAACTGCATTTTGGAAGTTCAAAATCGGGGCACCATAGAAGTCCATTATATGGAGAAAAATGCTGAAATGTTTTCCTCAAAAAACAATTTCTTTACAACTGAAGAAAGAAAGACATGAACATCTTGGTGACATTGTTGGTGGTGTTGAGTACTACCATCCCTCCAAGTTTCAAGTTTCTACGACTTACGGTTTGGTCTGCACGATCAGTTTTACATTTAATAAATAGTTTTCTGTAATAATAGTTTAGTAGTTTTCTATTTTTAAAGCCAGTTTTTTGTGTCAAGGGATTTGTATCCAGGGATTCTGCATCCTAAGTCCAATTCTGTGCCGGCTAAGCTACCAAGCAAGCTTGTTACATCTGGAAAGAGAAACATATGGAGCTGTAATCAACTGTGTGTGAAAACGATTGCAAGTGCTCGCCGTTTTACCGCCTCTAGTGGACATTTCTGTTGGAAACTGCAGTGATATGTACTTATTGGTATGTATTTTGCCTCTTGCGAAAAAGTTCCCACATTTACGTTTTCTTCATGAGATAAAAATAAATAAGATAAAATCATCCTTAAAAAATTGGAGCCTTCAAAAATGAAAGAACTAATGAGAGACGAAATTCACAATAAAATCACCTTTGTTAATTTCTTCTGTTTTCTTCACATTTTAAAAGCTGATATAACAGGATTTGTTCATTGAAAAGGAACAAACAAAAAGTAGATCAGAGGTGACACTGCCGAATACAGGTAGACCAACATATTGCTATAAAATCAGAGCCTCTAAATAACAGCATTTCACGGACTAGCTTCACAAATACAAGCATCTGCAGATAACTGCAAATCTCTATTTCATGGCTATCAGCATTCTGGAAAAGCTCCCAACAGCTTCCTCAGCAAACACAGGCAACAAAACCTCTTCAGCTCACTCTCACAGCCGGGCGAAAGCAAAGAACAGGCCTGCAATGACCTTCATGAATGAAAGGCCTAAACAAAGCTTGCTCAGTTGGATACATCAGTTTCTGCTTCTTCCTCTCCAATAGCTGAATGATTCCTGTCCACACTGTAAGAGTCCAAGGACGATCACCATCAACATTTACAGTCTAAAACAAGATGTTCCTCAAGAACTTGCTCTACGATGTTTCCAAATGCCACTGGAATTCATTACTGTAATGCATTATATTGCAATGGATTCATTGCCATGTTTGTCCAGGTTAATCACTTGGATGCATTAGTGAATGCATTATGGTTTTGTACATATGTGGCAGTAAAAATACCCATTAAAGGATTAATTCACTTCCAGAATAAAAATTTACAGATAATTTACTCACCCCCATGTCATCCAAGATGTTCATGTCTTTCTTTCTTCAGTTGAAAATAAATTAACGTTTTTGAGGAAAACATTCCTTTCTTCATATAGTGGACTTCAATAGGGATCAGTGGGTTGAAGATCCAAATTGCAGTTACAATGCAGCTTCAAAGGACTCTACACGATTCCAGCCAAGGAACAAGGGTCTTATCTAGCGAAATGGCTGGTCATTTTCCTAAAAAAAAAAAAAAAAAGTAAAATTTGTGTATTTTTTTAACCACAAATGCACTACTTCCTTGGCTGGGATCGTGTAAAGATCCCGTTGAAGCTGCACTGAAACTGCAATTTGGACCTTCAACCCGTTGATCCCCATTAAAATCCACTGTAAGGAGAAAAATCCTGGAATGTTTTCCTCAAAAACCTTAATTCCTTTTTGACTGAAGAAAGACAGACATGAACATCTTGGATGACATGGAGGTGAGTAAATCATCAGTGCATTTTTATTCTATTTCACATCAAAATACATGGACTGTCTAATATATAATCAACCTAATTGTCCATCCAGTGCATTTTACCACACCCTATCCTACAGTACGTTTCTCAAGCAAACAAGCACAATTTGTACAGTGCACAATTGGACCAGTTGTACAATTGTTTTCACTCTTTGACACAGGAAGAAGGAAAAGTCTCCATCTGAATGCCACAGGCCATAACAACAGTGCTCCATCACACAGAGCTCAGGATCGCATCCATTCAGCATCACTCACACTTGTAGGTTAGCAGACAGGTAATGCTGCTGGGTGGCAGCTAATTGACTTCATGGATTGTTCCATTACACCATTCCATGAGCAATTTCAGCTTTAAGGGTTATTGCAGAGATAAATCAAAAATACAAATCAGCTTACACATGGGATATCGGTTACACATGCCATTTACTGTATACACAGGTCTACCTTTATTAAATATATTAAATATTAAAGGGTTAGTTCACCCAAAAATTTAAATTCTGTCATTAATTACTCACCTTCATGTTGTTACAAACCTGCAAGACCTTTGTTCATCTTGGCAACACAAATTAAGATATTTCTGATGAAATCTGAGCTCTTTCTGACCCTGCATAGACAGCAACATAACTGAAACGTTCAAGGCCCAGAAAGGATTTTTGTTTTCTTTGTGCACGTAAAGTATTCTTGTAGCGCCATACAATTATGGTTGAACCACTGATGTCACATGGACTAGTTTACCAGTGTTGGGCATGTTACTTTAAAAAACGAATTAGTTACATTTACTAATTACTTCTCACAAATAGTAACTGAGTTACATCATTATAAATAGTCACTTACCAGGGAAAGTAACTACTACTTTTTTAAAAAAAATGTTCAAATGTGTCAAATAATTTGGATGCCCCCAATTTTAAATATGTTAAATTAATAAAACATTGTACATCTGATCACTGGTGCAGTCTGTCCCATTTTTTTTTTTTTTTTTTTGATGACTTCGAAAAGAACTAAAAATGCTCTGTCATTTTTAATCGTACACTGTAAAAAAACCAATTTGTTGAGTCAACTTAAAATAATTTGTAACCTGGCTGCTTATTTATTCAACTTGAAATGTTAAATTATACTAAGTGACTTGAATCAACTTAAAATTTGAAGGCAGCTGGGTTACTTACCCATCTGTTAAGTTTAGCAAACACAAATATCTAAATTGTTACTTAGTACAACTTACAACATTTCAAGTTTACTAAACTTACTTTAGTCGACTGAACTTAAAATTTTAAGGCAGCAGGGTAACAAATTATTTTAAGCTGACTCAACAAATTGTGTTTTTTTAGTTTTTACAGTGTACAGATAAGAATAAGGTAGTGTTTGAAACTGCTAAGGGTCTACTTTTATTTGTGTATAGTAATAATTTAGTACTTGTGTATGCATAACAACAACAAAATAATGTGCTTTTGTAAAATAAAGAAAACAAACATAGTGTGCTCTCTGCCGTCTTGGTCTCGGTCATCTTTCTTCACAGAAACGTAAATAAAACAACCTGAATCTCAGCAAATACCTGCCTCACAGACATGAGAAATATACGTAAAGAAAGCTTGAAAGCTGAAAAAAAAGTCTACATTTAAATGAAGTCACGTCAAAAAAAAAAACAAATATTCTCTGATAAAGTAATCCGTATACGATACCAACACGAGCTCCAGTTTTTCTACGTGAGATGCGCGGACATGTAGGTAAATGCCCACAAAAATGAACATTCATCAATTTCATCTCAGCTACTTTTTGTTTCTGGAAGACGACGTGCTGGAGAGGAATAAGCCAGAATTTACCTCAGAAGAAGAATGCAACTTTGCAGGACCAATGAGAGAGAGCCTACTCAGATGAAAACTGCTTTAGTGAGCTCAATTATAGTTATGACGCATTTTATTGTCAGTAACGGTAATGCTGTTGTAACGGGGAAACAGTAATTTGTTTGATTATTCGTTACTGAAAAAAATAATGCTGTTAGTAACGCAGTTTATTTATAACGCTGTTATTTCTATCACTGGTCCTTCCTACATTTCTGGAGCTTAAATGTGTCAACGCAAAAAGTTGCGTTGTTATCTGTGTAGACCAGAAAGCTTTTGGATTTCATCAAAAATAATTTGTGTTCTGAAGATGAACGAAGGTCTTACAGGTTTGGAAAGACATAAGGGTGAGCAATCAATGACAGAATTTTCATTTTTGGGTGAACTATCCCTTTAAGACAAATATTGGACTTAAAGTCCAAGAACTGAGTGTTAAAAAACAGGGATGAGAGCTGGTTCAGATATTCATTAATATCAAGAATCTCCCGATGGTTTTGGGTTACAGAGGATAACCCTCTCATGCTACAAACAGCATGAAGTTACACAGATCACAGGACTTTTTCAGTAAAATGATTATAGTTTTGAGAAGCAATATATATCACTGTGAGAAGATCTCATTCATGTCAGATTCCATAAACAATTTATGATGTTTTCATCTATAACTTATTCATGAGAAAGTGATCTGGCACTATATGAGAGAATACACATGTCATGATGGAATTAGTACAGAATATTACCAGGGTAATCAAAGCTGTGCATCTGCTCCATCTAAGGTGGTCTGGAAAACCAGCTTATTCTCTCTTTTTTGCATATCTGTTTCATAAAGCCTAATCATTACAGAAATGACCTGATCTGCTCAACAGCCCTTATCGAAACTGGTTCAGCCACCCAATTGCATAATGACCGAGTCATTAAATCTGTTATGAGACCTCTGGTAGGCTGAAGGTGGAACAGGACATACTCAATAACCTGTTGACAACAGTCCCGTGGACTGTGCTCAGATCAGAGCAGAAGCGCAATCGCATGACACGCTCATTAATAATGGAGGGCAGTTAATGCCTGGAGTGAAGGAGCACTTTATGGGTGGAGCCCTTGGGAGCCAGAGAGGAAACTGGTGGTCAAGGAGAAAAGTGCAGAACAATCAAGCAGAACGGCACAACCCAGTAAGATATTAAGTTGTGCTTGACTTCTATATCTGGGTGAAGTGCTGTGATATGCTTCCACTGAGAAGCTAATGGTGATATTATAGGATTAGGTCATTTCCTGGTAATTTACTCACATCTATGGTCATCTAATATGTTCATGTCTTTCTTTCTTCAGTCAAAATTAAATGAAGGTTTTTGAGGAAAACATTCCATATCTAAGGTCCAAATTGCAGTTTCAATGCAGCTTCAAAGGGCTCTACACAATCCCAGGCAAGGAATAAGGGTCTTATCTAGTGAAACGATTGGTCATTTTCTAAAAAAAACTAATGGAAATTTATATACTTTTTAACCATAAATGCTCGTCTTGCACTGATGCATAACCCCTAACACTGCTTCTAAACTGATTCATTTGCAATGCGGTTTGGTTTTGCTAGTGATGCTGAAATGACACACTTCACCTTTTACGCCAACAAAGCTTAAAGAGAAAATCTGCCTGTATCTGAATATCATGTGTGAAATACAGCAAAAACACTTTGATATATGAGTAAGACCAGATCAATCTGTGCTAGTATTCCATCAATAAAAGGAGAGTGAGTCAGTGACTAAGAGAGAAGCAGGTGATCGTGAGTCATACTTTCACTGCCAATCTTTCTCTGGTTTTAACTGCCATAACCCCCCTGATCCTAGTCATATCCTCTTGCGGGATTTGTCAGAAGACAACAGCCAGCCTGCACCTCACCTGTCTATCCTGCCCTCAGGCATCCAGACCAAAAACAGCAGCTTAGCCACCACAAACAGACCAAAAAAAAGGCTTGCTGTGTAGTGGATTCACTGGGTGGATAGTTAAGTTTATGTGAGAAATGTGTAGTAAAAAATGTACCTGAAAAAAAAAAAATAATTGTATAAGTTACATTTTATTACTACATTCAGAAATAATGTAAATACCAGTAATTAAAACATTTACAAACATTAAACACAACTAAATCTTTTAAATCTAACAGTATTCCACGGAAGCCCATTTCTCCCAAAAATAATACTGAGAAAGAAAAAAAAAAAACCCAGAACTCTCACATATAAACTCACTTTTTCTGTCAGAATTCTGAGTTTACATTTCACAATTTTGATTTTTTTTTGTTTCTGCCACATAACGAAAAATAATAAAGATAGGTTGACTTTTTATCTCACAATTTCCGACTGTTTTCCTGCAATTCTGGGAAAAAAAAAAAAAAAAATCCCAGAACTGTGACAAATATAAACTCACAATTTTGACTTTTTCTGTCGTAATTCTGAGTTTACATTTCGGAATTTTGAATAATAAAAAGAATAAAAACAGAATAAAAAAATAATAAAGATAAGTGCGACTTTTCACTCACAGTTCTGACTTTTTTTCCCCCTTGCAATTCTGAGAAAAAAATGCCAGAACTGCAAGATATAAACTCACAATTCTGATTTTTTTTTCTGTCTGAATTCTGAGTTTACATTTCGCAATTTTAAATTTTTTGTTTGTTTCTTTTACACCACAGAATAAAAAAAAATTATAAAAATAAGTGCAACTTTTTATTTCACAATT
Organism: Cirrhinus mrigala; assembly: GCA_036247105.1. NCBI lineage: Eukaryota > Metazoa > Chordata > Actinopteri > Cypriniformes > Cyprinidae > Cirrhinus > Cirrhinus mrigala. The sequence goes on from CM070024.1 coordinate 17,590,824, forward strand.
CAGACTTTTTACCCAGGAATTCTTATAAAAAAAAAGGCCAGAACTGTGAGATATAAACTTACAATCCTGACTTTTTCTGTCTGAATTCTGAGTTTACATTTCACAATTTAGATTTTTTTTTGTTTCCACCACAGAATAAAAAAATAATAAAGATAACTGCGACTTTTTAATCTCACAATTCTGAGAATAAATGCCAGAACTGCGAGATATAAACTCACAGTTCTGACTTTATCTGTCTGAATTCTGAGTTTACATTTCGCAGTTTTGATTTTTTCGTTGTTTCCACCACAGAATAAAAAAATATATATATTAAAAAGATTTTTGCAAATTTTTATCTTACGATTCGGAGAAATAAAAATGCCAGAACTGCAACATATAAACTCACAATTCTGAATTTTTCCCTGCAATTCTGAGAAGAAAAAAAAAGCCAAAACTGCAAAACATAAACTCACAATTCTGACTTTTTCCTGTCTAAATTCTAAGTTTACATTTCACAATTTAGATTTTTTGTTTCCGCCACATAATAAATATAATGAAGATAAGAGTAACTTTTTATCTCACAATTCTGAGAAAAAAAATGCCAGAACTGTGACATATAAACTCACAATTCTGACTTCGTGTCTAAATTCTAAATTTACATTTCGCAATTTAGATTTTTTTTTCTGCCACAGAATAAAAAAAAAAAAAAAAAAAAAAAAAAAAACACAATAAAGATAAGTGCGACTTATTAGCTCACAATTCTGACTTTGTCTCATAATATAAACTAACAATTCTGATTTTTTTCCCTGCAATTCTGAGAAAAAAAAAAAAAAAAACAAAACTGCAAAATATAAACTCACAATTCAGACTTTTCCTGTCTAAATTCTGAGTTTAAATTTCACAATTTTGATTCTGTTTTGGTTTCTGCCACATAACAAATATAATAAACATAAGTGCAACTTAAAATATGCCAGAACTGTGACATATAAACCCACAATTCTAACTATTTCTGTCTACATTATCAGTTTACATTTCGCAATATTGATTTTTTTGTTTCAGCCACAGAACAAAAAAATTATTAAGATAAGTGCAACTTTTTATCTCACAATTCTGACTTTTCTTCTCACAACAAACTCACAATTCTGAGTTTATAGCATACAATGTGTTTACTTTTTAAGCTTTTAAAGACAGAATTGGAAAAAAGACAGAATTAGGAGATAAAAAGGTCACTTTTTCAGAACAAGAATGAAAATGCTTGACATTAAATGCATTATATAACTTTGGAATATAAGACGCTGCATGTTTTTGGATGATAAAGTTACTTATTCAAATGTAAATAATGTTAATAATAACAGTACAGGAAAAAGTTTGGCGGTGAAGGAATAAACTCCAAGAAGCATTAGACTGAAATCGCTGATGCACATCCACTCTGTACACCTGCATTGTGGGAAATGTATGCAGCAGAGCTAAAAATAGACCAGGACTGGCATTAAGGGCCTGACATCACATTAACAATAGGTATCGACCTGCTATCCTGAACTGAATGATCTACTGTTATTGAATTTCAATTTAGCACCACCTTGTGGATCATTGTTTAACACTGTACGTGAACAGAAAGAGCTTGTCTGGCATGCTGTGCCTTGTGGGGAACGTAATGTGCTCTGTGCTGCCGCCTCCACGTTAGACGTGATTTAAAACGAGAGGAAGATTGGTGAACGTCGAAAACTATACTGAGGTATGAAAATGTTGTCGTCCAACCAGGTGAAATTATGAAATGAAATATCCACAGTCTATGACTCATTCCCTGCAGACTTAATAAGAGCGAAATTGTTTCCCGAATGAAACAAAATGGCCACTGTTTCCAACTTTCTAAAAGCAGAAAAGATGCATTTCCATTTGATTCTCTCTGCTGAATAACCTTTTGTGTTTTATGAAGCTTGAACAGAAAGCCTGAGGTTGTCCAGCGTTAAATGAAGGGGCAGAAGAGATCGGCGGTGTGTCTGGCTGTAGAAACTGACTTTTCTGCTCCCCAGCGGTGCTCTACTACAGCCCTGGGGAGCATTATTGAGAGTGGCATGCCAGGGCAATAGCATTTTAGCCACTGTTGAAACAATCCCCTGCAGACTGCCATTCTCCAGCCATATGGCACACCTCTGCTTCTGCTTAACACACAAATGCACAACTCACAAGCACTACCATCTCAGGAAAGGCATGTGACTGGCTTCATTCACTTCATTCACTGGAAGCCTGGAGCGTTTTACCCCACTCATCAGGATGCTACGCTAGTGAAAACCAGCTGTGGATTTCAGGATGTACAAAAAGGGCATTTCAGACAGGGTAAAAGCAAAGACAAATATCTTTTAGATCAACAACACCACAGCTTTTTTCACATTTTCTATGCTGATTTTGAAGGATTAATCTGTGGAATTGTTCAGATTGAATTTAAATACAGAATCTATTTGGCAGCTGGAAACATTATCAAATTAGCCAGAAAATATACAAGGGTGGGGAGGAGTAGCATTTTACAAATGACAGGTTTGCCAATTCCACAGCCAAAAAAAAATAAAAAAATAAAAATATAGATATATGTGCCAAGATCTTAAAAATGTTGTCTTTGTAGTCTTGTTGGCTTTTTTGAAAAACGGAACTGAAAACAGTTTTGCTGCTAATGTTTCCACGAACAGAAGGAATAGACTATTTTAAAGTATTTATTTGAAATAGAACTCTTTTGTAACAATGTAAAAGACTCCACTGTCATCCAATTTGATCCATTTAATGTGACCTTTCTGAATTAAACTATTGATATCTTTAAAAAGAGATACACTAAAAAAAGCTGGGTTAAAAACAACCTACAACTAGGTGAAATATATGGATAAACCCAGCGACTGGGTTGTTTTGACCCACCAGTTGGGTTCAGGAGAAGTCCACTTCCAAAACAAAGGTTCACATATAAATGTACTCACACCAGTGTTTCCCCTGCCATTATATTAGTTTACTTGACCTCCTTGAAGGTCAAGTAAATTTTATTTTCTATATAGCGCCAGATCACAACAGACGTCATTTCCTATAGAACAGGTCTATACCTTGTTCTTTTATTAAACAAACGAAATAGCCTTATGTTATTTATCTTATTTACACAACGGCATGTCATTTTTGTTTCTAACGTTACGTGGTCACGCGTCTACAATTTCTCCTCCGCTAAAACGCGGACGGGGGAGTCCATTCATAAAAACGGATTTTCTCTATAGCATGGGATGCCACAGATAAATCAAAAGTAGGTCTCTCACTTAATTCGAATCGCGATATGGACTAGCGTCTGTGAATATTAAATAGCAAAAAGACGGTTTAAATATGAATCCTCCATGTTCCGCTTGGCTCCGTATGAATGAATGGCGGGGACGCGGCTTTGTTTACTGCACAAATACTGAAGCACACGTGACGCTCGAGGGTTTTTTTCGGCCTCTGCATCTCATTATATGACGACATAAATGCATTAACTTAATCTCCAGAACTGCTGTGAGAGTCACTGTAAATTTTACCGTTTCATTTGAGAAAATTAGCATCATATCATAGTGTATACACAAAACTAACCGGCAACCTGTCAAAATAAAAGTAATGTTTAACATGTAACAGAAATGTATTAGTCTTGTATTACTTTTTTGCAGTGTAATGTAGGTGTTTAAATATTCCTATTTCTGGCAAATTTAAATAAAACAATTAAATGCAGAAATTATAATAATGACAGAAATAACAGAAAAAAACTCTGTTTAATGCCTGTATTTGATTATCAGAAAAAAAAAAAAAAAAAAAAAAAAACATTGTAGGGCCCTATTGTTCAAAATGTTGAAACTGAGATTTTTCAACTTATTTTTTTCACTGAAATAAATGTTTTTGTTATTACACAGAGAGTAAAGTATCGAAAAAAGTACCGTACCATACGTATATAAATTGTATTATTTTTATTAAAATAACCAATCATTATGCTAGATAACGGCTGGGATCGTTAACCACCATGTCAGTCAATTATATGGAGAAAAATGCTGAAACACAATTTCTTTACAGCTGAAGAAAGAAAGACATGAACATCTTGGATGACAAGGGGGTGAGTACATTATATGTGAATCTTTGTTTTGGAAGTGGACTTCTTCTTTAAATGTTTAAATCTTCTCAACAAAACCTGCCCAATTGCATTTGAGGGGGGTCCCCCATTAAAAATCGCATTCCAGGGGATAAAACACAGTTTTTTTTGCTGGGTTTCCCCTAGTAAATTCGCATTTTAAATGTTTAACCCAACCAGGGTTGCCAGGTTTTCACAACAAAATCCCCAATTGCATTTTGAGGAAAAAAGTGTTCCGGGGGATAAAATACACGTTTTGTCGGGATTGCCAGGTAAATTCGCATATAGGGGCTAAATATGACGTTATTGGGGTCGATTGAACCCGCAGACATCAAAAACAACCCATGGCAACAGTGTTAAAGTAGCCGCAAACTGTGAGAAAACCGTGGACTTGGCAACACTAAACCCAACCTTCCGGGTAGTTTTATTAACTGAACTTTTGTTAAAATTTCTATATGGCTGGCTCAAAATGAACCCAAAATACACTACGAGTCAAAAGTTTTTGAACTGTAATTTTTTTTTATTTTTTTTTATTTTTTTTTTTTTAAGGTTTATTTTTGGCGTTTTTATGCCTTTATTTGGATAGGACAAGTGTAGAGGGAAAGGAAGCGAAGTGGGAGAGAGAGAAGGGGGTGGGATCGGGAAGGGTCCACGAGCCGGGATTCAAACTCGGGTCGCCCACAGCGCGATGGTGCTATATGTCGACACGCTAACCACAAGGCCATTGGCGTCGACAAACGATAAGATTTTTAATGTTTGTAAAGAAGTCTCTTCTGCTCACCAAGCCTACATTTATTTGTACAGTAACATTTTAAAGTATTTTTACTATTTAAAATAGCTTTCTATTTGAATATATTTTAAAATGTAATTTATTCTAGTGATTTCAAAGCTGATTTTTTAGCATCATTACTCCAGTCACACGATCCTTCAGAAATCATTTTAATATTTTGATTTGCTGATCAAAAACATTTATTATATAATGCTGAAAACTGCTGAGTAGAATTTTTTCTGTCTATGCAGGATCAGAAAGCTCTTGAATTTCATCAAACATATTTCCCTTGCCATTACATATAAGTAAATAAGTAAAATAAAATAAAAAAGGATATATATTTAAATATATTTAGATATTTGAACTAAATGTTAATTAAAAGCACTGCTCTCTAGGAAAAGTGTGTGAAAATACAACATGAAGGAATTTTCTATATTGATTCTAACAGGTGTTTTGTTTGTATTTTAAATTATGCATTGCATTGATATTGTGTTTTGGGGTTGCATGAATCTGTAAGCATAACATAAAATGCATTGTTTTTTTTTTTCTTCCTTGCAGTGTGTATGTGCAAACAAATCTTGAATTAATACCAGAGGGCATTTACTATAGATGGATGAGGACTCAGCTTAATATTAGAGGCACTGTAATAAAGTAAACGTCAGCAAAGAAGGCTAAACGTGAGAGAAACAATCATGAGCTTATGAATTTTTTATAAAAAAAAAAAAGAAATGGTTTTCTGGCTGCAGCCAGAGTATCAAAGGCCCTGGACTTAATGCACCTTAACACCTCAAGGGAGCCACGTATTAGATGCATTACACAAATTAGCATTTTTACATCACATAATCTGTGCACAGCCAAACACACACAGCCCTGCTGAACCAAATAGGAACATAGCTGTACTTTCCTCACTCTTCATGACTCCTTGTGCATTTTTTTTTTTTTGATATGTTTATTCTGTTATAGCACTGCTTTATCATTCAATTGTTCTTGCTCTCAGTTTATTCGACTGGGGTCTTTTGTACATGCCGTGCCCACTGTGACAGCTCAGTGTGTTCTCCAGCACATTATCTCATCATCATTAGGGAAGGCAGTGCAGCGAATGAAATTAACGAAGAAACGTAATCAGTGCATTTCGCTTTTTTTTTTTTTCTCTGTGCTGTTCAGCGGCCACGCACCAAGCCATGCAGCTCAGACAGAGAGGCCGCTTGTGATTTCCTCAACGGCACTTCACCATCAACAAAGAACAAATGAACTAGCAGGGAGAGGAAAGGGCTTATTGGTGAAAATGGTCTGAATCGGCATGCGCAGGGGGTTTTAGTGATGTTGTAAGTGATTTTTGCTACCTTCCACTAGACTCATTTAATTTGACCACCACCATCACATATCTAATACCACACATCACTAAAGATTAAACAAAAATATCTTGTTTAACTGTATGAGAACCAGTGTTGGGGGTAACACGAGTTACATAATCAGATTACGTTTTTAAGTAACTAGTAAAGTAACAGACAATTTGTACATTTAAAAGAATTTAGTTACCTTTTCAAAAAAGTTACTTTAGTTAAAAAAAATTACAAAAAAATCATTTTTTATTGCTATAAGAGCTGTCAAACAATTAATCGTGATTAATCGCATCCAAAATAAAGTTTTTGTTTACATAATATATGTGCGTGTACTGTGTGTGTGTGTGTGCGTGTACTGTGTGTGTGTATGTGTGTATATATATTTATATTAGGGCTGTCAAACGATTAATCGCGATTAATCGCATGCAAAATAAAAGTTTGAGTTTGCCTAATATATGTGTGTGTACTGTGTGTAATTATTATGTATATATAAATACAAACACATTCATGTATATATTTAAGAAATATTTACAAGTATATGTATTTATTATCATTTTTATATAATTTATATTATATATAATTTTTTTTTTTTTACATAAATAACATATTTCTCTTAAATATAAACATTAATTTGTGTGTATTTATACATACATAATTACACACAGTACACACACATATTAGGCAAACTCAAACTTTTATTTTTTTTGCGATTAACCGCGATTAATCATTTGACAGCCCTAATATATATATATAAAAACAAACAAACAAACATAACATATTTTCCTTAAATACATCCATGCATGTGTGTGTATTTATATATACATAATAAATATACACAGTACACACATATATATTATGTAAACAAAAACTTATTTTGGATGTGATTAATCGTGATTAATCGTTTGACAGCACTAATTGCTATCCATTTAGTTTTTATTGGCAAGCCGAGCCTAGGTGAGAAAAAGTAACTCAAAAGTAATCTAATGCATTACTTTCCATAAAATATAGCTAAGTAACACAATTAGTTACTTTTTTAGGGAGCAACACAATATTGTAATCCATTAATGAAGTGTGTATGACTTCCTTCTTTCAGTCAAATACAATCGGGGTTATATTAAAAACAGGGCTAGCGAATGATTAATCATGATTAATCGCATACAAAACAAAAGTTTGAGTTTGCCTAATATGTGTGTGTACTGTGTGTAATTATTATGTATATACAGTATAAATACATATAAATGAAAGTATAAATTTAGGAGAAATACGTCATTTATGGTATTTAAATATTTTTATTTATATATAATATCAATTATAGAAAATTATAATAAATACATATACTTGTAAATATTTCTAAAATATTTCTTGTACATGAATGTGCTTATTTTTATATATACATAATAATAATTACACAGTACACATACATACATTAGGCAAACTCAAACTTTTATTTTGTATGCGATTAATCGCGATTAATCGTTCGCCAGCCCTATTTTTAATACAACTCCGATAGTATTCGACTGAAAGAAGGAAGTCATACACGCAATGGGCAGGTGTTTCTTGTAAAAAAGTACAAAACAAGTCCAATAAAGCGCAATCATCCATAATAAAAAGTGCCTCACGTGGCTCTGAGGGGTGAATTAAGGTTAGTGCTGGTTAATGTTAATGGCAATTCTTTGGATAATGGTAGTTTTTTGGTCAGACGTAACTAAAAAAAAATGTACTTTCTATCTGCTTGTTCTCATCTTCACCTTTCTTGTAGTTTATACACAAATTTGCTGGCTTCCACAACACACCACTTTTTAACGAACCCATAAATGCTGACTTCAGTGGCCTTCCTGCGATTTGTTATTGTTCTTTTACACATGTGGGTCAGTTCAGGACTGTGACCAGTTCAAACTCAAGTCTTTTTTATAATATGAATAGTCCAAAAAAAAAATTAGCACTAAGCCTTACAGTGTGAAAATAGCTTAAATCTACAGATGACTTCATCACAGGGTCCAGGACAACAACACTTCTCCAAAAACATATCATACTGATGTCACCAACACAAACATATAAAAGCCAGAGAGACATATCCTGTTCTCCAATTGGCTAGTTTTCTATTCGTACGACTCTTTTTTTCATTGTTTACAGAGTGTATGAGTATCACAGAGTGTCACAGAGACAGGTGTAATTTCTCAGGGCACCTATTTCAGTGATATCCGTCAGGAAGTAGGGACAATTTATGTGTGGTATTTTAAAGAAGTCGCTTACTGGACCTTTAATATCACCTCCTCCTACGCACAAACACCCACAGCAACATATTCAGAACACACATGTATTTTCCTCATGTCTTTGTCAAGAGAGAGATAAAAGCATAACCTCGCATGAACTGCACACCAGTTCCTAGAAATAAACGCATCAGTGTTCTCAGCTTTAAAATGTATATCATTTTCATAGCAGAGTGCTGCACAACCATGTGTGAATCCTCCACCCCCATAAAAACAAAACAAAACAACATTTTTTTAAGTTTTGATATATTTATGGTAGGAAATGTACAAGATATCTTAAATGGATCATGATCTTTACTAAATATCCTAATGAATTTTTGGCATAAAAGAAAAATCGATACAATGTTTTGCCGGCTATTGCTATAAATATACCTGTGCTACTTATGACTGGTTTTGTGGTCCAGGGTCACATATCTTTGACACCATTTTATTGACATGAGCTGATCTTGTTCTGATCATCTCTCGAAAGCTCTCACCAGATACAGCTGAGAAACAGAGCTCTGTCACTCTTTTCAGTGGATGAAAGATGAAAGAGGAAAAGATGCAATGTCAAGAGAACAAACACGATACCCTCAACAGCACAGAAGAACACTTTCCCTATTTTTTCCTCCTCTCACTAGTGCTCATTTCTGCTGCACCCATCCTGTGAACACTGCAGGAGATCCAGCTCTATCTCTCCCTCACTACTGATAAACACCCATAATGGAAGAAGCCTTCACTGCATTCAATTGCTGGGATATAAGAAGTCCAGAAAATGTGCATGTTCAGAAGAAAGAACAGAAAGAAGTGCAAAAGATTATTGTGTCACAGCAGAATCCTGTATAATTTTCCTCATGGATGAAATTTAGCCACACTAATCACAAAGGCCGAGTACATCCGCTGACCCACACTATAACTGAGAACAAAATGGACTATGATATTTATGTCTGTCCATTCACCTTCATGTGTCAGCATATTTACCCTCACCTGAAACGTAATATTTCACAAGAGCACAGGAGAACAATGTCCTCTTAAGGACACATCACCTTCAGACAGAAGGTCTATATTTTTTAATCTACTTTACATTTAGGTTTAGAGATGTTTAATACTTTCAAGAAAGCAAAAGTTTAAAACATATGTTTACTTTTCAATGTACATGCCGTTTTAAATATAACTATACTTGAATTACACTACTAGTCAAAAGTTTTTAAACAGTAAGATTTTTAATGTTTTTTTAAAAAAGACTCTTTTGCTCACCAAGCCTGTATTTATTAGATCCAAAATACAGCAAAAGCAGTAATAATGTGAAATATTTATACTATTTAAAAGAATTGCTTTCTATTTGAATATATTTATATTTATAAAACGTAATTTATTCCTGTGATCAAAGCTAAATTTTCAGCAACATTACTCCTTCAGAAATCATTCTAATATGCTGTTCAAAATATTTGCTGTTCAAGAAACATGTATTCTTCTTCTTCTTCTTCTTCTTCTTCTTCTTCTTCTTCTTCTTCTTCTTCTTCTTCTTCTTCTTCTTCTTCTTCTTCTTCTTCTTCTTCTTCTTCTTATTATTAATAATAATAATAATAATATTTAAAACATCAGGAAACTGAAATAAAAAGCTTTTTGTAACATTATACACTATACCATTCAAAATCTTAGAGTATATATATATATATATATATATATATATATATATATATATATATATATATATATATATATATATATATATATATATATATTTTTTTTTTTTTTTTTTTTTTTTTTTTTTTTTTAAATCAAAAGTGATAATAAAAGACATTTATAATGTTACAATGTATCAGTTAAATGATGTTCTTCTGAACTTTCTATTCAAAGAAACCTGAAAAAAAAAAAAAAAATTCTACTCAGCTGTTTTCAGCATAATAAAAATAATAATAATAATAATAATAAATGTTTTTTTGAGCTGCAAATCAAAACATTACAATGATTTCTGAAGGATCATGTGACTGGAGTAATGATGCTAAAATAAATAAATTTTAATAAAATAAATTTTCAAATTACATTTTAAAATACATTTCAAATGGAAAACAGTAAAAATAGTAAAAATAGTAAAAATATTACTAAATTTAACTGTTTTTGCTGTACTTTGATTCACAATATTGCAGGCTTGGTGAGCAGAAGAGACTTCTGTTTAAAAACTTCTGACTGGTAGTGTATTTTATTGTAAATGATTTTAAAAGCTAATAATTGTTAAAAACGTTGATTAATAATTGTAGACTAAGAGTATGTGATTCTGGCTGTGTTTGGGTAATTAAAACTCTCAAATAGAACTGCCTTCACAAATCAGACTGATAAATGAAGCTAATTATAAAAACCAAACAACTAGAAAATTAAATGTACCAACTCATTAACCATGCAACTTAAACTCCAAATCCATTTGTTGATGGTCGATCAACTGAGGACCAAAAAAAGAAGATCCGATTTTTTTTTTATTTCTATCAGCAGCACACCAGGACACCTCAGGAATTCCACCGGTTTTATCAAGTTTTCAGTTTTAATGGGGTTTTATTCTTGCACACTAGCTGAGACACTACTTTAGAAAAAAAAAGCTGAGGAATAAAAGGATTCTTAGGAGTAAAGAGAACGTGAACACTGAGATAAATGAGAGAGCCAACGCAACACAGGGCCAATCACCGACTGAAGAATCCTGCAGAGACAGGCACGAACCTCTAGAAGAGCAATGAAAGAGAGAGGAAAAACACACAGACAAAAAGAGAGAGAGAGAGACACTGTGAACCGTGAGACATCTGGGCGGTGCCTCAAGAGACGCAATGGGTCTCTGCAGCACGGTATAGTGTGAGCGTGGCTCTGCTCTCAGGAGCAACTCAGGTGAACAAAGCGGCTTAACCTCATGCAGCATAGTGTTACTACTATAAAACTAAAACTAGTAAAATTAAAAATTAAAATAAAGCTGCATAGGGATAGTTCACCCAAAAATGAAAATTCTGTCATTGATTATTCACCCTCATGTCATTACGAACTGTAAGACCTTTGTTAATCTTTGGAATACAATTGAAGATATTTTTGATTAAATCTGAGAGCTTTCTGACCCTGCACAGACAGCAACGCAACTACCATGGTCAAGGCCCAGAAAGATAAATAGTACATGTGACACCAATGGTTCAACCTTAATTTTATCAAGCTACGAGAATACTTTTCCCAAGCAAGCTCTCGGATTTCCTCAAAAATCTCTTATAAAACCCATATTTTCAATGTGCTTTGGACTTTTGGACATCTTTGTTTTTCACAAGGCATCCAAATGCAACGAACAAGCACTCACTAGAACTCCACAGACAGTTATTCTCACAGCACTGCAGTAATGAACAAGCGCAAACCTTTCTGGATCATTTGGAACCAGTAAAAGCATAAGAAAACGAGACCTTTGCTTGGACGGGTCCATAAGACAGGGAAATATCCAGCTTTGCTACAGAGAGCGTGAGCACGCTCACGGGTTGATGGATGAATGCAAAATCAAATATGTTGATGTGGGTACATGAGGTGGTTAGCAGTGTTGTTCTGTTGTCTGATCAGACTGAAGAGCAGAGCTAAACCGCCAGAGTGATCTGAGGACAAATCAAGCCTTGATCTGATTGAATGAGATGGAAGAGGGAGAGAGAGGAGTGAGGAGGACATAGATGTCTTCATCAGCTTCAAACAGAACGCCCACCACCCGTTCACTGACCGGCTGAAGCTTATTGCACACAAAAATGGAAAGAGCTCATCCAAGTAACAATCTGAATGGCTGGGTTATCAACATACACCAAAAGTAAAGCGAATATTTGCATCACATTATTGCTCTAGATTACTCATGAGATGTCTTTCCATGTCACTCGTGTGAATAAAATCATCATGTAATGTTCTCCTCCATTTTCTGATTCAACCGGACACGTCAAACTGGACATGTCAAGAAGCTTTCAGCTGATCGGCTTGTGCAGCAACGTGTCATGCGAATTTTCCATTTGAGTTGAAATTTTTCAACTTGCACGGAAGACACGACTGAGGCATATTTTTGCTCGTTCATAGCAACCGCATCACCCAATTTGCGTCATTTTTTAATGAATTTACATCTATTCGCGTCTTTGCATTGACTTTGTATGTAATCCATTTGCATGAATAATTCAGTTCACACACCATCGCGTTACTCCAATTTATTCACGGGATGTTTTTTGCATCACTCGCACCAATGAAAACAATAAAAAGCATTTTCTGATACAACCAGACATGTCAAACCAGACGGGTCAGTAAGCTCTTTGTTGATTTACTTGCCCGAAAGACACAATTGAGGCGTATATAGTGCGTTCATGGCAGCCGAGTTGTGACGTAGTATGTAATTCACTCACGTAATTCATTCTCGTATTTGCTTTGACTTTGTATGTAATCAATTTGCGCAAATAATTACATTTGCACCAATAAAAACAATAAAAAGCATTTTCTGACAACTGGGCATGTCAAAACGCACTGGTCAATAAGTTCTTTGTTGATTGACTTGCACGGAAGATGCGACTGAGACATACATTGCGCATTTGTGGCAACTTTGTTGCCAATTTACATCATACTCATCACCCGGCACGAATTTGCAACTATTTGAGTCTTTGCATTGACTTTGTATGTAATCTACTGGGGCAAATAATTACATTTACATTTAGTGTGCACACACCATTGCGTTACTCGCTCTAGTTTATTCAAGTGATGTCACCAATAAAAACAATAAGCAGCATTTTCTGATACAACCAGACATGTCAAACTTGACGCATCAATAAGCCCTTCGTTGATTTGCTTGCATGAAAGACATGATTAAAGCATATATTGTGTGTTCGCAGCAATCACGTCACCCAATTTGCGTCATTCGTTTACTCACGCAAATAAAGAAATTCGCTTTCGGTGTGAACACACAATTACTCTGTGTAAATACCAAAAGCAAAGCAGATATTCGCTCTAGATTACAGGATGTTTTTCATGTCACTGGCACGAATAAAAAGATCATGTAATGCCTCCTCCATTTTCTGATGCAGCCGGACGTGTCAAACTGGACGTGTCAGTAAGCTTTTCGCTCATTGGCTTCCGTTACAAGTGCCATGCAAATTGTCTGTCTGAGCTGAAATGTTTCAACTTGCACAGAAGATGCATTTGAGGTGTATACTGTGCATTCGTGGCAATCGCGTTGCGATTTGTATGTAACGTACTTGCACAAATAATTTAATTTGCTTCTAACGTGCACACACCATCATGTTACTCACTCTAGTTTATTAGCAGGATGGTTTTTGTGTCACTCACACAAATAAAAACAATAAAAAGCATTTTCAGATACAACCGGACATGTCAAACCGGATGGGTCAATAAGTTCTTTGTTGATTGACTTGACTGAGACATACATTGCGTGTTTGTGGCAACTTTGTTGCCAATTTGCATCATACTCATCACTCGGCACGCATTTGAACGAGTCTTTGCATTGACTTTGTATGTAATCTACTGGGGCAAATCCGGATTTGATTACTCACGGGAAGTTTTTTGTGTCACTTGTGCAAATAAAAATCATCACATAATGCACTCCTCCATTTTCTGATACAAATGGGTGTGTCAAACTGGACACGTCAGTAAGCTTTTCGCTGATTGGCTTGCGCAACAATGCGAATTTTCACTCGAATTTACATTTTTCAACCTGCACGGAAGACGCATTTGAGGCGCATATCAAACATTCGTGGCAATCGCGTCATGATTTGTATGTAATCAACTTGCGCAAATAATTCTATTTGCTTTTGGTGTGCACAACCATCACGTAACTCACTCTAGTTTATTTGCGGGATGTTTTTCGCATCACTCGTGCCAATAAATACAATAAAAAGCAATTTCTGGTACGACCGGACATTTCAAACTGGACGTGTCAATGAGCTCTTTATTGATTTGCTTGCACGGAAGACATGATTGAGGCATATATAGGCACATATTCTACTATTTAAAAATATCAGATTCCTGTCATAATTTCTTCAAGTAAAAACAAACTTTCGTTTTGGGTTGTAGCGAAAAACTGAACACAGTCACAGAAGACGCAGACTTCACATATAAAAAACATTCTGTCTGCAATTTAATATTTACAGACATTAGACATTAGACATGTTGCAGTTTGATTAACAGCACTACTTTTGATTTATTCATCCAAAATTTGCCAAACTCTGTGACATTCCATGTTATACAATAAATTTATGACTGGATTCCATTTTCCGCATCAACTTCAGCTCTACACTCTTTCCTTTATTGTATTGTCTTGTTTGTTTATTTAGTTTATTTCTCAAAAATTTTTAGAAAAGTCAACTGAGAGGATGTTGATATTTACTGAAAAAGCAATATACTGTAGATTATACCCCAATACAGAGGTATGTTATATATAGACATCCCGAAGAATCTGAAGCGGAGTGTGTGCTACTTCAGCAAAGCAGCTGGAGATAATCATCTACCTTTGTTGACTTGAAAAGGCGAGTTCCGCTCACCCTGCTTTTTGCATGCTCAATCAGCACCGGCTAATTTCACCCCCCACAGGAAAGGCTCACGTCCGCTTTAAGCTGCCCCCTCCGGGTCTCCAAGCACCTTGTGAGGTGTTAAAGATGCCACTCAAGCACATAAATACAGCCAACAAACCATGTCAAATTGTTTACTTCAGTAGAGCCCATTTCCCTCCACCAGCTACAGAGCGAGTACACATGCTCACAGAAGACAAATTCATACCTTTCTTTTGCCTTCATCCATTTATCCATCCCTCCATCAATCAACCTATCAGTTAACCATTTACAAGTATATTGCAAAAACCAAACAAAACACACAGAAAGTGTATGCATAGACTATGAGATGTAGCTTAGACTACTGTACGGGCACATTTAGTGTTCATACTTTGACTGCATGATTTACTTTTAGGATTCCCCCAAAATTCAAGATAAGAGGGCAAATATGCCCCAGTATGACTTTTATGTCTTTTATATTTATACCATCTGATATAGTTAATATCACACAAAGAGTAGTTTTTTCTGCAGATATCAGTACAACTGCAAGTGTGATATTGATTTTATAAAACAGACAATAAACAAGAAGTTAATATTAACTTTAGAAGTTAATATTGACTTACATTTTAGACACAAGTTCCTGTTTTTGCTCTATTTCATCAACAAAAATAGTTTCAAACAAAGCCAGAGCAAAAGGTTTTGTATGGAAGCCCATTTTCACCACTAAATAATTTTTTTTTTTTTTTTTTTTTAAAAGTCATTGCAACTTTTTCTCTCACAATTTTGACTTTTTTTCTTGGAATTGTGAGTATACATCTTCTCAAAATTTTGAGATATAAACTCGCAATTTTTAAGTCAGAACTGCATGACATAAATTTGCAATTGCAAGATATAAAGTCACAATTCTTGCGAGAAAAACTCTTAATTGTGAGAAAAAAGTCAGACTTGCAAGATACAAACTTGCAATTGCAAGAAAAAAGCCAGAATTGTGAGAAAAAAGGTCAGAAAAATTGTAATTTTTTTTTTATTCTTTAATCTCATAATCCCGACTATTTCACACAATTGTGTTTGTATCACACAGTTTTGACTTTATTTCTCAGAATTGCGAGTTCACATCTCACAATTGTAATTTACGCAATTGTGAGTTTATATCAGAATTCAGAAGTCAGAATTGTGATAAAAACTCTCAATTGTGAGAAAAAAGCCAGAGTTGAAAGATACAAACTTGCAATTGCTAGAAAAAAAAAAAAATTCAGAATTGTGAGAAAAAAAAAGTCAGAATTAAAGTTATCTCGCAATCCTGACTTTATTTCTCACAATTGTGAGTTTGTATCACACAATTCTGACTTTATTTCTGAGAATTGCAAGTTTACATCAATTTATATCAGAATTCAGGAGTCAGAATTTCAAGTTTGTATCATGTAATTCTCAAAAAAAGTCAGAATTGCATGATGTAAGCTCACAATTGCAAACAACTGCGAGGAAAAAAGCTAAATTGTGGGATAAAAAAAGTCGCAATTACCTTTTTTTTATTTTTTTTTATTCAGTGGCGGAAATGGCTTTTGTAGTTTTGAATCTCTGAGCAACACACGACTGTTTCGTTACTGAAACAATCAGCTGTTTGAACGAATCAGCTGAATGAATGACTCAGTGATTCATTCATGCAGTGATTTGCCATCACCTACTGGTAATTTTAGGTTTATATTTAAAAGTGTATTTTTTTTTTTTAAAAATCGCACACCCCTAGCCAACCATTCTTTTTCGTACATTTGGGTAGAAACTAAAAACGTACAGTATGGACATATTGGCCTAATCTAAAATGTAAGTGGTTACACATTTACAGCTATAGAAATGAAAAAGTGTAGGCTTGTTTAAAATGATGTAAGCTTTTGAAATGAGCCAGCACCAGAAGTCACATAGAACAGAATGAAATGAAGTTCCATTAAAAATGCAGTTAAAAACAAACTCATTAATCATACATACAATACAATCAAATGAATTAAATATTCATGAATTAAATGAGGATTCGTAAACATTTGTACATCTGTAATGATGTTTAAACAAATGATTACAGACGCTGTCAATGTTCTATGTTTTAGTGTCAATGCAAATGTGGTACAATCCATATCTGTTTCTATATCTCTCCATCTCAATATCTATATCCATCGATCAGCATGTGTGTTTAATAGAATACAGTACATCCATCCATCATGAAAATGTAGCGGAATCGTGATGTCCTAAAGTACGTGGTTTTTATTTGGTTGTCTTCTTTCCTTCCTTAAAGTAAAAGCCTTTCTCTTTTCTGTCTGCTACAAATATAGGCCATTCATACTGATTTTTCTCACACGGCTACACTGCCTACACAGCACCATGCAAGCTCAGAATACAAACGGTTACCAATAATGCAACAACGCAATCGCACTTGAACACAAACAAGCCTGAAACACAACTCTCCCCATGGAGACCGGTGATAAAAACAATCCGCTGATATTACAGCAGAACGGTATAGCAATACCACTGTTTTTATTGTTCAGAATTACTGAGACAAATCAAATATGTAATCTTAGCCTTAAAGCCATTAAAGATGGCATTCAACATTATGGAAATGCTCTCAATCTGTTTTCTGACCCACTGATGATGAGTATACTCAGGAATCTTGTTAATAAAATAACTAATAATTTTGCAATTGCATGTAGTGATGCAAAAATTACACACTTCATCTTCAATTAAAAGAATTTAGTTTTCTTTTCATTGATGCACCTGAGATTTTAAACTCATGCTGTCTTCTGCACTCCAGGGTCTGTCAGTAAGCAAACGGCAGACTTATACCAGTCAAACAAGGGAGGTGTTATGAGTATTGAACATCCTCCTTTAGCCAAAAAGGACTGAAATGTCAAGTTTCCCTGTACTGTGCTATAGTGCAGCCATCAAACACCATGAAGTGCATTTCTACGCCCATACACAGTTATGATATCATTTTATGCTTGGCACAGTCCATAGAATCAAATTTTTGCAAGTATTAAGGCAGAAATGTCAGGCTAGACATGTGGCCCTGTTCTGTTTAATTTAATTGACAAAGTTCAAAGTCATCTGCGGTGTATACAGCAATATGTTGTTGCTGGCAAAACCTATTAAAATGTCTGGCAGTAATAACTCAGCCAGGACTGTTGAAATTGGAGACAATAATCTTTATCAGACTATAAATATTGATATCAACTGTGCTGATGAATATCCATGATTGCTAAATTTGCTTATAGATGCAGTAGCACATAAAAAGTCTCTCAGAAAACTTCAGTCACTAGTATTAAAGGGGTCATTGGATGCAAAATTCACTTTTACATGTTGCTTGAAAATAAATGTGTGTTGGCAGTGTGTGTACACAACCATCTTATAACAATAAGATGGCTTTAATTCCTATAAATCATAACCACTTTTTCAGATCAAGCCATTGTCAGATTCTTTCGATAAAATAATTTATTACTATTTTTACTATGGGTCAAAACATTATCAGCGCCAATATTAAGCATTTTACGGTTATCGTATAATCATTTTCAAAACCAAATTGCAGATAAAATAATTTAAAAAAAAAAAAAAAAAAATGTCCGTAAACGTCCGTCCGTAAAAAATGAAAAAAAAAAATATATGTTTTTGTCAGAACCCTTCTTAATTATTCTTAATTTTGACTTTTACAATCAATTACTGTTTTTACTAGGCATCAACTGATTATCTGCACCAATATTAAGCATTTTCTGGTTATTGGTCATTTTCAAAACCGATTTGCCAATAAAGTAATTTAAAAGCATTTAAAGAAAATTTTTTCAGAGCCCTTGTTATTCTTAATTTTGACTTTTACAATCAATTACTGTTTGTACCAGGGGTTGGCCGATTATCTGTGTCGATATTACGCATTTTATGGTTATCAGTATCAGCCATTTTCGAAACCATTTTGCCGATAAAATAATGTAAAAGCATTCAAAGAATGTTTTTGTCAGAGCCCTTGTTATTCTTAATTTTGACTTTTACAATTAATTACTGTTTTTATGAGGGGTCAACCAATTATCTGTGCCGATATTAAACATTTTATGGTTATCGGTATCGGTCATTGTCAAAACCGATTCACCGATAAAATTATTTAAAAGCATTTAAAGAAACTTTTTGTCAGAGCCCTTGTTATACTTAATTTTTACTTTTACAATTAATTATTGTTTTTACTAGGGGTTGACTGATTATCGGCACTGATATTAGACATTTTTTGATTATCGGTATCGGTCATTTTCAAAAGCAATTTGCAGATAAAATAATTAAAAAGCATTTAAAGAATGTTTTTGTCAGAGCCCTTGTTATTCTTAATTTTGAATTTTACAATTATTTACTGTTTTTACTAGGGGTTGACCGATTATCGGTCCTGATATTAAGCATTTTATAGTTATCGGTCCTTTATAAAACCGATTTGCAGTTAAAATTATTTAAAAGCATTTAAAGAAACGTTTTGTCAGAGCCCTTGTTATTCTTATTTTTGACTTTTACAATCAATTACTGTTTGTACCAGGGGTCAACTGATTATCTGTGCCGATATTACACAATTTACGGTTATCGGTATCTGCCATTTTCAAAACCGATTTGCAAATAAAATAATATAAAAGCATTTAAAGAACGTTTTTTTGTCAGAGCCCTTGATATTCTTAATTTTGACTTTTACAATTAATTACTGTTTGTACCAGGGGTCGACCGATTATCTGCGCCGATATTAAGCATTTTATGGTTATCGGTATCGGTCATTTTTTTAAAACCAATTTGCCCGATAGAATAATGTTAAAGCATTCAAAGAACGTTTTTTGTCAGAACCCTTGTTTTTCTTAATATTGACTTTTACAACTAATTTTCATTTTTACACAAGACATATATTTCGGTTCAAAATATCTGTCTACTTGAACTATAATAATCGGTATTGTATCGGCCCTGAAAAAAATCATATCAGTCGACCCCTAGTTTTTACTGTATTTTTTAATCAAATAAATGCAGCCTTGGTGAACATAAGACGCTTTTCAAAAACGTTACAACATCTTATCATCCGCAAAACTTTGAACGGTAGTGTATGTACACATGCATAGTAATTTATTTGGCCACTGTACTGTGTCACTATTTTCAGCATCTCGCTCCATGAGCAGAGTCGAGTCAGGCCTTGAGACCAGTGAGATCCGTTCCATTCTGTTGAGTTCCATCCAGCTGTCATTATTAAATCATTTAATTACATAATTTCATAATTAAAACATTTCACAATCTTAAACAGTGTGCATTCACTTCAGAAATAGCTTCTGTGCTGCCTTTGTCACTTTGTTTCTTGGTTAAAATGCAACTACTCACAGCTGCCAAACAATTCATTTCCAAACAAGTTGAGCAGAAGCAGAGATAAATTTCTGGATATAGGAGTCAACATTAATATCTCCATTCTGTCCTCCTCACTCTCTCTCTCTCCGTTTCCTGCTGATGTAATCCTCTAGTTCAGTTCTGACGTCACCTCTACTCCAGCCAATAGCATTTTCCCTGCACCATGACATGGGTAAACACCAGCCACGCACTAGTGAGGTTGCTCTTCATGAAACATTCAGGCCTAGCACACATTTTAATCTTTAATATCCCGACCGTAGCAACAGTGTAGAATGATCTGTGAGCACACACTGTGACAGCAGCCAGTCTCGCATACACATCAACAAACAAACACACATGCATGACGGCACACGCTCACATGCTTGAACTTCATGCTGTGCAGCATTTACAGTGAGCAGAGAAAGAAACACTCCGTCCGTGAAGCATATGCCCGGTGTGTGTTTGTCACTGTGAGTGTGTCTTCAGCTGCACTGATGCAGTGATGACAGCGCAATACTGAGCCCGGGAACAAACTGCACTGCCGTGCTTCTGGAACACACTGTCTCTTTTATCCAAGCAATGTCTCTTAACTACAATTTACTAACTGGTGGACTGAATTTCAAGGCTCAACAATAAACATTTCTATGCTTTGTCAGTAGTGCCAATAGTTATGACATAAAAATACAAACAAACAAAAAAGATGAAATATACACACCTTATTCTTCAACGTGGAAGTAAGTCTATGGGCGAGACTTCCAGTTCATTAGCTGCTATAGGGAAATAACGAGAAGAATAACAACGTGCAGTAAATGGTAAAACTATTTGCACTACAAACCAGCGTGTGTTCATAATTAAGATAATACATTAAAATAATATGGTAAGACACCAATTTGCAATATCAAGCAGCAAAACAAGCTGTTTTGTACTGCTAAAAATAGCTGGACGCGGATGAGACCAGAAGGCGAACCCCTAACATTTACAAATGGCCGTGCCTGCTCTTATGGCAAAAATAAGGTGGATAAATAATATATATTTTTAGCAATTTTTTTGCTAGGTACCAGGAAATATATTACTGTTTATCTTTAACTTTAAATTAATATAAGATATATACTGTATATCGATAAACACACATTTGATCAGTCATGTATCTTTGGAATAATTAAGATTTTAAACTGTTTTTTAATGCTTGCTATGGAAGAAGTCTCATAAAGACTGCATTTTGTTCATTTAAAAAAAAAAAAAAAAAAAAAACACCGTAAAAACAGTAATGTGAAATATTACTACAATTTAAAATAACATTTGAAAATATTTTAAAATGTTTTCTTCTTTTTTTAATTTTTTAAAAGCTATTACTTCTGCCTTTTTATTTTTTTTTTATATAATCAATTCAATGTTTTGTAACATCATATACACTACCAGTCAAAAGTTTTTGCACAGTAAGATATTTGATGTTTTTTAAGACAGTCTCTTCTGCTCACCAGGCCTGTATTTATTTGATCCAAAGTACAACAAAACGGTAACATTTTAAAATATTATTACTATTTAAAATAACTGTTTCTACTTGAATATATTTTAAAATGTAATTTATTCCTGTGATTTCAAAGCTGAATTTTTAGCATCATTACTCCAGTCACATGATCCTTCAGAAATCATTCTAATATTCTGATTTGCTGCTCAAAAACATTTATTGTTATTATTATATTTTCAGGGTTTTTTGATGAATAGAAAATTCAGACGAACAGCATTTATCAGTTTTTTTGTAATATTATAAATGTATTTATCATAACTTTTGATCAATTTAAAGCATCCTTCCTAAATGAAAGTATTCATTTATATAATTTATCTATATTTTTTTTATACTGATATGCTTTTAAATAGTATAGTGTATGATGTTGAAAAGCTTTTTATTTCAAATAAATGTTGATATTTAGATCTTTCTTTTTATCAAAGAATCTTGAAAAAATGTCCTCAACTGTTTTTAAACATTGATAATAATAATAAAAAATGTTTCTTGAACAGCAAATCAGCATATTAGAATGATTTCTGAAGGAAAGGATCATATGACACTGAAGACTGGAGTAATAATGCTGAAAATTTAGCTTTGATGACAGGAATAAATCACATTTTAAAATATATTCAAATAGAAAGCAGTTATTCTAAATAGTAAAAATATTTTACAATATTACTGATTTCGCTGTATTTTGGATGAAATAAATGCAGGCTTAGTGAGCAGAAGAGAGTTGTTTAAAAAATAAATAAATAAATAAATAAATAAATAAAAATAAAACACAACACAACAACAACATTAAAAATCTTTTGAACAAACTGGAAATTCAATCCTTCACTGACTAGCATTTCAAGTTGCACAGCATTTTATTCAAGATTACTATACGGTATCACATAAGACTGCAGGGTTAGTCAGAATCCAGACACTGACCCCTTGTTGGTGACAAGTGAAGTTGGGAAAAAAAGCACTAGACTCACATTCTGAAAGAGAGCTATTATACAAGAGCGAAATAAGAGATTACACACAAGCACTAAAGGAGCACATTAACCAATACAACTAAAGACTGTATATGGTCTGCTCTGAAAGCCAGCCAATGAAACGAGTCCAGCATTATCCCCAAAAGAACAAGCCGAGCAATGAAATCACCAGCTTTTAATTAAAAGAATCTCAGGTCATAGTAACCTGGACAGATTCCTTTCAAACGACATTAGAAAGATACTGAAAAGGACTGTCATAATATACTACACCTAAATATTACAAACAGTTACAAACCAAGCAGTTTCGATACAAATTCTCAGAGGGCTGTAACAGAAGCATCAGCAGGGCTGAAGAGCAGCCGGCGTGGGAAAGAGAGAATGAGGTCAGGTACAGGGGGAAAGACAGAGAGCTTGAGGTCTTTGTACAACGTCACTTTCATCCACATTATTGGCAGGTTTCCATTACAAGCCAGTGTTGGGAAAGGTCAGTGTGAGAACAACAAAATTCCATCTATTTATTTGCAGTGTAAGGACCATTTGTCAATTGTTACAGTGTGTGCAAAGGGACTTCCACACTACTAACCAACACATTAGTCCAGGGGAAGTCACCCTAGCAACTGTGAAGACCCCTAATACCATGCGTATTTGAGCACTCAGCCCCTTGCTGTTGAATCAACTTTAGGAAGGTCTCCTCCCCCTACTTTCTATTTCAATAACCCCTTCTGTTTTCAAACTTACATACTAAATATGTACTACATACTTACATGCTGCACTAAATGCTCTCCATTGACGTTTCTGTGCTAACGTGGTCACAAAAACGAATCGTTTGCATGCGTTTTTAACCATTTCGGTTTAAAAGCAAGTGATTTTGAGCTGTTGAAACAATTGGCAGTGAAAGAAAGGTTTTTTTGCCTCCTTATAGGCTTTGAATGGTTAAAGGAGAAGTCCACTTCCAGAACAACAATTTACAGATAATGCACTCACCCCCTTGTCATCCAAGATGTTCATGTCTTTCTTGCTTCAGTCGTAAAGAAATTGTTTTTTGAGGAAAACATTTCAGGATTTTTCTCCATATAATGGACTGATATGATGCCCTGAGTTTGAACTTCCAAAAGGCAGTTTAAATGTGGCTTCAAACAATCCCAAATGTGGTTGTAAACCGAGGAAGAAGGGTCTTATCTAGTGAAACAATTGATTGTTTTCATTAAAACAATACAATTTATATGCTTTTTGATGTCAAACGCTCGTCTTGTCTTGCTCTCCCTGAACTCTGTTCTTTCCGGTTCATGACAGTTAGGGTATGTTGAAAAACTCTGATCGTATTTTCTCCCTCAACTTCAAAATCGCCCTATATCGCTGTTTTACCTTTTTTTTTTTTTTTTACCACTGTATACGTTTCACTCATAAATATTTTTAGAAATATCTAAATTAACTTTCTATTCATCAAAGAATCCAAAAACATTAAGCAGGAAAAAAATGTTTTACACTTTTATAATAACAAGAAGAAGAAGAAAAAGAAGAACAATTGATTTATTAATTTAGCATTAAATTAGCATATTAGACTGATTTCTGAAGGGTCATGTGACACTGAAGTAATGGCTTCTGAAAATTCATCTTTGCAATCAGAGATTACATTTCAAGTATATTCATAAAACGGTTATTTTAAATTGTAATAATATAATCACAATATCACTTTTTTGCTGTATTTTTGATCAAATAAATGCAGCCTTAGGGAAACCTTCAAAAGCATAACAAATTAAACCTTCTCAAAACATTTAGATTACTAGATTATAAGATTAATACATTTTGATTATCGTTATTAAATTATTATACATTTGTCTATCTATCATCTAACGCTCATTTAGCATTCATCTTTATACACATTAATAATAATAAACATTAGTAGTGGGCTAAATGACCAAAACCTTATATTATAATATGAATAATTTTAGTTCATGGTAATGATATTAAAAATAAAAACAAAGACGCAAATAAACAGTAATTTAATCTAAAGTAGCGAGTCATTCCGTCTTTTCTTTTAATGTTTGGTTAACATTGAGACAAGGGCTGGGCGATAATTCGATAACGATGATTTTTGCGATATAATTTTCCTCGATAAAACGATATGAAAAGTTCGATAAATGTTCGATACAATTTTTAAGTGCCAAAAGCGGAATGAAAGAGCGCGACTCATTTGAATCGCGCCACACGGACCGTTTATCCGCTCGGACCAAAGTTTAAATTGCCGCGCTGCACGAGCTCACTACACAAGATGTATTTATTATCTAGATGCGGCACGGACGCGCCTGGAAAAACCGAGCGCGTCGCGACCGCGTCACTTCCGTAATGAGCGTAGCTGCCGCGCGCCTACATTTGAAATAACGAACTTGAACGCGCAAAAAGACGCGATATGTAAATGGCTCCGTCACGCGAGCACTAAACAGCGCTGTAAGATCCAGTTCAGCGATGAACACAAATGACTCTGTGATTCAAACTAGTTTAAAGCTGTGTGCAACGAGACAGTCAGAAGGCTTTTCAGTCTACACATCGCCATCATTCACCATGGATTTACTGTAGTAACACTCACTGCATCATGGTATTGTGGCATCAATGTGGGATATTCACATTGAATTTTATTACAGGAATAATGGTATATAATTATAGTATGTATGTATTTGTGATTAAGCTATAGCATGTGTGCATTTATAGTGAATGTTTTTAGACTACCGTTTTTCATACAAATACCTATAAAACCATGTAGTTATATTTTTACCATGGTATTGAGGTACCATTATGTGTGGTTTTAACTGTGTTTATCGTGATTTAAAATGTATGCTTGCTACTATGGGAGACCAATGCTTAAAAAAAAAAAAAAAAAAAAAAAAAATGGGTCAAAATAAATTTAACCAAAAAATTACCTCTGCATCTTCAAGCTACTATCAAAAGTGCATTTCTAAGAGACAAAAAAAGTGATATTATTATTATTATTATTATTATTATTATTATTATTATCATTATCAGACAACCCAAACCCTGTTTCTTGATTTGAAACAATATAACTCATTAGAACATGCAGAAATTAATTTTTCTATTTAGATATTTATTTTGTTAAAGAAAATTAATGATCTGGTTTCTACAACTTTCACTTTGGAGCAAAAATATGACTTTAAACTTGAAAGAAATAGAGATTTGACATTTATCGTGATAATTATCGATATCGACTGATATGAAAAAAATTATCGTGCTAATTTTTTTTGCCCATATCGCCCAGCACTAATTGAGACAGATATATATTAAGACATACTGTAATGCAAGGATCTAATATAATTTTACACACCAGATTTTTCTCCAAATATTAACTAAATGTTCATGTAAGACATAATTGTTTGAATCACACCAAGACATATTACACAATAATGTACTTTATTGGGAGATTGCACACTCTCGGAGAGGCATGTCTTATGCACACGCTCTGCAAATGTCATTGTTTTCATCAGCATGGGTATGAAAATAATATTTCACTGTTTTGGACTCGAGAATTCGATATAAATATTCACGAGTGTGTGCATTCCGCCTCATTTTGCCAGCACGGGTCACATTTGTTAAGAAGACCATGTGGGAGGCCTGTGATATTTTGACTTAGAATATTACATAGAGCGTCTACTCAAGACAGCATCCTCGTGCATCCTCCTTTTGATCCATGACAGCAGTCTTAGGGTTCAAATCGGACATCTTCACTTTGAGGATTATCAGCTTTTTTCTATAAGTAGCAACATAATTATAAGAGACGTCTTTCATATAACCAACGCAAGGGTTTTTGCTGCTGGGGCTGATAGGCAGAAAGTCATGACGAGGAAGACACATCCCACTTTCAGCCTGATCTGTTGGAAATAAAGCTCCTTAAAGGGCCAGGGATTATTATGAGTGAGATTTCTTCACTCAAGTCCTCTTCAACCTCCCACATGCACAGATATATACGCTTCACACACACACACACACACGCTATAGGCATGGCAGGCTGGAATCGTTAAAGCAGCCGACACGCATACTCACACACGCTGTTTTTCAAAACAGCGAGAGATTACAGAGTCATTAATTTCATTCATCATCCCCTCATAAGATGATTTCCAACATGGTGGAGGAGGAGGCCAAAGAGAGCAGAACCAGCGGCGGTAAATCAGGGCTCAAACCCATTTTAGAAACACGATCACAATCATCAGAAGCAGTTGCTGCTTGAAAGCTCTAAAATATGGCATGATTTGCTGATAAAGGGCTCGGCTGTGTCTGCTTATTTACTCTAAGGCGGAACAAATTGGTGGGTTTAAAGAAATGGTTTAGCAGAGAGTGTGATATGTTGACCTGTCGTATTACATCATTTGGGCTGGTTAAACTTTACTCCTGCTGTCCTAGCCAGGCATGGTGTGATAAGTTTCCAGCATCAAGCTATTTGTGTGAATGTTGCAATGCAATAACAGCTTTCAAAACATTTGTTGTGTTATGGGTATGCATGATTTTGGATCAAACTGATTTCATATGGAAAGATATGAAATCAGGTAGTGTGAAAAACTGATTTCACACTACCAGTCAGAATGGCAACCAAGCACGACAAAAAAAAAAAAAAAAAAATGCAAAAAAGCCAAGTGAACTTGACAGTCAGTGACCAATGTGCATTTTTGCTGTAAGTGACCAAAGGAAATAAGTCATATGAGTGACATGGCTTATTTTATTATTTTTATTATAAACTAAACTTCATTATTATTTATTTTTATTTTATGATTAAATACTGTTTTCATGTATTATATCGTATTTACTTAAAAATTCTTTACATTTAAAAAAAAATTAAAAAATACATACAGAAAATATGTAGAATATTCAGTATAAATATATTATATTATATTATAACATAATATGACATTGTTTTCATGTATTATATTGTATTTACATAAAAATTCTTACATTTATAAAAGATAACATACATTTAGAACATATATAAAATATTCCATATAAATATAATATAATATAATATAATAATATATAATATAAGCCATGGCTTATTTTTTTCTTTTTATTACACAAACTATACTTCATTATAATTTATTATTATTTTATGATTAAATATTGTCATTTATAAAAATAAAATAAATACAGTAAATATGTAAATCAAAAATCAAAAATAAAATACATGCAGTAATTATGTAAAATAATCATTAATATATTATAATCATAACATATAATATAATACATAATGTAATATAATATATGACATTGTTTAAGCATTATATTGTATTTACATAATTCTTCACATTTAAAAAACAAAAAATACATACAGAAAATATGCAAAATTTTCAGAATAAATATAATATAATATAATATAATATAATATATAATTCAAAAGGCTTATTTTATATTTTATTATATAAACTAAACTTCATTATGATGTATTATTTTATGATTAAATATTATTGTCATGCTTTATATTGTAAATACATAAAAGTTCTTAACATTTTTTAATCGAAAATAAAATACATTGTAAATATGTAAATGTAAATATGTTAAATAATCAGTATTAATAATATAATATAATATAACATAACATAAATATAATATATAATAATATGCCATGACTTATTTTATTATTTTTATTATACAAACAATACTTCATTATAATTTATTATTATTTTATGATAACATTTTATTGTAATTAAATTTTTTTTTTTTATAAAATACATGGTGATTATGTAAAATAATCATTAATATATTATAATTATAACATATAATATAATATAATAAATATAATATAATATATGCCATGGCTCATTTTATTATTTTTATTATAAAAACTTACTTAATTATTTATTATTATTTTATTTTTATTTTATTTTATTATTTATTTATTTATTTGGAACATTGCGTAATATTATGAATTCCTTAATTGTCAAATTAATGTGTCTTTGCAGAATAAAAGTCAATTTCTTTAACAAAAATCTTACTGACTGCAAACTTCTATTCTATTCTATTCTATTCTATTCTAGGGAACAAAAAAAAAAATTACATTCATTTAGAAACTAAACAAGAAAAAAAAAAAAAAAAAACATACATGCATTAGAATTGCATTTGGGATCAGAGACGGTGCCTTGATTTTCTTCACAGACCCTGTAAAATCTCTGTAATTGTGCTCGAGTGATTCAAGAGGAGAGTACGTGCTGTTTGCATCCCAAACACACTCATGTTTTACACCGTGGGATCATTCACCTAGAAATAACACAGCATGTTCTGTCGCAAATGGCTGACACACAATTCCTTTTCCCTCTAAAACACATCTCGAAAACATTTCCTCAACACATTTCATGGTTAGAAAGAGCAATATGGCAATGAGTTTCGGAGATGCATCTTCAGCACGGTTGAGTGCACTTGCAATTAGTGCTAATTAGAGTTCCGGGGCACAAAACACAAGAAGTGATAAGCAGAGATGCCCGCATGTCCTCACAGGAATATGAGGCCGGAAAGTCCACCAAGGAAGCAACTGAATAACACCTAGAAGCGTACATCTTCTTCATGGCACAAGTACTCCATTATTTGTGTTTGTGTTTCGAGTACAATTACATGTGTGTGCTAATTTGCGATTCTCTTTCTCTTTTGTTCCCTCTCAACCCACTCATACAAACACGCTCTCATCATGTTCTCACTGTTAACAGCAGCCTAGCCGCAGTTGTCTGTGCGCTTTTTCACTGTGACCTGTAGATGTGAGAAGCTTGTAAATTGCCTGCAATCACTGAGAACAACAGCGAGGGAGAGGGACGCAAAGTGCTGCAGCCTCAGTAAAATTCAAATTGCCTCTGCAAGGGCATCTTATGATGAGAACTCGCTTTTCCCTCAGATATAGAGAGACCATACATAATTCATACCCGCTGAACTTCTAGGGTCATCCTAGTCATCACAAACTTTAAGTAAAAGACTGACGCAGGTCTGCTTTCATTTGTATTCCACTGAGAAGATCTGAAAACTGAAGTCATCTCACAATCTCATTTATCACAATTAATCTTAGAATATAGTTGATAAAAGTATCAGAAATGGACTTTATAGACCAATTTACTGTTTGCAAACAGTCATGACTTTTTTTTGTGGGCGGAGCCTATCTGGTTGCAGAAAATGACAGTTTTGAAGTGGCAGTCAATGGAAGCCATGGAATAAAAGAACAAAAAAGGTAAATTTGAGTTTATATTTCAAAATTCGGACTTTATTCTCACAATTCCGAGATTATATCTCAATTGCGATAAGAAAAATAAACTCGCCATTCTCTCTTTTGAGTTTATATATATATTTATATGGACGTTTTTCCCCTCAGAATGGACAAGCTCGCTATTGTAGAGTCAAATAGAGCTATAAAGTCCAAAATACGAAATATAAACTTGCGTTTGCGAGAAAAAAAGGCAGAATATGTGGAATAAAATAGGTTAATGTAAAATGTTATAGCTTTAAATAGTATTTCATGCTGCAACTGTAGGGCTAATATAATGTTTCCTATGAACTGCATATGTGAATATTATGTAAACCTATTGTTTAAATCAAATTTATGCTTTAAAAGTAGAGTAATCATAGCAGGTTTCACCCATAGTCTGCCTGTTTAAACATCTGTGTTTAGCTTCAAATGGCGGTTTTGACAACAGTTTTCAATAAAAATGATTTGCATTCTGATTCTGACATTCAAAGGCATTTTTTTCAGGAATATTTAAAAAAAATTACAAGCGACTGAAAATATACACTACCAGTCAAAAGTTTTTGAACAGTACGATTTTTAATGTTTTTCTGTTTACCAAGCCTGCATTTATTTTATCCAAAATACAGCAAAAGCAGTAATATTGTGAAATATTTTTACTATTTAAAAAAACTGCTTTCTATTTGAATATATTTTAAAATGCAATTTATTTCTGTGATCAAAGCTAAATTTTCAACATCATTACTTCAGTCTTCAGAGTCACATGATCCTTCGGAAATCATTCTAATTTGCTGATTTGCTGTTCAAGAAACATTTATTATTATTATTATTGTTATCAATATTCACAACAGTTAAGTAGATATATTATATATAAAAATTCAGCTTTGAAATCAAAAGAATAAATTACATTTTAAAATACATTCAAATAGAAAATAGATATTTTAAAAAGTAAAAATATTTCAACATTTTACTGTTTTTGCTGTATTTGGATCAAATAAAAGCAGGCTGGGTGAGCAGAAGAGACTTCTTTAAAAAAAAATCTTTGTGTCTAAAAACTTTTGACTATTAGTGTAAAAGACAAAGTCATTTTCACAATTAAGGCACAAAAAAAAAATTGCCATCAGGAAATTTTTTGAAATTGACATTTTTAAACTTATATTATACTTAAACTTATATTAGAAAAGTCTTTTTTCTGTCATCAGGAAAAACTTTTTTTTTTTATTTTCAGTCATTAATACAAATGACTGTAAAAATAAAGGACAAAGTCATTTATATACAGCTCATTTTCACAATTAGTGTACAAAAAAAGATTTTTGTCATCCAGAATTTTTTAAAACTTATATTTTCAGTCATTTATACAAATGACTGAACATCTAAATAAAGTCATTTATTTATGGCACATTTTCAGAATTATTGCATTTTTTTTTTCTTTCCAATTAAATTTTACAGTAACACTTTATTTTATGGTTTCTTAACTAGTTGCTTATTAGCATGCATATTACTAGAATATTAGCCATTTATTAGTACTAATTAAGTACACATATTAATGCCTTATTCTACATGACCTTATTCTACGTAGTTAATAGTGAATAAGTGTTCCCTATTCTAAAGTGTTACCAAATTTGCCTTTTATATTTTCAGTCATTTATACAAATCTCTGAAAATATAAAAGACAAAGTAATTTATACATGCCTAATTTTCACAATTAGTGCACAATTTATTTATCATTAGGAATTATTTTAAATGTAAATGTTTCAACTTTTATATTTTAATTCATACAAATGACTGAAAATATAAAGGATAAAGTGATTTATATACAGCTAATTTTCACAATTATTGCAGAAAAAGTTTTTTTTTTTTTTTGTCATGAGAATGCTTTTACATTTAATTTTTGAAACTTTTATATTTTCTGTCATTTCTGTCAAATGTATTGATAGTACACAACAATACAGCCTGCTAAACAGAATCCCATTTTTGTAAATGTCAAGTTTTATGCAATCCAGCTAATTAAATAAGTAAATATTAGTACATTTATCAAATGGTTTTATTTGCAAAATTGCAATAATTTTTTTTTTTTTATCTATATAATTTATTTAATAATAATAACAGTTGAAAAACTGTTTCAAAAACAGTGGAAATGAGGCATATGAGGCCCATTTTTGAACACAGACATGAACGTGCACTGTCCAAACTTCAATTGTTATAATTCGTGAACAAATACATTTCCTAATGTGATATTGAAGTACCATTTCGATGGTAATGCAATGTCAGATTTTAAAATAGGTTCAAGGTTTTAAACTTTCAACTGATACATAATTTATGATAATGTCTAAAACATAATAGGGAAAAAGGCACCGAAAAAAGACTTTTGTGACAAAGGTCAGAACTCCTGTTATGATGTAGATATTTGAGGTGCACTCTTGTCATAAAATAATCTATTTCTGTTCCTACATAATTTGTAACAACAAACAGTGGTAATATATCCATTTAGGAGTCTTAGATCTTTCCATCGATATATAGTTTTTCATGATTGGGATTTAATTGTAATATAGCAAAGTAAACTTAGGCGTCCCTCTGAGAGGACGGGTGACAGTTAAAAGGTTAACATTTGTACACATCATGTTTACTTAAAAAAAAAAAAAAAATTACTTCTGTACTTCTTTCTGATAATAATTCTTTCAAATATAGCTATTTAAGTCATCTGGTGAACATTTATGTGTTTTTCATATACTCTCTATATCACAAAAATATGCATTGTCAGTTTTTTTCCCAATATTCTCTTATTTTGAAGTGTCACTGATTATTGTTATGGCACTTTCAAGATGCTTTATTGTCATTTTTTAAATCAGACAACCCTGGTCACCATTCGCTTTCACTGCCCTATGATTTCCGTGATGCGGAAAACGCAAACGTAACGCGGAATCCAGTCATAAAAACGGAATTTACCGAATAACGCGGAATGTCACGGAATTTGTCAAAGTTTGAATGAATTAATCAAAAGTAGGTCATTACACTTAAATCAAACCACAATATGGACTAGTATCTGTAAATATTACGCCGCAAAAATACCATTTAAATGTGTATCCTGCATGTTCTGCGTGTCTCTGTTTTAATGAATGGAGCAGACGAGCGGTTTTGTTTACTACACACACTGAAGCACGCGTGACGCTTGCAGTGATTTCAGCGTCTGTCGTCTCACTAAATGAGGACATAAATACATGAACAATATCTGCTGAGAATCACTTCAAGAGCATTTGACCGTTCCATTTTAGGAAAACTAGCGTTATAACATACACACACAGAAATGTAAAGGTAGACACGGCAACCCGTCAAAATAAAAGTCCGGTTTAACTAAAGACATTGTGCCAGATATATATTACTACTTTTACTACAACAGTAAATTCTACAACAGTAAATTTTACTACAATAGTAAATTCCCCTTTGTTTGCCAAAAAAAAAAAAAAAAAAAAGTTTGCTTAATTTTCAATAATTAAAAGATAAATGAAAATGTTTTATGCCTTCATTTGATACCCTGAACATTTTAAATACACAACACAAAAATTCTGAGGGTAAAAAAAACCTTTAAGATTATTTTAAGAATAAATTTGAATAAATTAAGTATGCATTCAAATAATTAGACATGCTAAAACACAGAATTTGATAACAATAAAACATAAGGTGAGAAAAAGAAACATTTCATATGTCCCTAAACATATAATTTTTGTTAAACCTTTATTAAATTCATGTGAAACTGCATAAGTTTCATGATTTTAATTAAATAGACATGCTCTTTGATTAATAACCATTAAAAAAAAAAAAAAAAAAGAGTTGATAAAAAATAAAATGGATTTCATAGGGCCCCATGTGTGGAAATGTTCTGATAAGTTTGACAAAACAGAAAATGAAACAAAAAGACGTGAGGATGAGTGTAAGAATTTCATTTATTTTCTGGTGAACTATCCCTTTAAATGCAGCCCGAGTTAAGCGAACGTGTAACATAAATAAACATTACAAAGTTTGCAGAGTCAGCGTTTCTGAGTTTCACTTTCGCTGCAATGTGCTACACTTAACACATTTATCTGTGTCATACAGATTTCCACATATCACGCCTTCAATTTCACAATCATTTAAAAACATGGAAACATTTAAAAAGCATGTTAAGTGAACCAATTTTCCACCTAGCTGCTATGACACACGAACACTGTGTTTGCAGATTGTCAAACGAAACGCACAAGCTAGGCCAATTCACAAGCAGGTCTAAAGCCACTGGGGAGCTTTAAAGGAAACTATCTGCTGGTGATGAAAGCACTTCCTGGAGAGACTGAATCTCAGCATAGTGGGAACAAGATATTTGGGGTAAAGAGGGAGGGAGAGAGGGAGAGAATAAAAAGGGTGACCTAGTTCCGCCTTTCACTTGCTCCTTCACTAGGTGTCCTGGAACCCCAAGGCCTAACTGGCAGGCCTGAAACCAGTACACAGGGACCAGCGGAGGGCAGGACGGACGTTAAACAATGACTGTGCACTCTCAACCTCTGCTGCCCAAGCTAGTGAGTTTGGATTATTCCCCGGCCAGTGAGAGAGAGGGAGAGAGAGAGAGAGAGGAAAAAAAAGCTGGCAAGCTGCTCTGTCACAGTCTCTCCTCCATTACGTCACCGTGCCAAACAACACAGCGCTGCTGCACACGGCACACCTGCTGCTGGCTGCACTGGACCCACTCCAGCTCCATATCAGCCCTGCTGCTCACCTCCCTGCCTGGCACTCTCTACAGACACGCACAGCCCGGCTACAATTAGCACTCACAAATACCACTGAATAACTTTGATTATTTACTTTAGAGTAGTGCTGATGCTGATCATTTCTAGAAAGCACAATAATGAGTTATATAATACCAACATAGTTGTGATATAATTTAATTAGAGCAAATATGATGTACACATCCTATATTTAACATGTTGGATATAATCAAAAAAAAAAAAAAAAAAAAAAAAACACTTTGCCCAATATTTATTTAAGATATTCTAACAAAAAAAAAATCATTAAAGTAATATTTTTTACTGTTAAAAAAAAAAAAAAAAAAAATCAAATTTTATAGAAAAATTGTATGCAAAAATAAAGACCTGTTAACTGGTTACCTTACCCTATACAGTAAAAAATGGGAATGATTTAAATATTGCATATGCAAAATACTGTGTTTTTGTACCGTAATATACATTTTTTTTTTTTGTTTAGTAATATACATTTTTGTTTAGTTGCATTATTTTGCTGTCTTGTATGTTACCCTCATGGTGTTTTGTCTTTGTATCTATATATGAGATAAAAATGTCCCTCTAACACTAGTGTTCTTTATTCTATTTATTTTCTATTTACTTTCTTTTTATTTATTATAAAAAAATGACCCTAACACTAGCATTTTCTATTTCTAATTACTTGTTTTTATTTATTATAAAAAGTCCCTCAAACACATGCACTCTCTATTCCATTTTTATTCTAACAACTTGTTTTCTTCATATTATAAAAAATGATCCTATAACACTGGGATTCTCTATTCTACTTCTGTTTTATTTACTCATTTTCTTTTTATTTATTATTAAAAATAACCCTCTAACACTAGAATTTTGTATTCTTTTTCTATTCTATTTACTTGTTTTCTTTTTATTTATTATAAAAATGTACCTCTAACACCAGTGTTCTCAAGTCTTTTTCTATTCTATTTACTTAGCTTTTTATGTATTTTAAAAAGTCCCTCTAACATTAGTGTTCTCTATTCTACTTCTGTTTTATTTACTTGTTCTCTTTTTATTTATTTAAAAAAAAAAAAAATCACCCTCTAACACTAGCATTCTCCTTCTCTATTCTTTTTATATTATTATAAAAATGTCCCTCTGACACTAGCGTACTTCATTCTATTTACTTTCTTTTTTATTGTAAAAAATAACCATAACACTAGCATTCTCAATTCTATTTTAATTCTATTTACTTGTTTTCTTTTTATTTATTATTAAAAAAAGTCCCTCTAATACTAGCGTTCTCTATTCTATTTCTATTCTATTTACTTTCTTTTTATTATAAGAATGACCCTAACACTAGCATTCTCTATTCTATTTCTATTCTATTTACTTGTTTTCTTTTTATTTATTATAAAATGACCCTCTAACAATAGCATTCTCAATTCCATTTCAATTCTATTTACTTATTTTCTTTTTATTTATTATAAAAAGTCCCTCTAACACTAGTGTTCTCTATTCTATTTACTTGCTTTCATTTTATTTATTATAAAAAAAACATCTAACACTAGCGTTCTCAATTCTATTTCTATTCTTTTGACTTGTTTTCTTATTACTATTATAAAAAAAAATGACCCTCGTACACTGGTGCTCTCTAAAGTCTACTGTGTTAGACTAAATGAGACTTGTCATAGCACTTGCTTATTATTGCTCTTTTGTTGGTTTTGATTGCTTCTATTGTCCTCATTTCTAAGTCGCTTTGGTTTATTAAATGACTCAATGTAAATGTTACATTTTTCTATAGCACAAAAGTATAATAACAGCTTTAAAGATATAAATGAGAGATCTATATATTGTATCATCAAGTGTGGTTATTCGGTCAATACTGAGACATTTTGAGCAAATCGTAATCAGCCAACTGATCACTGTATATTTCACTGTAAGCAAAGAAATGTCTTGAGACACTTATAAGTGTTGTATTGTCAAAATATGATTACTCAGCATTTTTATCACAAGGACTGAAACACATTCCAACAAATTCTCTTCCATTTAACTCAAAACTTTTTGTGCTTGTACTGTTAAACCATTCCAACAGGCTTTTAAATATCAACAGGTCAATACAATGTAGAACTGTGGAAATAAAACAAACACGCCTTCCTCATAAAGACAGTCTAAAGTCTTCACTCATGTGGCTCCTGAAAAATTCCTCTCTTTTTTCCTTCTTCTAATCCTCTCTAACACGCAAATGATTGTCTTGATGTGTGGAAACCGTATAAAAAGCCCTGAGGGAGTGCGTGTCATCTAGGAGCCACAGTCCTCTCAGACTTCTGAGGGCTGAGAAATAGGATGCTCTCAGATTGACTGTAATGGAAAGCGATCTGTGGGCTCCCGTTTCAATTCAAGCTACACATGAAACAAAGGCATCCTCAAAGAAAGACAAACAGCTGAATGCAGGAAAAAAATGCCAACCTGCACTCGGCTGTATGCCTGTGTTTCATTATATGTCTGTGTCCTACAGTATAACATTATTCTTTTGGTATAACAAAAGTCTTAATTTTCCACCGGAACGTGAACACACGTACAGCAGTTAGTGAAAGCTAGAGATTACAGTTTATAAAGTTTTAAATATGAATACTTTTTTTACACAAACGCCTCGATTCCCTTAAGAAGGCCTTTAGTAAACCCCCGCAGCTGTGTGGAGTACTTTTTATGATGGATGGATGCACTTTATTGGACTTCAATATCTCAACACCCATTCACTGCCATTATAAAGCTTGAAAGAGCCAGAAGATTTTTTAATATAACTCTGATTGCATTTATCTGAAAGCAGAAAGTCAAATACACCTAGGATGGCTTGAGGGCGAGTAAATCATGGCGGAATTTTCATTTTTGAGTGAATTTTCCCTTTAATATAATAATTAGTAAACAATGCAAAAACGGTGAAAAACAATTACTAGTTCCCTCAGGGAAAGCATGGTAATAAACTAACCTACTCCTAAAATATTATTTGTGGATGATTAAAAAACATGCAAATGTGAGTAATGTTTAAATACAAAAAATAAATAAAATGGGGAAAATTGCTTTCACTGTTGGATCATTGGGAAACCTCTACTTGTGACAATTGAAAAGAGTGAAATAGTTAGGCTTGGTTGCAGTGTTTATGATGTAACCCTCCCTTCATCGCAGAGTAACAGACCTCCCATAACCTGCCGGATTTCACACACTCCTGTACAGCCAGTGCTTAGCAGCCAGCCATCCATGCTGCCCTGCTAAACTGCTTGATTTACAAGTGCCCAAGGGGCAGTTTTGGAGACCAAAGCGTACATTATTAATGGATGTGTAGTGTTGACATCATGCCAGAATCCATACAACACTTTCCTGCTTATGGAGCATTTCCAATACTATGATAATAAACTGTAAAGGGGACACGTGCATTGAATAAATTGATTCTCACAAGTCAGTCCTGACGTGTTTACTACAGACTACAGTCTCAGACATGCAATCCAAGAGGGATACAAGTGATCCCCCTGCAAAAGAGGAAATAATTTGTCATCCGTGGTGCACAAAAGCTCTACTTTTGTGTTCCACAGATAAAAAAAAAAGATAATAAACATACAGGTTTGTAAATACTGACAGACTTTTAATTTGGGGTGCACTGTTCCTTCAATATCATCCTAGATGCTGCTGAAACATCTTGAACTCACCCATTATTGCTCTAAACATATTTGAGGTTGCTCTTAAGAAATCGTTAGTTTAAAATAAGCAAAGCCATTTAAATAAACAAACCAGATGCTAACTACAACATTTACATTCCAGGATAGCAGCAGCAGCACTTCAGTGTTGTGTTCTGATTGAGGGGAATCCAGCACATCAACGCAAAACAAGCCCACTCTATCCAAAAACAACCCGAAACCAAACTGCTTTTACAAGCTAAGACTCTTCCGAAGCAAACGAGCGTTGCGGGATTTTCTAAGGAGCTGATTTTAGGGGGGATGCTGCTGGCACCTGCTATTAAAACCCACTGCGCACGCTTCTCCCAGCCTGCAACAAAAGGTCTGCTGATGGCTGTTTTTCGGCAGCACAGGTGCCGCTGGTGAGACTGACCTGAATGGTGCAGGTATACTCCGTATCATCCAGCAGCCTGACCGTGCACATGAATTCTCGCTCCAGGTTTCTGACGCTGCCACTCATCAGCCGACTCAACATCTTCTCAGGGCACGATCGCTGGTCTGCGTCCGGGACCAGAACAAAAAGCTCAAGCAATGTCACATCGACCAAACTCTTCGGTCGCCCAGGTGAAGCGCGCTAACCGAAGCCGACAGCATCTTTATCCGATGACATGAACGCTGCAGATGTTCGGGCGAGTGTTTTATTTGCTGTTATTACGAACAGGTTCCTCCAGCACGCATCCAGGTCCAGATTAAGTCGCTGTGGTTACGAGCAGACAGTAGCAGCCCGACTGTTGACCATTCACCGCTTGATATTTGAGCAAGGGGGCGGGACCACGGAAGCTGATTGACACTCCTTCTAGCCAATGGTGAGGATCTCCAAATAAGGACGCGTTTGAAATGGACAATGAAAGATTGGGGTGCTGCTGCGTATTTGGAGGTCATTGTTGTCCAATAAGATGCTGGACAAAGGTAGTAGTAAGGTTAGAAGGAATATTCTATACTCTTAGAATATCAGTATATTCTATACTGATTCATACTCTGGAGCAGTATTTTTTCTTCATTTGGAAGTATGACCAGTCTTTGTTTTGATTATCAAAAACAACATCTAAGAGGTATCTTACAAAGTATTGCGTAAGATTTGTCTGGCTAAACGAAAAGATGTATCGAAAATATATAAATAAAAATGTAACATTTAATAATGTGTTTAAACATTTATTCAAGATTCTTTTAAAATGATTTATAAAGTTATTTTGGGAGAACATTTGTATGTGCAAGATTATTTTCTTCTTTTCTTTTTTCTTTTCTTTTTTCTTTCTTTTTCTTTTTTTTCTTTTGCTCAAATTTCTCACATTTTAATAAATTAATATATGTTTTTACATAAATGGAAAACAAACACACACTCAAAACATTAGAAAATAATTGAAAATAAAATAAAAGATAAAATTTAAAAAATTGTAGAATTTTTATGCTTTTTTTGCTTTTTTATTTCTCATTTTAATAAATTAATGTTTTCACATAAATAAAAAAGAACACTCAAAACGTACTGATGTGAAAGTAACAGAATATATATGACTATATATATATATATATATATGTATATATATATATATATATATGTGTGTATATATATATATATGTATATATATATATATATATATATATTAATATCTTTTTGCATAAACACTATATAATTTTTTATATAACAATATATATATATAATTTTTTTTTTTTAGCTTTATGCAACCTTAATTTTAAATTATCTGGAAATGTGATATGACTTCAATTTAAAATACCTGTAAACATTAATTGTAAAAAAAAAAAAAAATAAATAAAATAATAATAATAATAATTATGACCTGATCCAAAATACCTCCTGATTTTCCATATTTTTCATAAAAAATTATAGAAATGTAACTGTAATATTTTAATACTCATTTTTCTTTATGTAAGTTCTGCAAATATATTCATATTTAATGACTTTAATATAAATATCTTTACATTTCAAGACTGCATTTGAATATTAAATTTCATCACACAGTGAATTGTTAAAATAAAGATATAAATTAATTTTTTTAAAAATTATTACCTATTCTAAAATCCCTCCCAATTTTCCACATTTTTGTAAAAAAAAAAATAATAAATAAAAAAAAAAAATAATAATAATAATAAAAATAAAATAAATAAATAAATCATAGAAATGTTACTGTAATCTTTTCATGTTATTTTTTTTCCGTATTTTTATGTAAGTTCTATAAATCTATTAATATTTAATGACTTTAATATACATATCTTTACATTCCAAGACTGCATTTGAATATGAAATTTCATCACACAGGGAATTGTTAAAATAAAAATAAAACATGAATTTATGACCTAATCCAAAATACCATTTTTTACCATTTTCCCAATTTTTTTTGTTAAAAAAAAAAAAAGAAATGTTACTGTAATCTTTTCATGTTATTTTTTCCTCTACTAATGTAGGTTCTATAAATCTGTTCATACTTAATGACTTTAATATCAATATATTTAAATTGCAAGACAGCATTTTAAAATGAAATATCATCACACAGGTAAACTGTGTTTTATCACACAGGGTGTTGTTAAAATAAAATTTGAAAAAATAAATAAATAAAATGAATTTATGACTTAATCCAAAATACCTGATTTTCCAAATTTTTTGTAAAAAAAAAAATATATATATAAATGTAATTTTAATTTTTATGTTTTTTTTCCCATATTTATATAAGTTCTATATGTATATATATATATATATATATATATAAAAATATTTAGTGACTTTAATATCACTATATTTAAATTTGAAGGTGAAATTTCATCACACATGGAAACTGTGTTTCATCACACAGGGAATTTTTAAAATAAAAATAAAAAATGAATTTAGGACCTAATACAAATACCTACTGATTTTCCACGTTTAAAAAAAAAAAAGAAAGAAAGAAAAAAAAATCATAGAAATATAACTGTTATCTTTTAATATTCATTTTTTCCATATTTATGTAAATTCTACAAATATATTAATATTTAATGACTTTGATACCAATGTCTTTCAATTCCAAGACGGCATTTCATCACAGAGGCAGTTATTAAAAAAAAAATAAAAAAATTTAATTTATGACCTAATCCAAAACACCTCCTGATTTTCCACGTTTTTTGTTACTATATATATATATATATATATATATTATATCTTTAAATTCCAAGACTGCATTTGAATTTGAAATTCACACAGGAAAACTCCAGAAGTAGTAATTTATTGGTTATATAAGAATATTACACTTAATTTGATTTACAAATAATTTGTATAAATATGTCTACATTTGCATGAGAACTTCTTCCTTTCACTGCTCTCTTTCTCTCTCACTCTCTCTATCACACACACACACATTTACTGTACCGAAACTGGTAATTAGTAAGCAAAAAGTAAACAATTAATGTGAGAAAAATCCTTTGCTGCATCAGAACAATGCCCTATGGTATGTGTTTGTAGAGGGAATCAACATCACATAGTGAATTCATTAGAGTCATTTTCATCATTCTCCTCTGGTTCATTGCTGCTCACAGAGATGGATTTGGCTGAACTCTGTAATCTGTTCTCAGCCTTGCGTGTGTAGGGACGACCAGTTCGAGGATGGCTCTGATGATGAGGATATCTCAAGCTGAGCATGTGGTCCACAGTATGGACACGACTGTCTTGTCTCCTGTCCACTGGCCTCATCTGATTCAGCTTGCAGGAGGCAATGAGAGGCCTGCCTATGTCCAGCTCTCTGCTCTCAGTGAGACGTTCTTTAGTTTGTGTGTGAGTGTAGTGCAGTGTCACTTTGATCACCAGAGATCCCTAGGAAGTTGGAATAAATAACAATTTTAAATAATTGTCATTAAACAGTATTTTTGACATCCAGATCCAAGTGTTTTGAACCAGGTGTTTTATATTGATTATGTATATCAAAATGCATTTCAGTTCTATGCCACCATTTTCATTCCAAAGCCAAAAAGTCCTTAAATGTACCTGGAGTCTTTGAAGGCAACATAGTCTGAGGGTGCAATCAGGAGTTTCACCACTGTTCACAAGCAGACTGTCCATTTCTTCCGATCTACCAGAAGCTGAGAAAATGTCCTGCATTTGCTAAAAACAAAAACATATCACCACTTAAATTGTAATCAACTGTAATATACCCCATTATTGATGTATTACATGTTTTCACCTCTAGAGGTCAGTAGACCCACAGTTTTGTTTTCATCCTACTTTCTTTCTGCTGAACTTCTTGCACTTCTCA
This sequence comes from Cirrhinus mrigala, assembly GCA_036247105.1. Classification (NCBI taxonomy): domain Eukaryota; kingdom Metazoa; phylum Chordata; class Actinopteri; order Cypriniformes; family Cyprinidae; genus Cirrhinus; species Cirrhinus mrigala. The sequence continues at coordinate 17,633,574 of CM070024.1, forward strand.
TTTGCAGTATAGCAGTACATTTTTTGGTTATGCTTTATTTTACAGTATATGCACTTGCAGTGTTCTTACATTGTTCTTATCCAAGAAAGTACCGGAAGTATAAGATAAATACATGGTTTATGTTAGGCTTAAGGGTAGGTTCAGGTTTAATACCAAATTATTACCCAGTTACTGTAACTGCTATAATAAGAACATAGTATGCACACGCAGAACAGGACTGTAAAATAAAGTGAAACCCATTTTTTTATGTTAAAACATTAATGTTTAATCTATTGTGAAAATAAAAATGCATTATATATATATATATATATATATATATATGCTTGTGTTAGTAAGTTGAACAATAAGCACAACAGAGGCAACAATGCGTAATTAAAGCCATTTTAAGATGATTTTAGTCCAAATGGCTGAAAAATCATATACAACTACTAGTAATATGATTTAATGGCTTATCACTTTTGACCAATAGGTGGTGCTATTACCAAATTGATTTTGTGTGTTCTGCGTGAGGTGACAATGGCACACACAAAATTTGCCTCACTTTTGTTGCGGTGCTATACAAAAACTATTTTGTCTATCAACACGGTCTGAAGATGATCTGACTCGATGATGGTAAAAAAAAATCTTTTGTCTATCAACACGAAATCCATAACTCTTTGTCAGCATAGTCTGAAAATGATCTGCCTTGATTTTGGTGAAAATCAGACCAACGGTCAAGGAGGAGTTTAAAAAAGTAGGTTTTCAACAAAAATCAAAATGGCGGACAGGAAGTTCAGCCGACTATGGCATAATTGGTATCTATGTTGTCGGCATGACCCAAGGAATATTTTGAGACCAGTTTGAGACCATTAGCAAAAAGCTAATGCAATCAAAGGTTAGCATTTTTGGAAATATCATTATTAACAGGAAATGGATGGTTTATTACTTTTGACCAATAGGTGGCGCCGTTACCAAATTGATGTGGCGTGGTCAGTGTGAGGTGACAATGGCACATACAAAGTTTGGTGTCAATATGTCAAAGCTTTCCAGAGATACAGCCTCAGCAGTTTGGCATGATTCCAGCAAATTCGTTAATGTGTTAAACGGTAACCGTTTCGTAAATCGACATGAAATCCATAACTTTTTGCCAGCATGGTCTGAAGATGATCTGAGCTGAATTTGGTGAAAATCAGACCAACGGTCTAGGAGGAGTTTGAAAAAGTAGGTTTTCAACATAAATAAAAATGGCGGACAGGAAGGTATCTATGTTGTCGGCTAATGCAATCAAAAGTTATTAGTATTTTTGAAAATATCATTAATAGGAAATGGATAGTTTATTACTTTTGACCTATAGGTGGCGATGTTACCAAATTGAAGTGGCGTGGTCAGTGTGAGGTGACAATGGCACATACAAAGTTTGGTGTCATTATGTCAAAGCTTTGCAGTGATACAGCCTCAGTTTAACATGATTACAGCAAATTCGTTAATGTGTTAAACGGTAACCGTTTCGTAAATCGACATGAAATGCATAACTTTTTGCCAGAATGGTCTGAAGATGATCTGAGCCGAATTTGGTGAAAATCGGACCGACAGTCTAGGAGAAGTTTGAAAAAGTAGGTTTTCAACATAAATAAAAATGGCGAACAGGAAGGTATCTATTTTGTCAGCATGGCTCAAGGAATATTTTGAGACCAGTTTCATTACAAGCTAATGCAATCAAAAGTCACTAGTATTTTTGAAAATATCATTATTAATAGGAAATCGATAGTCTATTACTTTTGACCAATAGATGGCGCTGTTACCAAATTGATGTGGCATGGTCAGTGTGAGGTGACAATGGCACATACAAAGTTTGGTGTCAATATGTCAAAGCTTTGCAGAGATACAGCCTCCGCAGTTTGGCATGATTCCAGCAAATTCGTTAATGTGTTAAACGGTAACCGTTTCGTAAATCGACATGAAATCCATAACTTTTTGCCAGCATGGTCTGAAGATGATCTGAGCCAAATTTGGTGAAAATCAGACCAACGGTCCAGAAAGAGTTTGAAAGAGTAGGTTTTCAACATAAATAAAAATGGCGAACAGGACGTTGGTTGACAATGGCAAAACTGGTATCAATATTCTCGGCATGACCCAAAGAATAAATTGAGACCAGTTTCATTACAATAGGCTAATACATTCAAAAGCATTTTGAACACAAGGTGGCACTTCCACAAAATTTTTTAAGTATCATCAGGGCATGATGCCGAAGACACCGAACGAGTTTTTAAAACGATACGGCAATGCGTTCATAAAAACAACATTTTATGACAAAATTCTAAATGGCTGACATGGGAAAATTGGCTATAGTTCGACTTGGCATGCTCCACCGAATCTAAAGAGGCCAGTTTTGTAATTGATCAAAGCATTCAGAAGTTATTGGCAAAAATATACATTTTTATATCTCCTGACCACTAGGTGGCACTGCTCCGAAACTGTGCAGGTAGCCTCAGGTCATGCTTGTTATAACACACACCAAGTTTGGTCTCAATACGCAAAACCGTGGCAGAGATATAGCCTCACATCCATTTTTTTGGCATGTTGTGCGTAGAATTTGTTCACACGTTATTTGAGAACGGTTTGACTAACCAACTTGAATTCCATTTTTTTCATTTCACTTTTTGCCAGCATAGCCTAAGATGATCTAAGCCAACTTTGGTGAAAATCAGACAAATCTTCTAGGAGGAGTTTGAAAAGTAGATTTACTACTAGCGAAAAACTAAACTTTACGATTTTTACATTTTGCTGTTCAATCGACTTGGCATGAGCCAAGGATTCAGAGAAAAGGAGAAGTTTCCTTCCGGACCTTACGATTCAAAAGTTGTTAGCATAAACATGAGTGAAACTTTGAACGAGTGATGGCGCTAGAGAGTTTGAGTTAGAGACCCCAAACTTGCTATGGTTAATGTTGAGACTGTTCTCTATCAGTGTGCCAAATTTCATAACTTTTCCGCAAGCGGTTCTATGGGCTGCTATAGACTCAAGAACGAAAGACACAGAAGAAGAAGATGAAAAAGGAAGAATAATAATAAAACGGATACAAGAGGTGCCTAATTACAACTTTACCCACCCTTAAACATACCAATACCACCTAACCTTACCCATATCCCACCTCAATGGCAGCAAAAGTGTTTTGCAATACAATATGAAGACAATAAGCACATTGTACTTATTTTTCGATGTAAGTACAGAGTAGTTAATGTAAAGTAGGACTGCAAATTCAAATACAAAACATTATGAAATCAACCCTCCTTTCTGGGGGCCCTCCTGTCCTGACTCTCATATCTCCTTTTCGTATGTGTGTATATGTTCATGTCAGCAAAAGAGGACGTGAAAAGCTGTGACTTACTGGTTCACTCTCAAGAATCAGAGTGCAGTCCTGGGCAACAGCTCTTGTGTTTCTCACTGTACCAAACACAACCAGGACATTGGAGAACAGGGCAGAGAAACTCAGCTCCACCTTAACACCACAGTACTGAAAGTCAAGGGACCTCCGTCCAGGAAGAACTGAGAAAAACATGAGCAAACACATGAATACACAGAAATGTAATATTAGTTTACTTAATGAGAAAAAAGGGAAACACCTAACAAATACCATAAAGTATTAAGCTGGTCATGCAAATTTTAAAGGCGTCAGAATATGTTTTGCTCAAATCAACAAATAAAAATCCGTCACAGTCTAAAGTGAATAATGGAATCAGTTTGAATCATCTCAGCGGAAGCAGTTTGGCTCTTTTTGGGAGGAAATTCATTTCATTTTAATGTAGACGTATGGTTTATGAATGATCCTTCAGCGGTGCTCTTACCATGAGTCATGTATCACAATCTAGCCCACAACAAAACCAAAACGGAAGTCACAAACTGAGATGGTTACGGGTGATAGAGCACTTTTGACTGTAGGCACTGACACTGACTTCTTTTTTTACTGTATTCAAATCTGTACTAATGGTGAATCTAGAATTTTAAAGGGGTCACACCATGAATTAAAAAAAAGAAAATTTCCATCATCTTCCTTGAGTTCAGTGTACTATGTAAGAATAATGTATAGAGTCAAAACTGACTATTTCTCATGTTACGGACATTTAAAGAGGTCACTGAAATAAAGATCTTAAAAGTACAGCAGTAAAAACTGCCCAGTAATGAGTCAAAAACTGTGTGGAAACTGGTTATGTAACTAAATGATTATACTTTACTCATATACACCACCATTCAAAGGTTAAGAATAATAAAGATTTTTATTGTTTTTGAAAGGTTTTTATGTTCACCAAGGCTGCATTTACTTGATCAAAGTTGCAATAAAAGAGGAATATAAAAAGAAAACATTCTAACATGCAGACTTTTTATTTTTTATTTATTCATTAGCGCTGGGCAACGATTAATCGTGATTAATCGCATCCAAAATAAAAGTTTTTGTGTACATAATATATGTGTGTGTACTGTGTATATTTATTATGTATATATAAATGCACACACACGCATGTATATATTTAAGAAAAACATACATGTAAATATTTAAAAATATATACAGTACACACACATATATTATATAAACAAAACCTTTTATTTTGGATGTGATTAATTGTGATTAATCATTTGAACAGCACTATTATTTATTTACTTTATTTATTTTATTTTTTGCTGCTTAGTATGCTTGTAGAAACTATTACACTACAACTCAAAAGTTTGAGCTAAGGTAATCTCAAAATAATACTTTTATTCCACAAGGATACAATAAATTGATCAAAAGTGACAGAAAAGACATTTATAACGTTACGAAAGATGTACTTTTTCAAATAAATGGTGTTCTTTTGAACTTTCTATTTATCAAAGTATCAAGCACCAAAAACTGTTGAAAATTAGTAAGGGTTATCATTAATAACTGAGCACCAACAATGACTACTATTAATTGAGCACCAAATCAGCATATTAGAATCATTTCTGAAAGATCACAGGAAAACTAGAGTAATGGCTGCTGAAAATGAAGTTTTACCATAACAGGAAAAAATGAGTCAAAAAAAAACCTAATTAATCACACATTTTTTTCTGAAATTAATCACGATTAATCCCACCTAACATTAAAATTTTAAATATATTTATATAGCAATAATTTCACATTTAATCTTCAAATTAATGTAGAACAAAGGAAGTATATTTGTAATATTTGTTACATTTTTTTAATGACTGAATGTGAGTATCACACTGATACCAACATTACTGATGGCTCTAGGAAATTGTTCTTTTTTCCTAATATTTAACCATTAATTATAGCCATTCAACATTCCAGTATAATTGAGACCTATCAATTTTAACATTTATTAGACTTTAAAAATAACAAAATTTAACATAAATTGAATAAAGTTATCAGACACTAAATACTAAATTTTTTTTTTTTTTTTGAAAGATTTGTTTTTGGCATTTTTATGCCTTTATCTAAACAGGACAGTATAGATAAGACAGGAAGCGAAGTGGGAGAAAGAGAAGGGGGTGGGATCGGGAAAGGTCCACAAGCCGGGATTCGAACTCGGGACGCCGGCGCTATATGTCGGCACGCTAACCACATAATTCTAAATTACATACAGATGAATCCTTTTGTTCTTTAATTAAAGGGGTGCTATTATGCTTTTTCACTTTTTGAATTTTAGTCAGTGTGTGGTGTGTATCTTTGGGCATAAAAAAGATCTACAAAGTTACAAATCTCCAAGTCCACTCCAAAGGGAGAACGTGCCGCAGACGTGTGCAGTGTGTGTTAAGAGATTTATTCATCATACAGTGTAGATAGCTTCACTTATAACATGAGTGCTTTTTAAAATTCATAACCTTGCACTGGAATAGGCTAGGCCAACCATTGATGATGTTCTTTGATAATGTTAGGCTGCTTTTATCCTTATGCTGGAGCTGGTTTCGGGCAATGAAACTAAGTATGTTAAATAATAAAATAAATTAGCACTATAATATCGTATATCTGCGATCTCATAGGCTGACGATAGGACCCAACACTACTGTAGCGTATTATTTATTCACCCTCCATGCATCCTAGGTGTATATGACTTCCTTTTTTCAGACGAATGCAATCGGACTTATATTAAAAATTATCCTGGCACTTCCAAGCTTTAGAACGGCATAGGCAGGTGTTTCATCAGTTCAAAACAAGTCAATAAAGTGCATCCATCCATAATAAAAAGTGCCTCACACGGCTCCAGGGGGGGTCAATAAAGGCCTCCTGTAGCAAATCAATGCGTTTTTGTAAGAAAAATATCCATATTTAAGATGTAAGAATCACTTTCATGTAGTTTGCGCTAACTGCTTTTGCAAGGGGCTTAGCAGGACGGAAACACCGTCTAAGCTGTTCGCCAGTCACAACGCAGTGTGACAGCTAACCAATCACAACACATTTTGTTTTTCAGAAGGCGGGCCTTCATTAAATCCAGAACTAATCGAGCCATTTGTGCCAGGTTGGGGAGAAAGGTATTGTAATAATGTAAATTATGTGAAAAGTAATGCGTTTTTCGAACCACCAAGCATGAGAGCATGTTCTAGTACACCCCCAAACTAAATCAAGATTAACTGGTTAACTGACTCCTATTACTTTAAGAACTGCCGCTACTGAACGTGACACGGATTAACATGAAATGATACAGGCTACGTGCAACTGAAGTTGGATGAGGAATGTGTAAATACCATTAGCCTGTTTCCAACAAGCATCCCGCTGGCGGAGCTCCATGGTGTGTCCAGATGTTCGCACAGGATCGGTCAAAGCCCGTGGCTCCTTCAAAGTGTGTCTGATTTCTACTACCTGTCTGCCACGCACCAGTAGGTCCTTACCCAGATCTATAAAATGAAAGCTTTTATTACAAACCACATAATACTTTACATATGCATTACAAAATACAGTTAATATGTTCTCCACACACTATATAACGTGATCCGTGTCTACAATGATTATCAAACACTGAAACATGACTCAGCAAATCGTCCAGATAATTGGGAAGTTAAAAACCTTTGAGGAACATGCTACAAGGTTCCTTCCCTAATTGCAAAAGAAGGTAAAAAAAAAAATAGCAGCTCACACATATTAAGTTCTGGTCTCAAATAAGAAAAATACACATGAGATGTGCTCTTTGTTTAGTGCAGAAACATAAAAATTTACAGGATTTTACAATTGTAATATGAATTTTATTGCGTAAGCAATACAAGCTGGGTCAAAAAAATGTATTTCATTTTGTGATGAATAGTAAATAAATGTATATTTTTTATCCAAGTTGTATAATGTATTACTAAATACATCATATTTATTATACAACATTATTAGCTAATAATATTAAATAAAATTAATTAAAAGTGACCACCAAGACTTATTGACATATTATTCTGCTAAAAATGTGTTTAACTAATGTTAACTCTAGAGTGCGACCAGCCGTTCGAGGGCAAAAAAAGTCTCCGCCAATGTGGTTCAACAGACACACAGGCCCATATCGTGGTCTAAACCAATCAGAGACAGTGAAGTCAATTTTGCCTTTTCAAATCATCACGAATTGCCTAAAATAAAATCTTCAAGCAAATCACAGTGTTATTTTAACATTTAACTTAGATAAATGCATGATATTATGTGCACACAATTGTTTGTTGTAGAGCAGAAGCTAAAAGCGCTTTGCAGGACATGGAGGCGCCAGTGCAATCACTTGCAAAAAAATCAAATACGCCATAATCTTCACTCATAAAGGTATGCGTAATATATCATCCGGAACTGTAAAGGGTCTAATTTTATTTGCGTGCACTTACAATATCAACAAAATGTTGTGCTTTTATAAAAAAAAAAATAATAATTCTAAAAAAAAAAAAAAACAAGATGCGCTTTCTGGTGTCTCGGTGTTGAACCAGGAGCGCTGCAAAAAAATGAAACGAAACTCAGCGAATACTTGCCTTACAGTCAGGATAAATATATCTATAGAAAGCTTTAAATTATTACTTTACTGCTTTAAAACTAAAAAATTCAAATCGAAAACAAAAACTCTTTCATTATAAAATCCGTAGAGATGCATTTTGTCTCTAAAGGCGCGTCCAATAAGCAAATGACGAGTAAGGATCGTCATCTTTGCGACACTGGCTCAGAAAGCTCTGGTTCATTAATAATTCATTCAAGTATCTCCGTCACATTCATGGTAATTACTTTTCCCAGAGTTTTGCAAGCTTTAGCCTATTGTGTGCGTTCGAACGCGGATCTCTTCCAGCAGCTGCAAAGGCACTTGTGCTCTCTGCTGCTGCCGGTGGGAACACTAAACACGGCCACAACAGAAAAATTTGTTGCAGAAACACTGTATTTTATGCTTGCTATAGATTGTGTGACGTCACGTGCAGTACTGCCGGGGGCAACCGACGACCGCGGTGGCGCGGTTGTCATTGCGACCGTCACAGCCCTATCATTTACAAGTCAATATTGCCTATATGGACAGTGATTTTTTTTTTTTTTTTTTTTAAAGTGAACCTGTAAAGCTGCGGTGTTAAATGTGATGCGGTCGAAAATTTGGGTGCACCTAACTTCTGTGCTGGTGCGCCTGAGAAAAAAAGTTAGGCGCACCAGTGCAAAAAGTTAGTCTAGAGCCCTGTGAACCTTACTGTATAGTGTTACCACACTTAAATCCTTTACAGCATAGAGTTATGCTTCACCAGTAACCAGGGTTGAAGCAGTGATTTATGATCAAAGACAGTTATTGAGACAGGAAGGAGTATAGTGCTTGTGGGCATGACAAACAAAGTGATAATGGCAGTGGGACAGGGTGCAGACGGAGCAACGAGCATACGAGACAGCAGGAGGGGGGTAAGTAGGGCACCCCGCAGCCGTCCCTAGGTTAAACGCTCTCAAATTTCCCCACCTGAGCACAGCAGCCAGAGAATGAGGTCACATGCTTTGGCAGCTACAATATAAAAAGCCAAGTGCTGTTACCAAAGAGACCAATCAAACAACCAAATAAGCTTCCTGCAGGGAGAGGGGGGATCATCTCAACCATTAAAACAAATCCAGATTCACATCATGCCATGGAGCGTACGGATCAAGGAAGGAAACCAATGTCTGGCATACAGTAGATGTCAACCAGTTGTTGCTCTTACAAGTGCTCCAAGTATAAATCCGCTAATGATCAAAAGTACTGAAAGACACAGTGACCTTGTTTGCTACATCTCACTACATGTGCGAAGTATGATGTAATACGATAATATCTTGTTATTACAGTGTCAGCGCTATTTCGAAATTGCTCAAACATCCTGTTTAGGGTTTGATATGATCTTCTAACTTGAAGTATGGACTTTGGAGACGTTTTAACTTTGCACATGCAGTTCTTACATATATTTAATTAAATAATCACCTTTAATAATTACATTAGGTCCTACTGCGACTCCTGTTTTTTTCCCCGTTATATTTTTCCAAATTTCATTTTATTTTTCCCTACATTCCGTAATTTGTGTTTAAACTCTCTGGATGTCTGGGTGTCATGTATTTGCTGAGTTTCAGTTCATTTTAGTGACGCGTTTCAATCGGTTATTCCCCGAGACTGAGAAGACTGAAAGGTCACCCTGTATATTTTCTTTATTTAAAAAAAGCACAAAGTTTTGTTAATATGGTGAGTGTACACAAATAAAAGCAGACCCTTTACAGATTCAGGTGAAATTTCAACTATTATCGATTTATTAACGATTATCAATGACTTTTGCAAGCTTTCATGTTTGCGGTTGCCAGATATCAAGAGTTGCAATATGGCAACCACACACTCGCTCTTCATTACGAAAGCGCCGAAGATGATCTGAAAACACAGACAGACTTAAATGGAAGCATCATTCAGCCTGTCTGTGTTATGAGATCTCATCTATTTTGCGATTGTGGTTGCTGAATAAGTGCACTTACTCAACCGCTATTGTTTTAAAGGAGAACAAATTTGAATTATCGGAATTACTATTAGGAATTCTGCTGTTAAAATATTTTGTGTTTGTTTTTACCCATTTTCATAATGTAGTCAGAGAGAGTACAAGTCTTTGATATTAATTTATATATTAAATAAATTAATATAATAAATCAGAAAACAAGATTAGGTCAAATAAAGGTCAAATAAACCATCTGTATGAGTCCACCTGATTTGTGCTTAATGTAAAAATAAATTTCTCAAATGACAGCAATCATTATGATTAAAGTTTTGAGTAAAAAATCATTTTTATCAGTTTAACCATTATGCGGCATGATGAAAATGCTCAGAAAACTTGACTAAAAAACAAGGTTGACTAAATATGATAACTAAGTAAGTACTTTTGACACAGGAATAAGACTAAATTAACAAAATTAGCACTATATCACATAAATCATAAGATCCTACTATTCTTTTGTTGAGTTATGAAATTTTGTGGTCAAAAAGTCCATTGTCTATTGTCAATAAGTGTGAAAGTGAACAGCTCACATAGCAGTCACTTTAAAACCAAGCAGCTTTCTATTGATAAACACATCCTGAACCCGTTGCAAAATCTACACTAGGAAATCTTTCGCCCTTGTGCGAAATTCACATTCGCGTGAATTCCGTTTGAAATGACTATTTCACCCACGCAAATGTGACCGCATACAACCTTCAGAAGGAAGCTGCCTATGTAGGCAGTGGGTGGTGAGGCAGCTCACTAAGTTTCAGAACAGACGAGTATTCATAGCAACACTCACCCTCAGAGACCTGCTCCAAGACATGGGTCACCCTCTCTGGCTTCAAGACATGTTTGTTTAGGTACTTGGTGAAGATCCCAGTGCTCTTCCCACCATCTTGGACCTCAAAAGCCTCTGCATCCTCACTCCTTTGAGAGCAAAAAGCATGAGTATGCAACAATCACTGTTGTTTAAGATGTTTGTTGGAATTGTCACCTAGTCGTGACGGTACTTACGTGGCGTATCCATACACAGTGTTGCCCAGTGGAGCCAAAGGCTTAATTTCAGAGGGAGGACCTTTTTGTTTGTACCTTGAGGACAGAAAATAGTATCAGTGTAGCATCTTGCCAAATAATTCTCTTCTAACATTTCCAAAACAATTCCAAGAAACCGGAATTTTGAATACACTGTTAACTTCCCAGCAAAAAATAAGTTGCACAAGATCATCATGTTCCTGCAAGCCTACCATTTCCTACAGGTGTCAAGGAGTATGACGTTGAGCTGGGCTTTTCTCTCCTGCATACTGTGCATCACTCTTTGTACGCACACACAGTTTTCTGTACGGTAGGGTCGTGGAGCGTCAATGGCCACCAGGTAATTTCTCCCAGAGTGCTCGTAGCCATGGCCAGCGTAGTAAAAAAGAGCTGAAATTGGAAAAAGAGAAAGTGTAAAGAAATATTGTGTAATATCTGTGTTTTGGGTTTATGGTTGAGTTGACTTTTTTAAAGTTGAAAGACTTTTTTCCCATATTTAAGTGCTCTAAATGGGTCCCCGGTGCATCTACCAACCCTGAAAACGTGAAAAAGAACAATCCAAATTTTTTTGGAAAGCCTTTTTCTGGAAAAACGAGCGGCTCAGAGAAGCAAAGCATGCTAACTGTTCTGTTGTTGGCTGCACAGATGAGCACAGAACACTATTTAGAGTCCCAGCCTCAGAGGAGACAAGAGAGCAGTGGATTTATTGATTTATTTTAGGGCTGTCAAGCGATTAATCGCGATTAATTGCATACAAAATAAAAGTTTGAGTTTGCCTAATATATGTGTGTGTTCTGTGTGTAATTATTATGTATATATAAATAAAAACACATTCATGTATATATTTAAGAAGCTTTTACAATGATATGTATTTATTATAATTTTTATATAATTTATATTATATATCAAATAAAATAATTTGTACAAAAATAACATATTTCTCCTAAAAATATACATTAATTTGTGTGTATTTATATATACATAATAATTACACAGCACACACACTTATACTAGGCAAACTTAAAATTTTATTTTGTATGCGATTAATCGCGATTAATCGTTTGACAGCCCTAATTTATTTACTGTATATTACGCTGCTGCTACACAAATCTAATATAAACGTGATTTTTTTTCCCAAGCTATTTACCTTCACAGACATAATCGAGTGTTTTTGCAACTCTTGTGTGTTTTTAACATAACACATTTTTTGAGAGTTTAAGCACAATAGGACACGAAAGACTTAGTTTAGTACTCACATGCCGTGTGACAGCCACTTTCTGTGTGCGTGTTTTGAATGTGTGCACTTAGAAAACCCTATTGAGATGTTTAAACTAATATGGTTTAAAACTCATCACAATAGACATGATAATCAACACCAAACAGATGTTTTGTATCTGAGCTACGAAATGTAATGGCCTTTGTTGTGTTCTGGAAAAGGGGCGGGAAGCAGCAGCTCATTTGCATTTAAAAAGGCATGCACGAAAATAGTGTCTTTCTGCTTCCACTCAAAATAAGCATTTTCAAAATTACATAATAAATGATCTGTGACGTATTTTGAGCTGAAACTTCATAGACGCATTCTGGGGACAACTGAGACTTATATTACATCTTGTAAAAAGGGGAATAATAGGTCTCCTTTAAATATTTAATGTAAATTAATTACAGAGCAAACGACAAACACTCTGTTACAACAGGTTTAAAAAAAACTTCACAGGAAGTGAGATTCAAATCTTGGGCAACTGGTGTAACTGTCAAATCTTTCATCTAAAGGGACAGTGAACTAAAAAGGGAAAAAAATCTGTCATCATCTGCTCACGCCCATGACGTTCCAAACCCATATGACATTCTTTCTTTGAAAGTAACACAAAGAAAAACATTTGAAAAACATCAAAGACACTTTTCTTGATAAATATCAAAGTATCATCAAAGTAGTTCATTTGACTTATGCACTAGATTCCAAAACATGTGACAGCTTTCAGAACCAGCTGATCTGGTTGATCAGTTAACAACGATTTAAAGCGGACATAACACTGCCAATCTCATGGTTTTTTTTTTTTGGTTTTGTTTTTTTGAAGTTATATTTATGGGGCTTTTTGCCTTTATTTGACAGGACGGTTGAGAGCAGACAAGAAAAGCACTGGGTAAAGAGAGGGGGGGCGGGATCGGCAAAAGACCTCGAGACGGGAATCGAACTCGGGTCACCGGCAGCACAGCTGCGCTATATGTCGACACACTAACCACTGGTGCCGACGCCAATCTCATGCTGATGTTGAGTACCTATAGAGCAGTATTGCATCTTTCATATCTCCAAAGAGTCTTTAGTTTTATCTGATTTATAAAAGACAGATACATCTATACTGCTCCACTCTGAAAACAGTCGAGTTGGTGGAGCTAAAGAGTCACAAGCGTGCAAAGCTTTTGCATAGCAGTCATCTGATACATGCTGTGACATCAACATAAAACAGGAACACAAACTTTAATTAACTATGGCTAAAAATCATATCCAGATAAATATTTTTGATCCAGAATCAAATCCTGACAACTTCCGTAACCCAAATGAATAAAGAACGGTGATGGGCGTGCTCTTGGACCCCCTCTGGGGTGCGTTTTTCAAAAGCAACTATAGTCACAAGTTCCATCGTTACCAATAGAGTTCAATGGAACTTGCGATCATTAGCGAACAATGCTTTTGGGAAACGCACCCCTGGTTGATATGAGTGCGCACTCTTCCCGGAAAAGTGCCCATACAAGCAATTCCACCATTTATGTTGACATATAGAGCTATAATCGAAAAAATCTTTACGAGTGTTTTCACAACGTGTCATCAATCGGCCATATTGATGGGACGCAATGTAAACAATGCAACTGAATTGAACAAAACTCGCATATTTTGCTGATTATTGCTGCTGAAAATGGTCAATTATTGTTTTGTGTTTTGTGCTTAACTAATCGGTCAGAGCAGGTAAAACGTTTGGAGTACTATAGAATGCCAAAGGTTATAACCAATCAAGGGTAAGAGTGCAAAATACTGACTAAGGAACAAAAGGCGTTTGTGGTTGGACAAACTGAACTAGGATTTCCAAGGCAAGAATCTTGACAACATTCGTGTTTGTTCTTATCATTTCCAGTAAGGTAGGTGAAATATTAGGCTAATATCTTAATTAATACTGCTTGTATGTATCTTTACCACCTATTAACATTAGTCTGTCAAACTATTGCACCCTTTCCTGCTTACTAAGTCCTTCTCTATATGATTTAGGAGCTTCCACACATTTCCTACGTGGTTTAGACAGCATAAATTAGCAGAACAACGTATTCAGTCGTACATCCACCATGCAATCCATGCTATTGTTTACATCCTAGTATCGCCGATATGGCCGTGCGTCCAGGTACTGTAACTGACCAGATTGTGACGTAAATGCAAACCCTCCTTGGCACAGAAATACTGATACGTCCAGCTCGTTTTTTGGCTCATGACTTGGGTTCATGACTTTGGTCATGCTTAGCATGAGAATCCAACTCTTTAAAGGAGAAGTCGACTTCCAGAACAAAAGTTCACAGATAAAATACTCACCCCGTTGTCATCCAAGATGTTCATGTCTTTCTTTCTTCAGTCGTAAAGAAACTGTGTTTTTTGAGGAAAACATTTCAGGATTTTTCTCCTTATAATGGACTGATATGGTGCCCCGAGTTTGAACTTCCAAAATGCAGTTTAAATGCGGCTTTAAACGATCCCATATGCGGTTGTAAGCAATCCCAACAGAGGAAAAAGGGTCTTATCTAGCGAAACAATCAGTTATTTTCATTAAAAAAATACAATTTAAATACTTTTTAATCTCAAATGCTCTTCTTGTCTTGCTCTGCCTAATCTCTGTGTATTCTGGTTCAAGACCGTTAGGGTATGTCAAAAAACTCCAATCATTTCAAAATCATCCTACATCACGGCAGAAGTACCGACCCAGTCTTTGCAAAGTGAACATGCAAAGAAGATCAAACACCCTTAACAAAAAAGGTAAAACAGCAATATAGGATGATTTTGAAGTTGAGGGAGAAAATGAGATGGGAGTTTTTCGACATACCCTAACTGTCATGAACCGGAAAAAAACAGAGTTCAGGCAGAGCAAGACAATACGAGTGTTTTATTTTTATAAAAATAACCGATTGCTTCATTAGATAAGACCCTTCTTCCTTGGCAGGGATCATTTACAACCACATCTGGGATTGTTTGAAGCCACATTTAAACTGCATTTTGCAAGTTCAAACTCGGGACACCATATTAGTCCATTATATGGAGAAAAATCCTGAAATGTTTTCCTCAAAAAATATAATTTCTTTACGACTGAAGAAAGCAAGACATGAACATTGGATGACAAGGGGGTGAGTACATTATCTGTAAATTTTTGTTCTGGAAGTGGACTTCTCCTTTAACAGTGTCAAAATGCATGAAATAGCATTAGACCACAACTTTAAAATATCAGCTTATTCATGACACAAAGTAATGATGCTTGACAGCTTGAACTGGCCAAAAATGTACAATTTAAGCCCCACAGAAGGAAGATAATGAAAGTCATTCACGTTTGCAAAGACATTATTGGTGAGTAAATGATGACAGAGTCTTCATTTCTGGGTAAAACACATGGAAACGACACAACTTTTGATGTTTCACACATTGATATTGCTGTGACTATTACTATGACATCAGTGAAATGTAACCCACACTGACATTAGTACAGAGGTATATTTATAGTACTACCTAATGACCAGACACTATTCATACTGAATACACTGTGTGCCAAACTTATCTTCATTACGAGGCGGTTTACAATACAAGTTACAAAAAAAAAAAGGAAAGTCCAGTGTGGGCTAGGTAAGCAACCAGTATGAATCTGTTGGCTAGAAACATTATAGGTTTCTGGAGGTAAAAGCAGTAAGGCACACTACAGCCCACACATCACTTATCAGCCAATCAACAGACTACAGCATCTTAATGTTATTCTGAAAAAAGCCCTTTGGCTGAAAGTGCTGTGGTTTTCTTAACCATGACATGCACTGATACTGTATCACCGGAAAACAAAGCCTTTTTTCCACTGAAATGGAACTTCCTCTGGCTTGTCACTACTGAGACACTCCAGTGGTGTTTATTGAGCAACACTAAAATACATTTTTTTAGGAGAAATTCGAATGGACTGTGTAGTGTCCAGCACTGGAAAAAACGTCCATCAACAGAAAACATACACTATGGAGACACAATGGGTAGCACTGATAACAACAAATTCAAAATGAGAAATCCAGAAGATTTAAATTAGCATGTTATTGCACTTGTTATTTGCCTGATACTTTCATTTCAATCAACCCACTTCTATGAGTGCAAACTCTACATCCTGTGAGAGAAATAATTTTAGTTAAATCAGTCATGTGAAACACAGCAGGCGTTTCCTACTGGCTCCTCCAGCAAACCCACAACCTGTGACTCACCATACACTCCACGGTCCAAGAGCTGCAAGAACTTGTCGATGGCTGCCTGCATTTCCTGTAGGGTGAGATCGAGCAGAGAGACCACTCTGAAGCCTAGCTGTTGCAGAAGATTGGCCAGCTCATGAACATCCATGGTGGGGGCCATCAGACCAGGATGGTAGTTGTAGTTCAGGTTCCCAATCAGTAATGCCACTTTGTCGGTTGCTAAACGAAAAAATGTGCATAAATGCATTTTGTAAAATTATATTTTATTACATTTTAAAATATATACACAACCAGTCAAATGTTTTTGAACAGTAAGATTTTTAATGTTTTTCAAAAAAGTCTCTTCTGCTCACCAAGCCTGCATTTATTTGATCCAAAGTAGAGTAAAAACTGTAACATTTTGAAATATATTTACTTTTTAAAATAAATGTTTCCTTTTTAAATATACAACAAAATGTAATGTATTCCTGTGATTTCAATGCTATTTCAATGTTCTGATCTGCTGCTCTAAAAACATTTATTATTATTATGTTGAAAACAGCTGAGTGGATTTTTTTCAGGTTTCTTCAGAAAAACAGCATTTATCTAAAATAG
This sequence comes from Cirrhinus mrigala, assembly GCA_036247105.1. NCBI lineage: Eukaryota > Metazoa > Chordata > Actinopteri > Cypriniformes > Cyprinidae > Cirrhinus > Cirrhinus mrigala. Next base: position 17,650,569 of record CM070024.1, read on the forward strand.
AAATCTTTTGTAACATTATAAATGTCTTTATCATCACTTTTGATCAATTTAAAGCATCCTTCCTTGCTAAATAAAAGTATTAATTTCTATAATTGTGACACTGAAGACTGGAGAAATGATGCTAAAAATGTAGCTTTGATCACAGGAACAAAATATATTTTTAAAATATATTCAAATAAAAAAAAAGTTAAAATTGTACTGTTTTTGCTGTACTTTAGATCAAATAAATGCAGGCTTGGTGAACTTCTTAAAAAAACATTAAAGATCCTACTGTTCAAAAACTTTTGACTGATAGTGTACATGTTACAGAGTAATAATTATATTAAAATACAGTGTAAATAATCATAATTTTAAATGCATTGTTAATTAATATTTCAATATACTATTTAATTTTTATTTTACTTATTACATCTTGGTATTAAAAGTAATTTACTAAAAAATTTAAAATGTAAAAAGATGAAACCCAAGGCATCTATGAGGCATCCTGCATAAGCTTTAAATGCAGTTCATTGAAGAATTTGACTTTCTAGGATTTCTTCCATTTCAACAACTTTTAAACTTTTAATAATTTCCATAACTGGGGCAGGCCTCCAATTCATTATTTGAAAATCCCCTGATATTTTAAGTTTTTCCACAACTGTGACATTCCTATATATTTTACTGTGTTTGATTTTCAGTGGAAATATTAACAGTGGGAGTATTGTGAAACACAGGTAAATACTAAGACTAAATTTAACTTGACATGAGCTGAAAAAAGCTTTTGTCTGTGACCTACCCATAAGCGTGGGCGTTGGTTGCTGATCTGGAGGCGCTGTGGGGGAACCAGAGGGAAAAACTTTTGGTGAAAGTTGAAACTGTATGAGAAATGTTACCATGTCGCTGGATGTTAGTTTGTGTTCTTCTACTAGTTTCACTATGGAAAAAAAACCTCTCAGAATGTTAACATCATTTGTGTTCCACAATGTGACAAGTAAAAAAAAGGGAAGTTCTCATTGAGCTGGTTTCATTCTAACTTTAGCTGTACTCTGATGTATCTAAGGACCTGTTTAGACTCTAAATACAATTCAGTTCCTGATTGTTCTTAACTCCTACAAATTGCGGAAAGTACCAGTAATTTGAAACTAGCCTTGAACTACACTGAGGACAAAGAATTCATGGCCTAAAGCTAAAGACTAGATGGTTTCCTTTATTAATTTATTAATGTTCATCAAACTGCTTTTCATCACACCTCAAGCTGCTAAGAAGATCTGACAGTGTTAACGTGCAAGTCAAATCGAATCATGATGGCAAACAAAGTGAGAAAGGATTGTCAAATTTAATGCAATAATTTAATGCATGATCTAGGCATGGGCCTAGATCATGACTATATGAGTCATTTATATATCACAAAATAGTTATTTTTGCTTTAAATAAGGTCTTTATGATATAAAAATTAGAAAATTCATAATTCTTGTCGCCAGTATCAATTTCACCAAAAAACTAATACTACCCTATAATTTAAAATAAAAAGAGAAAATCAAGCTCACTGAAGACAGTGATTAAATAAGAAACTAATTAAAAGCAACAGGACAAAAAAAAAAAAAAACTACAGTAGAACAAATAAATAAGAATTGCTACATAAATTGTAAGTAATCAAACGTACAAAAAACACCGCATATTCTTCACTGTGTAAATTAAATATATATTTTTTCTTATTAAAAGTTACAAAAGTGATTCAGGCAAGAGCAGTGAGAATTTTTTTTTTTTTTGTTGTTTGATTAACATAAATACAGACTGCTGTCACTTTAAGAACTGCCCGAATCCAATATATTGTTACACATGTGTTTTCTTCCTTAGCTGTTTGCTTTCACTTAAGGCCTAAATAACTGTTTTACAAAGATACTTTCAAAGACGGGCATTTTGGCACATACAAGTAGGTGTATTTAACCATTCAAGACCCATCCACCTTAGCGAGACGTTCGGTTGCTTAATCGCTTTTGGAAAAAAACGAGAAGAATAACAAAGTGCTGTAAACAATAAAACTGTTTGCACTACAAACCAGTGTGTTCATAATTTAGATAATAAATAATATGGTAAGACACACCAGTTTGCAATATCAAGCAGCAAAACAAGCTGTTTTGTACAGCTAAAAATAGCTGGAAAATAGTGAATCACACCGGACGCCAGAAACAATTCAATTTACAAATTTTCATGACGTCACTTGAGCGTGTAACCACGATAGAGACGACAGTCCAAAATCTCTACCGTTTTTTCAAATTTCTACTGGTTAATGGTGGTATATCGCCCACCCCTAGCGGGAACTACCACTGAGCAAATGATGTAAGGCTGATGAAGAAACAAACTCATCTACATCTTAAATGGTGCAAGGGTAATTTAGGAAAATCTAAAAAATAATGTGGCACAGATCTTGATAAAGGACAGTAATTCCAGAAAAAGCTGTACGAATGGCCACAAAAGTTTTCAAAAAACACAACTGCAAAATGGCAAAACAGAAAAGCTAATGTTAGACTTAAAAAGCTTGACATAAACAGTCGTTGGTGGCTCTTACCAATCTCAACCTCGGCTGCTTCAGACCATCTCTCCTCCAAACTATTTGTCACAGCACAGAGGTATGAGCCCACAGTTTCTGCGCTAGCATTTTCTATCTAAACAAAGAAAACCAAATGCATAACATGATTATTTTAGGCAGCTGTGTACCACTGAGTCAGTCATTACAGTCAAAGCAAATTGCTCACATTTAAAAACAATGACCGAATCCATCTTGCACATAAAAATGAATCAACATGATACCAAAACAGCTAGAGACAAAGAGTGTTACAGTGGCCTTACCCTAAGTGTTTCTGTGGTCTGTTTAGGAAGGATGCGTCCGTTTCTGTACCACTGGTAGTTTGGCGCAGGCTTGCCTAAAGCTGTGCATTTCAGAGTAAACGTCTCCCCTGGTTTTACTTTTTGGCTTATAGGGTGAATGACTATATGGGGCTCTCCCTTCCACGTGCGAGAAACACCTAAAAACAATGCATCACGTTATCTTAAAAATGGCACATTGAGCCAAACCTTACAAAATAAATCACTGATAAGTACATGTCAGTCTCAGTGTAATTAATGAGTTCATAGACTCTAGGTCAGATGATTAATACAGATGCTAATAAAAATGTAATGAGATAATGGCAAGTACCTGGTTCGTCTATGATTCTCACTTTTACCCATTCTGTAAACTGATAGTTACAGTACAGGTCGCTCACTCGACAAATATAGTTTCCAGATCTCTGGAGAGAGACGGTGAGCTCGGGCTCTGTACCACCTACGACCTGAAAACATTAAGCATTATGTTATTTGATAGATTTGGGTATTTATTTCTCACAGTATTAATATAAACTTTTTAAAATTGATATAGTATACAAACCTCTGTCTGTTGTTTATCAAACCACTGATAATTCAATACACCAGTGCCTTTTGCTTGAACTCTTAAGGTCACCTCATGGTTTGGTGGTACACACACAGACATCGGCTGCTGCAGAATAACAACTTCTGCCCACAAAAAATAAAAATAATAATAATAATAAACATATGTACACTACCAGTCAAAAGTTTTTGAACAGTAAGATTTTTTAATGTTTTTTAAGTCTGCTCACCACACCAGAGCAAAAATATTTTTACAATTTAAAATAACTTTTTTATTTGAATATATTTTAAAATGTCATTTATTCCTGTTCAAAGCTGAATTTTTAGCATCATTACTCCAGTCACATGATCCTTCAGAAATCATTCTAATATTCTGATTTGCTGCTCAAAAACATCTGTTATTATTAGTATTATTATTATTACATTGAAATCAACAGTTCTTGAACAGCAAATCAGTATATTAGAATGATTTCTGAAGGATCATGTGACACTAAAGACTGAAATGCTGAAAATTTAGCTTTGATCACAGGAATAAATTCAAATAGAAAATAGTTATTTTAAAATGTAAAAATATTTCAAAATTGTACTGTTTTTGCAGTACTTTGGATTAAATAAATACAGGCTTGGTGAGCAGAAGAGACTTCTTTAAAAAAAAAAAAAAAAATCGTTTTGACTGGTCAAAAAACTTTTGACTGGTAGTGTATTTATTTTACTTTATTGCAGTTTGTGGAACCACTGTAACTCAAAAATAGAAGTAGAAATTTTTAAAGGGGAAAAGCATAAATACACATAAGGATAAGTATATTATACACACCAGTTCTCATGTCTGTCGGTGCTACTCTTTAGTGCGTAAGGGCCTAGACCGCAATAGTGCTGAACGTTTAAGGTAGTCAGTCATTTCAGAATTTTACCACCTGTTTAAAAAGAAAACAGAAGTATGAATAGTGGCACAACGTAACAACAAAAGTGGCATTCAGAATCAAAACAATGATACACAGAGAAAAGTTAAGCAATCCAGATTTTGGAACCGTCAGCACAGAAAGTGTCCAAGGATTAATTATTAAAAGAACCAAATCCATCAGGATTTCGACAGTGTTTGTACAGTCCTGTAATGCAAAGGTAATAATCATCCTAAAATATTTTCAACACTGATCAATATTTTAAGCACTGATCATGCTTTAAATACCATTTCAAATTTCTCATTCTGAAAACTTAAAATTGATAACAAAAACTACATTTATATGCAGTGAAATACCTTAATGCATTAGCAATTATGTCAGCTTTATTATAACATTTAAGCAGTTCTCCAATAGGTATACTGGGGCAAGTTGTCACACGTTTTATTTAGTAATTTTAGTTTTGAAATTCAATTTCTGCATTCTGTAAGCAAGTACAGCATTGGCTACAAACGTTTTCTGCTTAGGTACATGCACCCATTATTTGGGAAACAGATACTGTAATTAATAACTGTTTAGACACCTAAAAAGAAGTTATATTTTTATAACTGAAAGCACAGTGAAGTTGTAAACTCTTCTGAAAATATGTCAGTGTGGTTGTATTGCGTTTACTTGTTGACACAAAAAGCTACAGAATAAAAATATGACCTTTTAGTTTGGAGGAAAGAATTTACTAAATGACTCCAGTGTAAAAGGGGTTTAAATTTCTGCCTCAAAACCTTACCGTTGACGCATTTTAATAACTTCCCTGTGAGACAAGAAGACCCGGACGGTGACAGTATGTAGGTTGTGGCGTCGTTCGCTTACAGTGTAGATGTAGAGAGGTGTTACACTCACCTGTCCTAGTGCTCATTGCTGTGTGGTGTGAATGCCGGCTGACTGCGACTTATATCACACTCCCTTCCCACACTATTCGTCATGCAAACAAGCACAGAGCGTCAGCTGTATCGACGTCTAGATATTCAACATGCTGCGATAGAGTTTGGCTGAAAAATGAATGGTTTCCCGTAATAATGACAGCCTGGCCCTCCCACTACCGCTGTGCTCAGTGTAGATGCGCCATCAACATCTGCACACTGTAGCAGGTACAGTAGACTGAAAAAATATAGCTACATATATGTTTTCGTCTTTAGGTTAATGACAGGCTGACGTCACATTGAAAGCAACTAACAATCCTGTGCTGGAAAGATGATTGATTACTGGTATATGAGCTTACTAGGAATAACAACCGTTTATATTAAATAATATGTCTATTTTAGATATACTATTGTTATATCATAAATGTATATAATTTTAATTCATAAATAAAAAAAAGTGTCTCAAAGTTGTTGTTTTTTTTTGTTTGTTTCAAAAAGTATGCATAACATATATGTGACCCTGGACCACAAAATAAGGTTCAATTTTTTGAAATTTAGAATTATACATCATCTGAAAGCTGATGAATAAGCTTTCCATTGTTGTATGGTTTGGATAGGATAGCACAATATTTGGCTGAGAAACAACTATTTGAAAATCTGGAATCTGAGGGTGCAAAAAAATCTAAATCTTGAGAAAACTGCCTTCAAAGTTGTCCAAATGAAGCTCTTAGCAATGCATATTACTAATCAAAAATTAAGTTTTGATATATTTACGATAGGAAATGTGCAAAATATCTTAATTGAAAATGATCTTTACTTAATATCCTAATGATTTCTGACATTAAAGAAAAATCGATCATTTCGACCCATAGAATGAATTGTTGGCTATTGCTACTAATATACTTCTGCGATTTAAGATTTGTGGTCCAGGGTCACATATTTATTTATTTTATTTATTCTCGTCGCTTTTAAAAGTGATATAACAATACAAATGTTGTGTAAATGGTTTGCAATGCAATCTTATTAAATTATTATTCAATATAAATGTTTACTTATACTACTTCTAATTTGGTGTCAAAATCAAGTCGATTCCCACGTTTTGTAAATTAAGTGTGACTTGAGTGACACTGTTTATTGGTTTGTCTATTGTTTGTTTAGTTGCGCTCTGTTCTTTGAATCCCCTTTTTGTTTTTGTATTGCCCAACAGTGATTGCCTAAGACTGATTATTGTGATGCAATATTTTAAAATATTAGACTGGCTTTACCCTTTACAACATTACAGATAAACTTATTAAGGTCCGGTTACACCAAAAACGATAACTATAAAGATAACTACAGTTGAGGTCAAAGGTTTACATACACCTTATAGAATCTGCAAAGTGTTAATTATTATTACAAAATGCATGTTATTTTTTTATTTAGCACTTACCTGAATAAGACACTTATATTTCACTTATAGTGAGACATTAATAGAGAAAATAATAGTTGAATTTATAAAAATGACCCCGTTCAAAAGTTGTTGTTTTTTTTTTTTTTTTTGTTTAATGATAGATGTTCAAAAGTTTACATACACTTGATTCTTAACACTGTGTTGTTACCTGAATGATCCCTTGTCCTGAACAGTTAAACTGCTCATTGTTCCTCAGAAAAATCCTTTCGGTCCCACAAATTTTTTGGTTTTTCAATTTTGTGTATTTTAACCCTTTTCAACAATGACTGTATGATTTTGAAATCCATTTTTTTCACACTGAGGACAACTGAGGGACTCATATGCAACTATTACAGAAGGTTCAAATGCTCACTGATGCTTCAGAAGGAAACACAATGCATTAAGAGCCGGGGGGTGAAAACTTTTTGAATTTAAAGATCAGGGTAAATTTCACTTGTTTTGTCTTCTGGGAAACATTTTCTATAGTATCTGAAGGGCAGTACTAAATGAAAAAAAAAATATTATATTTAGGTAAAATTAGAAAAATGTACACATTTTCATTCTTTTCAAAAGTTTTCACCCCCAGGCTCCTAAAGCATTGTGTTTTCATTCTGAAGTATCAGTGAGCATTTGAACCTTGTTATTAACAGTAAACTGTTTGCACTACAAACCAGCGTGTTCATAATTAAGATAATACTTTAAAATAATATGGCAAGACACACCAATTTGCAATATCAAGCAGCAAAACCAGTTATTTTGTACTGCTAAAAATAGCTGGGCGCGGATGAGACCGGAAGCCAGACCCATAAAATCTACAAATGTCCACATCCTTGTTGTGAACAGGCCTTTACAGTTTTTGTTGTTTAGTTTCTTCTCATTTCAAAATCTTATTTTCAAGTCTTATATTAAACAATAATAATTCTGTATTAATGATTCATTTAATGATTTGTTACTTACGTGTGACTTGAGCCCTTTGAGTGTTTCACTCGAGTTTACATCTCCGTTAATATTATTATGTTTCACCTCTTGTTTTAATGTTGCACGGTATGTTTGTGAGAGTGGTTGCTTGACAGCAAGTAATCGGAGCCCATTTATGATTGGAAAATGATGCAATGACACATGACCGGTGGGAAAGGTTGTTGACTGTTATGGGGAGGGTGTACAGAGTGACATAGAGGGGGCCGTCCTAATTAAACCTGGGCCATGCTTTGAGCTTGTGTCATCAAAGGACCACTTGCATCAGATCACTTTCACCACACCACATACTGGAAGCATTTGAAAAAATTTTCTACACACAATGGGCCATTTCTATGCGCGTTAATGTATCCCTATCCAGCATGATCAATTAGTCAGAGAGAGAATAATAGGATTTTATGAGCCTGGCAGATTTCAAACAATTAAAGCAGGTGATATTTCTGCGCTCTTTTTCTCGAACGCTGCTTTCAAGTGGCTTCAGAGCAATGGCTAGTTGTGGAAAATGTGATGTGCTCTTGCGCCTATTTGTAGGCCTGCTATAAATAGGGTCCTGCTGGCAACACATGCTCTGCTGTGATTGACAATTCTAGTGCTACTGGGACAGCAGGCTCCAAAGAACAGGCAAAGAAGCACACTAATGGTGAGTTCTTTAAGTGTTGTACTGTTTCGTCAGGCAATTCTAAGTTCAAACTATATGTGTTTGAATGATGTGAAATCATATACAAATTAACTGCGTTTGACCAAATTTAAGTAAGTAGCAAACAACAGTTCCTATTTATAACTTCTCAGTTCAAATGGTTTGCTTGTTGAGACTAGTTAGCTGTCCTCAAAACAAAATGGTTCTGTCTAAACTATATTTTAAAATTTCGCTTACATATTGTTATTACTTTTAGTGTGTGTATTTCTCAGTTTGACTGATTTGTTTTTTTTTTTTTTTTTTCAGTCGTTCTCCAAATAGTTACGAAGTTGGACTTTACATTTGGTTCCAAACGCCTGAAGACAGACTTGAATTTTATTTTGCAGAAATACTGAAACCCCACTTAGAGAGACTGGTGGGTTTTTTGAACTGTTGAAATTATTTCTTTTGGACAATGACATCCAGGAGGCCCATGACCCGCTCTTACTCTGGAAATGGGAGATCGGGAAGCCAAAATGGGGAGGATGTTTCATCGCCAAGCGGGAGCCGCAACTACCTCTCCAACGTTAGGCCTGAAAACAGGTAAAAAACTGGTCAAATTAACTTGAGAGTGCCTTGTTTGATTGTGAAAAGTCTTTTTGCTTGTGTCAGAATTATATAAAACTCCAGTTCGGATGTTGAATTTAAAATCTATGATGGTTTTTAACTCTAGAAATGATTTTGGTTTATAATAAATATTTTGGAAATACATAAATACAGTATTTTACTATTCAGTGATATTTGTGAAATAAATATAATCAAAAATATATGTGTAATATTAATTGTATATCATTTTATTTTAAAAAGTCTTTGATTAGAACACGATCGGTGTTTTTACACTGAAAAAAAATCCTCTTATTCTCCTATTCTGATACTTTAAAGATTACATTTGATCAAATGAGGTGTCATTTTAGCAAACAGCAATTAAAAACAATCACAAAATCCCATTTTCATCAGTTAATGCTTTTTTTTTGGTTCATATTTCAGCTGCTGCTGAAATACTGATGTAACTGTGGTTTCCATATTGGTTGTATTGTGTTTGCTCAACCACAGTTATGCCAAGAGAGAGCACAACATTCTCACCCTTAGCAACAGCGTTTACTGTATGCTGTATTACAGATGCTCCTGGCTGTGATTAAAATCAGGGTCACACAGTTTAGATGTTCTTGTCTTATGAGTGTCCCTTTGATTTGCCTCTTTTCTAAATAGCTTTTCAACTCACAGGTATTCAAACTACAGGCCGCCAAGGTAATAAAAGCTTCCCAAAAGGTCAATCCTAAACTAACTACACTTCAAATAACAATTTGTATTCCCCCAAATTCCTTTTTTCTTTGGTTTGTTTTAGAATTTCAGAAATACCAAATTATAGTCAACTGCATTTGATTGCAACGTGATCAATGTTGTGACCCTCCCAAATAACCACTGTATATTGTACATGAAAAAATAAACTATGATTCCAAAACAAACTTTTACATTATCAGGCTAAAATAATATCCTCTCACCCTGTTAATACCTTGCAGCCTTTCCTCCCAATGACACCAATAATTATAATTTAATGTTTTACTACTGATATTAATCAGTAATTTCGTGTCAATACAAACTCCTTGCTTTAGATATTGCTTATTAATTCAATGATTAATATAATGCTTGGATTCATGTTATATAATGAGCTGACACTTTGTTTTGGCCATTTCCAGGAGTACGTTATGTACCGTCATGGCTCAACTGACTGAAGAGACCCAGCCATGTTTCGAAACCACCATAAAATCGAAGGCAGTGTCAGAATCGTGCAATGTCAAATTCTCTTGTGTGGTCACAGGTAAGTTTCTTTATCATTATAAAAAATCATTTAAAATACTGAATTTGTATTTAAAACCTATGGTATGTTCAGTAACATTTCAGTATTTTAGATATCTTAATTGGTGAGTAAAATATTCAAATATGATTTTCTAGGTTGAATTAATGTTCAATATACACTACCAGTCAAAAGTTTTTGAACAGTAAGATTTTTAATGTTTTTAATGAAGTGTCTTCTGCTCACCAAACCTTGATTCAAATTTGATTCAAAGTACAGCAAAACAGTCAAATCTTGAAATATTTTTACTATTTAAAATAACTGCTTTCTATTTCAATCTATTTTAAAATGTAATTTATTCCTTTGATTTCAAAGCTGAATTTTTAGCATCATTAGCATAAATAGAAGGTTCAGAAGCACAGGATTTTTCCTGAAATAGAAATCTTTTGTAACATTATAAATGTCTTCACATATCATCACTTTTGATCAATTTAAAGCATCCTTGCTAAATAAAAGTATTCATTTCTATAATTTCTTTTCCCCCAAAAAAATATTTCAGATAAATGCTGATCTTTAGATCTTTCCATTCATCAGAGGATCCTGAAAAAAATGTACTCAACTGTTTTCAATATTGATAATAATATTTATTAAAAATTAACATTATTACAAAATTATTTTAAAAAAACAAATTTGCTGTTCTCTTGAACAGCAAATCAGCATATTAGAATGATTTCTGAAGGATCATGTGACACGGGAGAAATGATGCTGAAAATTTAGCTTTGATCACAGTAATAAATTACATTTTAAAATATATTCAAATAGAAAGCAGTTATTTTAAATAATAAAAATATATGCAGCCTGGTGAGCAAAAAAAAAAAAAAACATTAAAATCTTACTGTTCAAAAACTTTTGACTAACTTTTGTTGTCTATAAAACTGTTAATACTTCCATTTAATAAGAGCAAACTTTCTTACTCATGTCTTCACCAGGTTACCCGGCTCCTGAGTTGACCTGGTACAAAGATGACATGGAGTTAGATCGATATTGCGGTCTTCCCAAATATGAAATATTTCGCAATGGAAAAATTCACACACTCCACATCTACAAGTATGACTTGACTGCTTATTTTCTACCTATCTTTGCATTTCTAATTATTTATTATTATGCCATTTTTAGCAATCCTAATATTGTTTTGGGAGTTTCCTACAATAGGTTCACATGCATGCAAGATCATAAAACGCTTTCATTTTTTCAAAATATGCATTTATCTTCTCATTTTCCAGCGATTCCCAAACTATTTGTTCGAAGCAGTTCAAAGATTCAGTCTCTCTAAACCCCTCCTTTCCGTGAGCCTACTCTGCTCTGATTGGTCAGATGGCCTAGTCTGTTGTTATTGGCGTGTTTCATAAACAATAAGTAAAATTATGTATTTGAGGGCAGGTCAAATTGTTTGCAGCTGGCCAACTTAAAAGATAGGCGGGAATTATGCAAATGTATTACCCTGCGACGTGTAGCCGCCACAGAAGTGGGATTCAAATTACTATCGACTCGTTTAGGCTGTACAGAGTCGATTCTTTATTTTTGGAGACGATACCTTTATTTATCGTGCACTTTTGGCATTACATATTTGCAGATTGTTTACATTCACATATACACTGCATGAAAGCCAATATTGGAAATTGCATAATAGGGCACTTCAAAGTTTATTTCATACATTCACATCATGTAAATCAGTGCTTTTAGTAGTGACTATACCTACATTTCTTCATTTGGCAGCTGTACAGAAGATGATGCAGCCATTTATCAAGCCTCAGCGAGGAACAGTAAGGGCATCGTCTCCTGTTCCGGGGTGCTGGAGGTGGGCACCATGAGCGAGTTCCTGATCCACCAAAGGTTCTTTGCCAAATTGAAACAGAAGGCTGAGATCAAGCGACGAGAGCTGGAAGAGAGTCGACGTCGGGGTAAGGAGAACATCCAGAAGGAACAACTAAATGTGATTAACCAGGAACGCTTACTAAGGAAGCGCAGGACTCCCGCTGGGAACGACACCCTGAGCTCTTCTCCCACAACCCAGGATGGAGAGGAGAACGCAACCTCCCAAGGAACTGAAGAAGAGCACCCTACAATCATGAATGATAAGCCTGATAATATCACAGCACAGGCTTCTGTAGGCATAACAGAGATGATAAAAGAGAACGGTAATGAGAAACTCAACCATACGGAGGTGGTCGCCACAAAGCAGTCCAAAGAGAAACCAGGTGAAAAGAAGATGCGTATTACCAATGGATTCGATGAGGTGGGTGTTATTAAACAAGAAGATGCTAATGAAGCAATGAGCCTGGCAAAATACTTAGCTGAGTCTGTGCAGTCACAAGCTGCTGAGCAACATCAGTCACAGGAGATCATGGAGGTTGATGTTACTCCTGTCCAAGAAAAAGAACGAGATAGAGATCTGGAGATAGAAAGGGAAAGATTAAAAGAAGAGGAGAGGAATCGATCAAGAGAAATAGAGCGAGAGAAAGCCAAAGAGAGAGAACGAGAGAAAATTAGGCAAATGGAACAAGAACAAAGAACTACATCTGGGCCTTCAACCAAAGCCGCTTCTCAGAAAGAGCCAGAAGCTCAACACAAGTCAGCTCTAACCTCGGTTTTTCACTCCCTAAAGGACATATTCTTCGGCAAAAGCAAGAAGTCTACAGACACAGCCGAAACCACAAAGAGAACTACTGACATTAACGTAGAAAAAGATATTCCACATGAGAAACATCTCCCTCCGTCGCAAACACCTTCTCAAGAGTCTTTAGTCGACAGTGAGGCATCCAAGCTTGAGGCACCAAAGCTGATCCAGGAACCTCAAATGGTGGACTTGGAAGTAAAAACAAAGCCTTTTCTACAAACACAAGATTCAGGGACTCCTAATGATATCTCAATCTCTGAACATGGTCCTGAATTTCATGCAAACAAACCTGAGGATGTCTCCCCCACCCTTGAAAGTGAGCATGTTCAGAGCATTGGAGCAACACTTAGACTTTCTCTACAGGAGAAGGAGATACCAAAGGAAGAGAGTAGTCCTGAGGAAGTCCCGCAGGTTGATCAATCACTGCTTTTCGAGGTGAGTTCATCACGTCTCTTGTTTTACAACCTGCCGGTTTTGTCCATTTGTAGTGCAGGGCTTCCTGCACCACAGCACATGGGAGTTATTTATAGAGAGTACATTTGTGCGACAAGACTTGAGTTTAATTACACCAGTCCATAGCCAAGATGATGAAACTAACTATACCCAAGAGAACACAGTAGGCAGCTTTGAGATCACTTGGTCTTTGGCTTTCTCATGTAAGGATTAAAGGTGTCAGCATCGTTTTTACGGACTATTTTCTTGGCAAAACTGCAACAGCAGTGTTTGGGACACAGGATACAAATAAAGTGGGGTCTAAAGACTGAGAGCACAAGTTAAAATGTCTCTATTTTGTATTCTGCATTTATTTGAAAAAATACAATAAAAACTGAAATATTGTGAAATATTATTACAAAACTATTACTACTGTTTACTATATATACAGTTGAAGTCAAAACACCTTTACATACACCTTGCAGAATCTACAAAGTCATACAAAAAGCATGTTAGTTTTTATTTAGTGCTGACCTGAATAAGATATTTCACATAAAAGACGTTTACATATAGTTCATGAGAAAATAATAGTTGAATTTATAAAAATTACTATTCAAAAGTTTACATAAACTTAATTCTAAATTCTGTGTTGTTACCTGAATGATCCACAGCTGTGTTTTTTTGTTTAGTGATAGTTGTTTGTGAGTCCCTTGTTTGTCCTGAACAGTTCCTTCAGGTCCCACAAATTCTACGGTTTTTCAGCTTTTTTGTGTATTTGAACCCTTTCCAACAATGACGGTATGATTTTGAGATCCATCTTTTCACGCTGGGGGACTCATATGCAACTATTACAGAAGGTTCAAACACTCACTGACGCTCCAGAAGGAAAGAAGATGCATTAAGAGCCGGGGGGTGAAAACTTTTGAAATTGAAGATCAGGGTAAATTTCACTTATTTTGTCATCTGGAAAACATGTAAGTATATTCTGTAGCTTCTGAATGGCAGTACTAAATGAAAAAAAAAAAAGATATTTAGGCAAAATAAGAAAAATGTACACATCCTCATTCCAGTCAAAAGTTTTCACTCCCCGGCTCTTAATGCATTGTGTTTCTTTCTGAAGCATCAGTGAGCTTTAGAAACTTCTGTAATAGTTGCATATGAGTCCCTCAGTTGTCCTCAGTGTGAAAAGATGGATCTCAAAATCATACAGTCATTGTTGGAAAGGGTTCAAATACACAAAAATGCTAAAAAAAAGGACTTTTCTGAAGAACAGCGGGCAGTTTAACTTCTCAGGACAAACACATATTTATGTACACTTTGGCAAATCTGCATTTTGAGCAGCAATTACTCTAGTCTTCATATGATGGTTTGCTCCTCAAGAAAATGTTGAAAACAGCTGTGCTGCTTAATAGTTTTTAGAAACCGTGATACTGTTTTAAGGATTCTTTAATGAATCCTGTTTTTCTTTAAAACAGAATTCTTTTTTAACAATGTAAAGGTCTTTACAGACACTTTTAATAATTTGAATGAAATCTTGCTTATTCAACTTCTCACACTACCAATTTTTTTCTGTGCTCTACTTTTGTATTATTTACGGCTCTCTTTTGCTGGCTCTTTAAATGCATGAGTCAGACTAGCTGGATTTCAGCTAATCTACAGTAGTTAAAGAATGTGTTTCATGCGTCAGCAGAACTTAACAACAGAATGCCATAAGGAAGCATTACAAATTCACTTTTAGGAATTTGTATGTACTTCTTTGGACAAATAGTGTTTTTAAAGTCGACATGAAACGTGATTTACTATCCTCTGTCATATTCGTGCTGACTTTAAATGGACATGTTTTAATGTTAGTGCAGGTCAGGGCATGATGAAGGACAGTTGCTGGACACTAAGACAAGACAAAACCTCTTTACATTTTCTAAATTCTTTGGCTCCCTGTGTCTTAAAATAAACCAGTTTCTAATCTGTGCTGAGGGAAGCCATACCATACAAAGAGAGCTCATTGACTGCTAAAATTGTATACGTTATGTCAGAGAAACCAAAGTCAGCTGACACCGTTTCGGAAAATTTTCCACTTGCATGTAATTCCTTTATCTCTGTATGTGTATAGTGGATGATTAAATGCTTAAGATATCCTATTATTTATTTTGGGTTTTTGATTTTATTACAAACATGTTTATGTACTGCACAGGCAGCTATAGAAAGTAGTTCAGCTTCTTTTTATTAGCAAGAATCTGCACATGGCAGAGGTTCTGTCAGGCCTCACATGATTTTCAAAATGCCATGGCTGAAGATTAGAGAGAAATGAGGCTGTTAGAAAGGCATGTGGAACCACAGTGATTGCATCATCGCTTAAACCAGACACTGCGAAATGCAAATAATGAATTCATGTTTGTTAGTCAACAGGGTGAATGTCACCTTTAATTGGTTCACATGTGCTCTATGGTCTCAGACAGGACAAACATGTGATAGCGTTGCACCTGGCATGTAACACATTCAGCTGTTTTATTTCCTATGTAAAGTGGAAGTGCAACCACCCTAGCGTCTCGTGGGAAGTTAATGTTAGTTGTTGTGGTGTGTCAGTTAGAGGAACCCTGCACATTCATCTGAACTCTGTGTGCTGAATCACAACAGAGGAACTTAACTGTTAAAATAAAGCTCTCGTAGGAAGGGGCTATAAATGTGACAAGCTACTTCTGTCACTAGCGAAATGTCACTCCATTTATAGTTTTATCACAATTTAGATGTTTTAATAATCATAATATTATAACAGTGTAAACCGATTACAGTCACATTTTGTTTTAAGGTCCAGTTCTCACTGTTAACTAACTATTAACTACTACTTTTGCCTCAATAAACTCCAAATTTCTGCTTATTTATAGTTCATAAGGTAGTATTAAGTTCAGGTACTGGGTAGGATTAAGAATTTGGTCGTGCAAAATTTGTACTTTATAAGTAGTCATAAACAGCCAGTATGCTAGTAATATGTATACTAATAAGCAACTAGTTAATAGTGAGAATTGGTCCCTATATTAAAGTGCAACCCTGAACAATTAGTATCCTACAGTGTTAATTTTGACAGCAAATTTTAAATTAAATCTAAGTCATAGTCTTCTGACTAAAATGCCATTTAGTTTTAGTCATATTTTAGTAATCTGAATTGTTTTTAGTTTCCATCTAGTTTTAGTCGACTAAATATAAGATTTTAGTTGACTAAATCTACAGTAGATTTAGAATGGATTTAGTTACAGTGTAATGCATTTATTAAGCATTTCTCTAAAATTACCCATTGTATAGGTTTGATATTAAGGTTTTATCCTGATAGACACAGATTTAACTGCTGCGACACAATATGCCTTCATATTAAAATGAAATGAAACCACTTCTCATAAAGAAACAAGAATATAGTCTTCTTTTCAATGAAATACCAGTGGTTATAGGCTAATTATGCATTCTTTATAACAACTTGTTTACCACATTCTTCATTCTTTCAACCAGACATAATTATTTATTTAAATAAATTTAGATTAATCTGTATTAGGGTACTAATGAGATTCAGTCAAGAGCAGTGAGGGATTTTCTGTTCTTCTTTTGTTGCTCAATTAACATCAATGCCACAGACAACAGCAACTAAATTAGGCTGCTGTCCCTTTAAAACTGAATGTATGGATGCAATGTACTGATACACATCCGATATTTTTCAACTGTTTACGTTCACCAAAAACAAAACCAAGTCAGGGCTCTAGAGTGCAACCAATTTGGTCGCACGTGCAACCTAATTCCTCTGTGGTGCGACTAAAAAAAATCTGAGCCGTTCGAGGGCAAAAGTCTCCGTGACTGTGGTTCAATAGACACACAGGCCCATATCGTGGTTTAAACCAATCAGAGATAGTAAAGTCAATTTTGCCTTTTCAAATCATCACGACTTGCCTAAAATAAAATCTTCAAGCATATCACAATGTTATTTTAAACGTTTAACTTAGATAAATGCATGATATTAAGCGCATACAATCATTTGTTGTAGAGCAAAAGCTAAATGCGCTTTGCAGGACATGGAGGCGCCAGCGCAATCACTTGCAAAAAATTAAAATACGCTATAATCTTTGCTCATAAATGTAAGCGTAATACATCATCCAGAACCGTAAAGGGTCTAAATTTATTTGCGTGCACTCACAATATCAACAAAATGTTGTGCTTTTATAAAAAAAAACAACAAGATGCGCTTTCTGGTGTCTCGGTGTTGAACAGGAGTGCTGCACAAAAATGAAACGAAACTCAGCGAATACTTGCCTTACAGTCAGGATAAATATATCTATAGAAAGCTTTAAATTATTACTTTCAATTCAAAATTGAAAACAAAAACTCTTTCATTATAAAATCCGTAGAGATGCATTTCTCTCTAATTTGGGTGCACCTAACTTTTGTGCTGATGCTCCTAAGAAAAAAAGTTAGGCGCACCAGTGCAACCAGTGCAAAAAGTTAGTCTAGAGCCCTGCAAGTGTTTATGTGAATATTCTTTGTCTTGTTTTTATTAGCTGACGAAAATGTCAGCAGATTTATGTCATAGTTTTTGACTTTTAAAATGAGTTTTTGTTTCGTTATCATCTCGTTTTCGTCTGTGAAAAAATGTTTGCTGACAAAATTATGACGAAGATTATTCAGCAACGAAATTACACTGTGTGCATAATTATTAGGCACACTAATATTCTGGTCATATTTTATTTCCAAGCACATTTTACCAATTCCAAACCACATCAATCTTAATAACTACTATTAATTTTGTATTTAATCATTTATACGTGATATATATTTGTCCAATAACATTCTGAAGTGTTAAGAAATACATTAAGACAGTTTTTTTTTATAGGCTTTATAGACAGATAAGCTGAGAGTGACTCTTGAAGGACCAGCACCACATCCTCTTGTACTTCTGATTCAAGAATTTTTCTTCCAGAATCTAGCAGTACATTTTGGGAGTTCATGATCTCCTATCCTGAAAAGTCTGACTTGCAGAGATGGACTAAAATGACCTCCCAAAACCAGAATATATATGACCAGAATATCAACGTGCCTAATAATTATGCACACAGTGTAACTACCCTTTCATCATGACTTTAAAGCCATTTTTTAGTGTTACTACAATAGGTTTACTTGCATGCAAGGTCAAAAAATGCTTTCTTTTTCTCAAAATATGCATTTAATCTAATAGCTCTGATTGGTCAGATGGGCCAGTCTGTTGTGATTGGTCTACAGCGCACATTGCGTGTCAGAAACAATACGCCCATTGTCATTCCGTATTTTGAACGTTCGATAGTTATACTTTGAGGTTGTGATTCAGTGAAGACAGCTGGTTCAAAACTGGGTACTGAGCCATATTTCAAGAGCAAGCATTTTGTGAATCTCTGCGTTTAAACTCCCTGAGATTAGTGGAACAGTCGTTAGTAAAATGACGTGTTTGAGGGCGGGGTTAGTTGTTGCAGCCGGCCAACTTAGAACATAGGCGGGAACTACGAAAATGTGTTACCCCGTGACATGTAGCCATCCTCACGGAAGTGGGATTCGAATTACTAACAACTCACGCGCTGTTTACACCAGTGGGTTTTAGTTTTAAAATGGAAACAATTCTCATCTACACTGGCGTTTTTACTGTGTTTCAGAAACGATTTCCGTCTATACTACACAACCGAAATATCAAGTTGATTGCTACACTGTAAAAAACAATTTAAGTCAACTTAAAAAAATTTGTTGGCTGCTTTGAAAACTTTAAGTTCAGTCAACTCAAAAAAGTTTAGTCAACTTTAAATGTTAAGCTGCACTAAGTGACAACTTATATAATTGAGTTGATTCAAATTAAAACTTTAAGGCAGCTGGGTAACAAGCCCAGCTTTTAAGTTTAACAAACCAAATTTTTTGTTTAATCAACTCAAATATCTAAGTTGTGACTTAGTACAACTTAACATTTCAAGTTTACTAAACTTATTTGAGTTGACTAAACTTAAAATTTTAAGGCAGCAGGGTAACAAATTGTGTTTTTTTTAGTTGTTGTTTTTTACAGTGTAGTCACTGGCAGGTACAACAATGAGCATGATGTTATTGTTAAGGATACGTAGAATGAATGTGGGCAGCGACGCCATCGTTTCCAAAAGTCTCCATTTTTTAAGGTTTGAAAAACAGTTAAAAAAGTTGTGTAAACAGACGTAAACATAGCAAAAGTTATGCATTTTAAAACGAAAACGCACTAGTGCAAACGTACCCCCTGACCGTTCACAGTAAATTTTTTATTTATTTATCATGCACTTTTGGCTTCACAACTTTGCATATTGTTTGCATTCACACACTGCATGAAAAGCAATTTTAACTGAAACAGGAAGACAGGGCAGGACATATCCAGCAATCCCACCCCTTTTTTTTTATCGTTTATAGCGTTTTGTTTATATCATAGCTTGGGCCAGAGCAGTTGAGCTGGCTAGAGCCGAATTTGACAGCGTATGACAGCCACAATCTCATTCATATCCAATTATCAATATATATTAGCATTCTGTGTAGAATTCAAATGGGTTCAATATGTTTTGCGTGCATATGATCCGCTCCGTGCTATCGTGTCTCTGACTGGAGTGTGCTGTGACGGTTTGTGACACAACATGAAACCATGACTTCACTCGTCCCAACAGAATGCATATTTACACTGTCTGAATCATTTCCTGTCCCTTATATAGTGAACGATTTCAACCGCAGCTTCAGCGTGTATTTATAGTGTAGGGGGAGGGACGCTTCAGATTCTAGAGAGCATTTGATTGGACAGAAAGTTTGATGAGAAGCTGAAGTGCAGCGTGATGTCATCAAAACTTTGATCCATATTGGCGGAAGTGAGAGACTGTAAGTTTTGAATGCTTATATCTTCTAAATGCAAATTTTGTCATTGTTTTGGAGCACACTATCTTGCGGATAAGCTTAAGGCTTACATAATTATACTAAAAGCCCAAAAACTTAAATTTTGATTTCATGGGGAATTTAAGGCTTTACTTAAGTCTTACAAAAACAACCTATCATATTAAATTAGCAGATGAGCACAGAGAAAAAAAAACATATATTCAGGCAGTTGTTTTAGATCCATTTAAAGGTGCGGTGTGTAATTACTAGTGGCAACTAGCAACGCCAAATGGAATTACAATCTGTTTGTTTGAGCTGGTGCAGACATAACAACATCGGCTCAACCTATACCTGCTTGTCTGATCAACTAGTTTGGGCAATTTAGCTTGTTGCTGGTAGTGGTAGAAAAATCACTTCCCACAACGAAACAAAGAACTGTGGGAAAATCACATTTTTCCACCCAAAGCTAGAATGTTATCCATTTTATTAAAAATGAAAACCATGGGCATGATGTGTAGAACCAACCATGTTCTTACATCTTAGTGATATAAAATGTTTTTTGGTTTTGTGGTGTTAGTATATCATATGTCACTAGTCATATGGGGTGTTGTGAAGTTGACCTGACAGGCCATAAATATGTTGTTTTCCTTCTTTGTACATGGAAAATTGCACAAGATTGGCAGTCTGAGTGTACAAATGTGTATATTGCTTCAAGTGTAACATCTTAAAAAACAAGTAAACAAAAAATAGTGAAGGTGTGTGCTTATTCAATAAATACAACATTTTATATCAAAAACATGAAATATACTATACATAAATGATCAAAATTCAGGAGAATCTAAGCTTTTATAAAAACCTCTGCCTGATTTTATAATCTTAGGAGCAAATTAATACAGGCATAAAAGTGATTGTTTTTATTACCACCATATCATATGGGTCATTCCGTGTCAGATAAACCAAATTTCACAAAATTCCCTGGCTCAAATTTTTGATTTTGCTAATATTTTTTCTGAAGGAAGATTATTAAGAAAGATTATACATTATTTCTTCTTCAGACATCGCTCTTTAAATAAAATAAGTATTAGCTGAATACAAAGTAACCAATATGTGGATTTCAACCACTAAAAAAGGGGTAATATTCAACAATTTGGACATGAAGCTTTACTGAGATCTCTGGGACTGAACGATATAGAGGCCTTGACAATTTAAGATTCCAAAAGAAAAGTTTATTAACAACTAGAACCTATAATCATATTGCGATATCTGAGTTATAAACCCACAAACTTTGGGAAAAGAATATTTATGGCACTCAGACAGGTATCTTCAAAGCAGTTTTCTTGACAGAATTAAATAAGATACATCTCTAGTTTAAACATTATTTGTTCATTATTCTTCAGCCATTCCTCTTTAAAAGAAAAGAAGTATCATAATTTTACAAACTGACCCACATTTGTTTTTTGACCACTAAAAATGTGTACATTTTATCGATTTTCTCCTGGAGCTATATTAAAATTCCACTATCTCTGGAACCGAACCATATTGGGCCTTAAAAATAAAGATACCAAAAGGAAAGTTTGTTAAGACCCAATATCTAAAAAGGCATTAAGATATCTCAAACACTTCTTGAGTTACAGGCATGCAAACTTAGAAGAAAAAACTTGAAAAGTGCCGTTTCCCTATTTTTGAATGGTCACCATTGACATATAATACAACAACAATAGCTAAAGTCAACAGATTTTACTATCAGACCTGCCAATCTCTGTGTAAAAATAACATTATGATGCTGCAATCTTTCTGAAGTCATTTTTCCCCCCCTTTAATTTGACTCTGAGTCTCAGGTGAAAACTTCCATTTTGACCCCCCTATACAAAATAATAGATTACTCAGTAAATATTCATCTAAGACATTTAATATTTTGGTTTTCATCACTATACATGTCTATCTTTCTTCAGAAAAAATATGAGCAAAATCAGACATTTGAGCCAGGGACCTCTGGTTGAGTTGTCACGTAATGACCCATATGCCATTAACATACAGATCTAATGCATGCAAAGAGGACAAAACTAGTCTAAACTAGTCCAAAACTATGCAGTGAATTCAGTGTTATGAGCAAACATGTTACCCATTTAACAAGCAACTGTTTATGTCTCAAGGCTACAGATGACCATACTAAACCTAGTGAAACTGATGTTCCTGGCTCTGTGGACTTGGCCAATCATTCATTCCAGACTGAAAGCCTGGAATTCACCTATCCTGCGGATGAGGTCATGCAAGGTGCTGAGGAAATGCATATTTTAGAGGAACAGGGGGGCTCAGCTGCCCCCGTGACAGACCTCATCATGGCAGACCTGGAAAGCACGCAGTGTTGTGAGAGCCAGCCAGAGTCTCAGCTTTCACAGCCAGCCGACTTTGTCCCTACCGAAGTGCACACTGAGTCCCAGTCAGCGGAGCTGAGGGTTGAAGAGAGCAAAGAGTCGTGTGAGACAAATGAGAAAGTAATTCCTCATATGGAGGAGGAAAGTATTATGAAAATGCTAGAGGGAGGTTCCCTGACAGGAAAAAATAAAGAGGAGATGAATGATGCAACAGAAGGGAAATCTTACACTGCAGGGGAAAATGAGTCGGAGAGTGACTTTGTCATAAAAGAATCAGTTCTTCCTGTAGTTGTAGTGAGTGAAAGAGAATATGAAATGAATGATCAAAATTTATTGTCTCCAGCATTGAGTCTAAGTCAAGAATGGGATTCTGTCGCTCTTGTGCCTGAGAGTGCCATGGAAATTGATTCTAAACCAGATGAAAAATCGATACCAGCTCTAAATGTTAGTTTCATAGATAATAAAGAAGTTGCATTTGACTCTGCTACAGTGATTGGCTTTAATACGGGGGAAACCAAGGATGATAAAAGCATTCCAAGTCAGGGTAGGATTGCTGAAGATAAGGGAAAAGATAGTGGTGAAGAGAAAAGCACTAAAAAAGAAAATGTTAATGCTGAAAAACTCAAGGAAGATTCCAGTCAAGCAAAGAAAGATGATAGGAGAAACAATAATCTTTTTCCAGAGACAGAAGCACCTATTGTAATTCCAGAGATGGAGATCCCCAAAAGTCCAAGACGAGGTGAGACTGAAGTTATGGAAACTCAGCAGAGGCCATACAAAGTAGATAAATCTCCAAAACTCCTTACGAAAGCACAAGCAGAGAAACGTTTGACCGAGAAGGACCAAGCAGCAGTCCAACCGATCATAATACTCCCCGACACAAGAGAAACCGTTATCAAGAATGTGGCAAAGAAAAGATCCACGCCAGTCATCCCAGAAATCAAAGTCACATTGCCGGAAAGAGTCAAACGTGAAGAACCTGTTATTGTGCCAAGAAGTGAAATTCTGAAATTGGAGCCCGAGAGAGTTATGCAACCTTTAACACAAGAGGTGGCACAGATATTTCGAGAAAAGGAACGACAAACGGATGATGCCACTAGAGCATCAGGTGAATCAACCTCCAACAGTGCCTTAGTTATTCCAGATCTTTTGGGCGTGAACAGGAACACTCAATCATCACCTTCAGTGGAAGAACAAGGAAGTGTCAACACTGGGCGAGGCAGGGAAGATGATAATAATATCCCTATAATCAACATAGCATGTGCTGATGATAACACAACCACTCTTGAACAAGAGCAAAGTCACGGCCACCCCTCACTTCCTGGCATAGTAATCTCTCAAGATATTCCCCAAGATGTTTCTCCCATCTCCGATAACAAAAACGATGACTCAGAGACTTTAGGTACTATAATGAAGAGTGACAATCAACATGGTCCAGATGCAACTTCTGAGAAACCAAAAGAGCAGCTCATGGCCCAGCTGAGCCCTGATATGTCTACAAAAACTCCTCCTAGTATTGCAAACCAAGACCCAGACAAGGTTCCTCAGCCGAAAGACGCAAGAGTAGAATCTGAGTCTGACAGGCTTCAAAAAGACAAACCTTCCATAGAGAAACTTAGCCTAACAACCCCAGTTGGACCTACACTCCCTCCACTAAGTCCTGCCAGTCTGCGAAGGCTAATGGCAAAGAACAACCCAAACTTAGAGAGTCAGGGGTCCATTTCAGCTGCATCAGTAGATGGAAGTGAGAAGAAAGGGGAAGAGAGTGGAGGAAGTACACCCACTTCCACTCTGTCCTGCGAGAGTAGCCCAAAGATGAAGCGACGAGACAGTCTCACCCTAATACCCTCAGCCACCCCTGAGGAGCTGGCTTCTGGCGCTCGCCGCAAGATCTACCTTGCCAAAACCAAGTCTGAGGATGAGGGATCTGACACACAGGGTAAGAGGGATAGTCCGTACATGTCGCCCAGTCAGGCTCGCAGGGCGGCTTTCCTGCAACTTCAAAGTGGGCAGCAAACACCGCCTACAGAAAGACGTTCACCATTAATGGCCCGACGCAAGGCCACGCTGGAGGTGCCGAAACCTAAGGAGGAGATGGCAGAGGTGACAGACAACACAAAGACAGAAAGCAAACCAGCAGAAAAGGAGAAGCTAGACCCGTTCAAAGGTAACACAAATGCATTTTATACTGCTTTAATTTTTCATATCTATTAAAAAGGTTATCAATAATATCAAAATGTAGAATATGCCAGAGTTGCCAGGTTCAGATTCCAGATAATCCCCCGATTTTTTGATAACACTCAAGTTTGACACCAACATAAGAAGCCATTAAATGGTTTGTATATGGGCCATCCTACAGAATTGGTGCAAACTACTGTCCCACAACCAAAAAACACATTTAAAAAGCATTTAAGTATTCAAATCTTAGATGCTTACTAAGATTCTTCTATTATCTATTAAAACCCACAATAAAATATCAGTAAGCTTAATATATATATAAAATCATCATTTATTGGGTACTTTCATTTGGGAGGTGGCTGTCCCAAATCCTAACCCCTAAATTTAAACTTATGAAAATGATATTGAATTATTTGCATTTTTTTTTACCATTGTTCTTTTTAAAAGTATCTTTTTGATTCTTTTAAAAAGTGAAGCTCAAAAAAAAATATTTTATGTTTTCTTTGTAATTTATCTATTTCATGTCTCTACAGAAACAGTTTTTTTTTTTCATGTCACTAGCGAAAATCTTTTAGTCCATTGGCCGAGACTGATTTCAATTAAACCCATAAATTTATGATTAGTAAATATTCCTGTGTTCCCATCTCTAAGGGTAAATGTGTTCAAAAGGCACACTATTTTGGGAGTTATTCCATAACATTTAGTTTTGATATGTATACCACTGTTCAAAACTGTGCTAGCTAACCATATGCTGATTAGCATCTTTGAGCTAGGTTCAAAAGTATCTAAAATATCCCATAAAATTGTCAATACGGAAACAGTCATGACCAAAACATAATTGTTTCAGTAGTGACAAAAGGGAACACAATCCTTTTTTTGATGTCATAAAAGATTATTTATTAAAAAAAGATAACATGGGTCAAAAACAATGATAATAGAAACATTTTTTCTTCTTTTTTTTTTGCGGCAGGGCCAGTGAAAAATTTGACTGGGCAAGCAAAAAAAATTACCACTGGCCCAATTGGGCCAGTAGAAAAAAGTCCTTAGCGTTGAGCCCTGATAAGAATTAACTGCACAATTACTAGAAATGTGTACCTTGGATATTATTGTCACGCTGGGGTGAAGGATGAGACCAGAGAGGGAAGTAAAACGGAATGGAAGGATGTTTATTAACAGAGAGATGCAAAGTAAACAAAACAGTAGCAGAAGTGCAGATTGATGTGACTTTCCTGTAAGTAGTGTTCATAGGCTTCAAATAAGGTTGTTGATGGCAGATGGAGCACACACCGGAGGAGGAAGCGGTCTGGAGCTAGCATTCGGGGTAGTGAACTGTAGACCAGACAAACGCTGAATGACTGAGCAGTCTATTTAAAGGGTGTGGTAACGAGTGTCAGGTGAACCCAATCAGAACTCCGGTGAGGCAGAACGAATGGGTGGCGCTGTAGGTGACGTAGCTGATAGAGGTGGCTGTGGTGAAGGCCTGACATTACCCCCTCCTCCAGGGGCGGCTCCCGACGCCCTAACACGACGCCGAGGGCGGCGCGACTGCGAGGGGCCGGCCGATTAGGGTGGCTGCGGTGGAACTCCAACAAGAGTAACGGATCCAGGACATCATCTCTAAGCACCCATGATCTTTCCTCCGGGCCGTACCCCTCCCAGTCAATCAGATATTCCAGGCGGCCTCCTCGACGCCGTGAGTCCAGGACCTCTCGGACGGTGTACACTGAGGGTTGGTCC
This sequence comes from Cirrhinus mrigala, assembly GCA_036247105.1. Taxonomy (NCBI): domain Eukaryota; kingdom Metazoa; phylum Chordata; class Actinopteri; order Cypriniformes; family Cyprinidae; genus Cirrhinus; species Cirrhinus mrigala. The sequence continues at coordinate 17,676,928 of CM070024.1, forward strand.
AGGATCTCCGGAGGAGGGGGTCCAGCCTCAGCTCCCGGGACGTCTGTGACAGAGGGAGAGAAGGGTTTAAGGAGGGAAACGTGAAATGTGGGAAGAATTCTGTACCTGGGTGGGAGCTGAAGCTGGTATGTCACGTTGTTAATCTGCCTCAGGATGCGAAAAGGACCAATGTAGCGGGGACTCAGCTTACGGCAGGGCAGGCGGAGTCGCAGATCCCGAGTAGAGAGCCAGACAAGATCCCCAGGCTGGTAAAGGGGGGCGGTGCGTCTTCTGGAATCGGCGAAGGACTTGTGCCGTCTTACTGCCCGCTGAAGATGGTGATGGGCCGAGTCCCACACTCTCTCAAAACCAGTGGTCGACAGCTGGAACGTTGGAGGGTTCCTCCGTCCAGGGGAACAGCGGAGGCTGGTAACCGAGTACGCACTGGAAAGGTGTTAGCCCGGTGATGTCTTGGCAGAGAGAGTTGTGTGCGTACTCGGCCCACGGGAGGAACCTGCTCCAGCTGTGCTGGTCGTCCTGGCAGTATGCACGGAGGTAACGTCCAAGCTCCTGGATCTTTCTCTCAGTCTGGCCGTTCGTCTGTGGATGATAACCAGAAGAAAGATTAACTGTGATACCCAATATCTTGAAGAATGCTCTCCATACGTGGGAAGTGAATTGAGGGCCCCGGTCCGAGACTATCTCCTCCGGGAGACCATAGTGCCGAAAGACTTGATGGAACAGTTGTTCGGCCGTCTCCATGGCAGTGGGTAACCCTCTCAAGGGTACCAGTTTACATGCTTTCGAGAAGCAATCCACGATGACGAGTACACAGATGTGTCCCTCAGACTCGGGCAGGTCCGTGATGAAGTCGATGCCGAGGTGGGACCAGGGCCTCTCCGGAATGGGTAAGGGAACCAGTTTGCCTGTGGGAAGTTGACGGGGAGAGTTAGACTTGGCACAGACTGAGCAGCTTTGGACGTACCTGATGGTATCCTGGTGCATACTGGGCCACCAGTAACGAGATTGTAAGAGCGAGAGGGTCCTACTGCTGCCTGGGTGTCCGGAACCCGGAGTCCCGTGTGCTGTGCCCAGAAGGACTTGACGCTGAGAGCGGGGGACGTAGATCTTGCCTTCTGGGCAGTCCGGCGGAGCTGGCTCCTGGAGAGTGGCTTGTTGGATGGCTTGATCTAGTTCCCAAACAATGGGACTGACGATGCGCTCAGAGGGGAGTATAGGTTCTGGGTCAACGGAGTCATCCGGGGAGAATTGGCGTGAGAGGGCATCGGCAGGGATGTTCTTGGAGCCAGGTCGGTAAGTGATGGAGAAGTTGAAACGAGTGAGGAAAAGAGCCCATCGGGCCTGCCGGGGGTTCAGGCGGCGAGCTTCACGGATGTATTGCAAGTTCTTATGGTCAGTGATGATGGTGAAAGGGTAAGCCGCTCCCTCGAGCCAATGGTGCCACTCCTCCAGGGCCAATTTGATAGCTAATAGCTCTCTATTCCCGATGTCATAGTTTTGCTCCGCCGGAGTCAGCTTACGGGAGAAGGCGGCACAGGGATGGAGGACAGGAGGCTCAACGACCGCTTGTGATAACACCGCTCCGACGCCGATGGTAGAGGCGTCAACTTCTACCGTGAAAGGTCGTTCAGGGTCAGGATGTTGGAGGACGGGAGCGGTGCTAAAGGTGGTCTTCAGCTGTTCAAAGGCTTCGTGGGCAGCGGGGTTCCAGAGCAGGTGTTTCGGCTTACCCCGCAGGAGGGAGGTCAATGGGGCTGTGATGGTACTGTAGTCCATGATGAATCGGCGGTAGAAGTTTGTGAATCCTAGGAAGCGCTGGAGTTCCTTAACACTGGTTGGCATGGGCCACTTGAGGATACCATCGACCTTGCCCTGGTCCATCTGCACGCCCTCGGCGCTGATGTTATAACTCAGGAATTGTACGGTAGGTTGGTGGAACTCACACTTCCCTAACTTGAGGAACAGACTGTGTTGTCGTAGCTTCTGGAGGACCTGCAGGACGTGCTGGCGATGTTCGGCCTGGTTCCGGGAGTAAATCAGGATATCGATGTAGACCACTACGAACTGATGTAAAAACTCCCGGAACACCTCATTCATAAACGTCTGGAAGACCGAGGGACTGATGGATAAACTGTACGGCATCACCTGGTATTTGTAGTGGCCTGTGGGTGTTACGAAGGCTGTTTTCCACTCGTCTCCCTTCCGAATACGAATGAGGTTATACGCACTCCGCAGGTCCAGCTTCGTGAAGATCCGGGCTCCACGAAGCTCTTCGAGGGCAGCTGGGACCAGGGGCAGCGGGTACGGTTGTTGAACTATTTGGGAATTGAGTTGACGATAGTCGATGCAGGGTCTTAGACCTCCATCCTTCTTACCCACGAAGAAGAAGCTGGAAGCGGCCGGCGAGGTTGATGGACGAATGAATTCCTGTTTAAGAGCCTCCTCAATGTAAGCCTCCATCGCCTGGCGCTCCGGGATGGACAGTGGATAGACCTTGCCTTTTGGGAGCTTGGCATCAGGCAGCAGATCGATCGCGCAGTCCCATGGCCGATGAGGTGGAAGGTGAGTGGCTGCTTGCTTACTGAACATCCTGGAACGCAACATACTCCGCCGGGATCTCTGGAGGATCCTCGACCTCAGGGCTCTCCACGAGTGTAGATAAGGTAACCGGGACCGGAAGTGGTTGAGGAAGATTGGAGAGGCAGTTGTCTTGACAGCTTTCACTCCAGCTTATGACATCGCAAGGATCCCAGCGGAGGATGGGTCGATGTTGTTGAAGCCAGGGGCGTCCCAGGAGGATACTCACGGTGGAATCCTCCAGTACCAAGAACCGAATCCGTTCAGTGTGAAACAGTCCTAATTGCAAGGTGATGTGAGGTGAGGAGTGACGGATCCGCCCACGCCCTAGTGGTTTTCCTTGAATTGTGCGTACGGAATATTCATGGCAGTGTCGTTGACGGGAAAGATGTAGTTGATTTAAGCACTCTTGTGAAATGAAGTTGCCGGAGGACCCTGAATCAACAAGAGCAGACACAGACAGCGTACAATCAACAGTACGTAGAGTAACCGGTATGAGCGTTAATTGCGAGGTTTCAATGTCTGAAGTAATAGTACTCACCACTGGGCGTGGGGGTCTGATGGGGCAGTTACGGATGAGATGACCATTTTGTCCACAGTACAAACAGAGTCCCAGGGTGATCCGTCGATTTCTTTCCATGCGGGATAGTCGTGTGGAATCCATTTGCTTGGGTTCTGGTACTGGAGTACAAGCAGCCACTGAAGCGGACTGAGGAGCGGTTAACGGTGGCTGGCAGGCGGCTAGTCGCTGGGAAACTCGTGTAGTACGTTGGAGGAAAGTTTCCAGGCCTATTGAGTCGTCATACAACGCCATAGCGGCGCGGATTTCCGGGTTGAGTCCTTGACGGTAAGCTCCGAGAAGTGCAGTCTCGTTCCGGCCACTAGCCGCCGCCAGAGTGCGGAAGCGGAGAGTGTAGTCGTTCACCGAAGAAGTGCCCTGTTGTATCCGGAAGAGTTGATCGGAAGTGGAGAGCGTGTTCGTGACCGTGCTGAAAACTTCAGAAAAGTGAGCGGTAAACTGTTCATAAGAATTAATGATCGGATTGTTTGCGTTCCAAATAGCCTTTGCCCATTGGAGGGCCCTACCGGTTAGCAGTGAGATGAGGAATGCCACCTTGGCGTTGTCGGAGGAGAACTGTTGTGGTTGCATCTGGATGTACAGGTTTACTTGCAGAAGAAAACCGCTACACTCAGTCGCTTCTCCCGCGAATGTCGCGGGTAAGGCCATTGGACTTCCTGAGGCAGCAGGCGGGGTAGGTGTTGGTCTCATTGCCGCCTTGATGGCATTCACCAGTTCCAAAAGCAGATCGGTGACTTGTGGTGGTTCAGTGCTCATTGCAGATCGGTTTGTAGATGTGCTGTAGTTGGTCTGGTCTTCTGTCACGCTGGGGTGAAGGATGAGACCAGAGAGGGAAGTAAAACGGAATGGAAGGATGTTTATTAACAGAGAGATGCAAAGTAAACATAAAACAGTAGCAGAAGTGCAGATTGATGTGACTTTCCTGTAAGTAGTGTTCATAGGCTTCAAATAAGGTTGTTGATGGCAGATGGAGCACACACCGGAGGTTCTGAGCAGGAAGCGGTCTGGAGCTAGCATTCGGGGTAGTGAACTGTAGACCAGACAAACGCTGAATGACTGAGCAGTCTATTTAAAGGGTGTGGTAACGAGTGTCAGGTGAACCCAATCAGAACTCCGGTGAGGCAGAACGAATGGGTGGCGCTGTAGGTGACGTAGCTGATAGAGGTGGCTGTGGTGAATGCCTGACAATTATACAATTTGCATACATACACATTTTTTGGAAAAATACATTTTTTCAAGACGTTTCCAACTCTGTAGAATGGCCCATATATATGTACAGTGTTGGGAAGGTTACTTCCGAAATGTAATAAGTTACAGATTAAAAGTAACTTATTATTATTAACTTATTACTTTTAATTACTTTTTGATTACTTTTCTAAATTTCTAAAATTTTCAACTGTTAATCATATTGAAACATTTAAACCAGGCAGAGTTAACCTTACAGTAGCACTCAACACTGATTACTGTCAGACTTTCAAAATCCTTTATCACTTGAATTAAGATTATAATAAGTAAGGGATAATATACATCTTTATTTCGCAATAACAACTGGCTGGATGTACATTATCCAACTTATTACACAGCTGCTTGATAGATTATTTAAATGTTTCGTGTCAAAATAATTAGACACGAAAGACTGATCTGAGTTGAAATATTTGAACGCAAAGCTTCCATGAAGAAATCAGTTGCTAGCAAACGGCAAGTTCAAAATAGACATTTTAGGGATACAGTGCAGTCATACCACTTTTCTTACACAACATTTCACCACATAAAAAATTAAGTGGTAGTACTAGTTAGAATCCATTACAGTGTACAAAAAACTTACAGTGTACATTTGTATGAAACAATAGAGCGAGTCCACGATACCAGGATGACAGAATTAAGAAATTGTCCACATAATATTGAATTAAGATTTAATATTTTATTAGGAAACCAAACACAAAGCTTCCGCCAAGAAAAACTATTAAGCATATAGCACTGACCTAAGTTGCCCCGAATGAGTCTGAGTTATTAGCTTTTCCCAGTTGTTATCGGGGAATAACAATGTCATGACTGACCAATCAGAATAAAGCATTCCACAGAGCCATGTAATAATTTAATTTAAAGCACAGCCATCACAAATTCAGACTTTTTTTTTTCTTTACTTATTTTTTTTGGGCTTCTTATGCCTTTTATTGTGATGGGACAGCAGAGAGGGGAGCGTGATCGGCAAAGGGCCTCAAGACAGGAATCGAGCTCCGGTCGCCGCAAGCACAGTTGCACTATATGTCGACATGCTAACCACGAGACTACTGGCGCCGATGCCACGAATTCAGACTTACATGAATACAGATTTGAAGAAGTCATAACAAGAAGTCATAACAAGAAATTGTTTAATAGCTATGATACTGGGTTTGAAATCAAATGTTTGCATAGTTATGACAGAAAACTCTAGCATCTAACAATGAATTGGAAAAAATAACTTAAAAAAAAAAAGTTTATAAACCCAAATAGGAAATAAAACAGTTATTGAATAAGCATGTGTCCTATACTGTGTCCTAAACTCCTGAAACATTGGAAACAAGAAGTCGATTAAATCTGTAAGTGTAGGTGGGTGTGTGAAAAAATTCAGATGTAATCCCCTTTGTAATCACTGGTATTTTTCAAAAGTAACTGTAATTTAATTACACATTTTTTCTCAGTAACTGTAACTAATTACAATTACATTTATTTTGTAATTAAATTACGTAATCCCGTTACATGTAACTAGTTACTCCCCAACACTGTTATGTATGTATGACATTGGGATGTATTTAGCCCTTCATTCTGGCTTTTCTCCTACTTTCTAAGAAGTGTTCTAGTTTTGCACTGTTCAGACATTATCATGTTGACACCAAGACGTCTGATATGGGGGGAAGTAAACACTACATATCTTTACCTTGTTGCCTCTGTCAAATTAGCCCTGATCCTCTTTCCACTCAGCTCCTCAGGTTATCCGGAAGATTAGGGGAGAGCTCTTCTCAGATGCCTCAGGCCACTTGAAGCTGTGGTGCCAGTTTTTTAACATTCTTAGTGACTCCACCATTAAGTGGTACAGAGACGAAGAGGAAATTGTGGAGATGGAAAGACGGTAATTCCCCTGCAATCTTTCAACACAGGCAAAAACGTGAACCCTGATGACATACATAAGCCTAAAACAAAAGGGCAAAAACAACAGTCCGACTGCAGGTTAAAAGTTAGAGATAATCAGCGAACTACTTATAGATAAAAGAATGCTTATTTACTGCATGGAAGTCCAACACACCGTCATACCTCGGAAAAGTTTAGTAATACCTTTCAGACATTTTTCTACATATTTGAACAAATGACCGAAATGTTGACATCTAACAAAGATTTAGCGATGACAGAACGCATATTTTAGTGTTTTTGTGTATTTTACCGTGAATGGCGTTTAATGCTGTAAACCTGAAAAGTTATTAGCGATATTAACTGCTTTGTGGAGACTTGTCATTCACTTATTTGTGTTCGACCAGGAACACCACAGCTGTTACTGGTGAGGCTCTAGTCAGAGAGAATGTAACCCAACACTGCTCAATTGCACCATCAGGGGATATTAAAATCTAAATTTGTTTCTCACAGTGCCGTATCAGCACAATGACGCCGTACTCACGCATACGTCCTGAAATGCGTCATCTGTGCTTGTAGTTGTAACACACTGCCCTCGTGTGGCTGTAGGTGTGTGCTACTTTCCATTGATAAGAGTATAAAATAAGGTTGTAAAAAAGTGTATGTATTCTACCTTATACGCGGACCTAATTATGGGCGAGACTTCCGGTTCGTTAGTCGCTATTGGGAAGTAACAAGAAGAATAACAACGTGCTGTAAACGATAAAACTGTTTGCACTACAAAATTGTGTTCATAATTAAGATAATATATTAAAATAATATGGTAAGACACACCAATTTGCAATATCAAGTGGCAAAACCAGCTATTTTGCACAGCTAAAAACAGCTGGATGCAAATGAGACTGGAAGCCACACCCATAACATTTACAAAATGGCATTTGCTCTTACAGAAAAAATAAGGTGGTGACTTTAATGCTTTAAGTGTGTAAATTGTAAATTCTAAAGTGCCTTGTAAATTTAATTCACATCTCTTTTTTTCTCCATCTAAGTGCCGGGGATGAGAGTCCAGTGGCCCTGGCCATAGTCCAAGCTTCCAGTAGAGACTGTGCAGTATATGGCTGCTCAATCAAGAATGAATATGGGACTGACATCACGGATTACTTACTCAGCACAGACAGTAATTTATAACTTATTGGTCCATTAATAAAAAGAAATCTGCTAATGTATTACCATTTTGTTCACTTTCACTTTGTTTCCTTTTTGGCCAGTACTGGCAGAATTTTTCTTAAGGGAAGATTTGGAAGGTAAGGCTTCTGCAAAGACTTCTACAAATTATACTTCAAGATTTTTGTTGTTTACCTACATCCTATATTTCTGTCATCACAGTTGGAGAAGAGATTGAGATGACACCAATGATGTTCACCAAAGGCCTGGCAGACTCGGGTTACTGGGGTGATAAATTCTTTGGTCGCATCATGACAACAGAGGTTCAGATTGGAGAGGGATGCGTACACAAGACCTGCAGGGCAAAGGTCATCTACGGTTTGGACCCTGTCTTTGAGTCAGGCAGCACGTGCATCACTAAAGTAAAAAATCCCATCGCATATGGGGCCAAGGAGGAGAGCAACCTGGCCGAGAGAAATTTGGAGATCACTAAACAGGTTAGAGACTTAGTGGATCACAATTTACATTATATACAAATAATTTAATCTGTATTGACACAGCTAAAAAAATACAAAGTAAACATTGCATTTCTTTCTAATATAAAAGACAAAAGGACCATAAAAAGTATCATAGAAGTGGTCTAAACCCTTATTTGTATTTTTTAAACTTGTACTTTACATAACTAATCATGATGTAGCAAGAACCAATGCAGATTGATTTCAATGATGAATAATATTTGAAATATTCAATCATTAGCACATAAGTCATACCTTCATTTTTTTATTATTATTATTTTTTTTGTTACTCTTGTTTGTTTGTAGTCATTTTGGAGCTTATATTATAATTGTAAGGAAAAAGAGCAGCTCAGGTATTTTTACGACAATGATTTTCAGTCTGGATATTTTTCAATAATTATTTTTTTTCTTTTGTCCTTTTCTTATCCTCAGGACTGTAAAATCCAAAATACCGTTCGGGAGTACTGCAAAATATTTGCAGCTGAGGCCAGAGTGATCGAGAACTTTGGATTCTCATTAGAGTAGGTCACAGAATACAACATTAATTCAAACTATAAATACTGTGTCTTAAAATATATATATATATATATACACTGCCGTTCAAAATCTGGGATCAGTAAGATTTTTAATGTTTTTTAAAGAAGGCTTTTCTGCTCATCAGGGCTGTTTATTTGATTAAAAATACAGAAAAAAATATTGTATTGTGAAATATTATTTCAATTTAAAATAGTGGTTTTCTATTTTAATATACTTTAAAATATAATTTATTCCTGTGATGCAAAGCTGAATTTTCAGCATCGTTACTCCATTCTTCAGTATCACATGATTCTCCAGAAACTGTTCAAAAATTGAAAGAAATTAATACTTTTATTCAGCAAGGATGTTAAATTGATAAAAAAAAAAAGTGATAGTAAAGACTTCTAAGATTTCTATTTTGAATAAAAACTTTTTAACTTTTTATTCATCAAAGAATCCTGAAAAAATTATCACAGGTTCCAAAAAAAATTACGCAGCACAACTGTTTCCAAAATTGACATTAAATCAGCATATTAGAATGATTTCTGAAGAATCGTGTGACACTGAAATCTAGAGTAATGGCTGATGAAAATTCAGTTTTGTGGCAAAGAAATAAATTATATTTTAAAGTATGTTAAACTAGAAACAGGGTTCCCACGGGTCCTTGAAAGTTTGTGAATCTGAAAAGGAATTTTCAAGGCCCTGGAAAGTTTTTGAAAATGAACATACATAGAAACAGGTCCTTTAAAGTGTTTGAAGTTATTTTGTGTAAAAAGTTTTCTAGAAAAAATTCCATATTATTCCCTCCAGTCTGCTAATATGTTATTTTGCCAACACTTCTAGGCCTATGCATACTAGCTTGCTTGATTTACGTTAGTTACGCGAATTTACGCGTTACACGCACACAAAACTGCTACAATAGTACCTCAACATTTTACAGACACACTGTGAAACATTGCAAAAATGGGATGTGAAGTTTGAATAAAATGCTTGTTGCATAGTTGTGTTTGACACATGAAAACTGTAACAATGTATCTTACAAGGTAACACAATGTAACCTTGATCTCACTTGAAATGTATCCCCACATCAAGTCCTTGAATTTGAGGGTACTGGACCTGGAAAGTCCTTGAAAGGTCCTTGAATTTGAAGTTAACCAAGGTGTGGCAAGCCTGTAGAAAACTGTTATGTCAAATTGTAAAATTTCACAATATTACTTTTTTCTTTATTTTTGATCAAATAAATGCAACTTTGAGCATAAAAGACTTTAAAACATTACAATTTTACTGATCCCAAACTTTTAAATGGCAGTGTGATATCTATAACTGTTTTCTATTAAGTAATATTGAGTGAAAGACATTTCTACATCATGCATGTTGCTATAAATAAGAGATAATGTCCAAATGATCTGATTTCAGTCTTCTTTGCTCCTCTGAATAAATTCAGAGTCATCCCCCTTCATCTGATGTATCGGCCCGCCAATACAATTCCATATGCTACGGTAGAGACTGATCTAGATGGCGTGTATGTGAAATACTGTGTGATGGACAGCACAGGAAGACTGATCGCCAGAGTGTCCTCTGAGGTAGAACAAAAGTGTTGCACTTTCCAGCACTGGATCCATCAATGGACCAACGGAAACCTCCTGGTTACCCGGTTAGAAGGTAAAGAAATACTTACATACTGCAACACTTAAAAGAACACTCCACTTTTTTTTGAAAATAGGCTAATTTTCCAGATCCCCTAGAGTTAAACAGATAAGTTTTACCGTTTTCAAATCCCTTCAGCCAATCTCCGGGTCTGGCGGGAGCACTTTTACCATAGATCATTGAATCCGATTAGACTGTTAGCATCTCGCTCAAAAATGACCAAAGAGTTTCGATATTTTTCCTATTTAAAACTTGACTCTTCTGTAGTTACATAGTGTACAAAGACGGACAAAAAATGAAAAGTTGCGATTTCCTAGGTCGATATGGCTACTATACTATACTCTCAGTTAGGTGCAGCAGGCGCAACGATATTACGCAGCCGTCAACTCTGCCGGCTGCAACTCTGCATCCACACAAACTTAGTGCCGGTCACTTTCAGGCGCTGCGTAATATCATTGCGCCTGCTGCACCCGTGGTACAGCAGCAAAATTCCTTGATTATTACGCCGGAATGAGAGTATAGTTCCTAGCCATATCAGCCTAGAAAATGGCAACTGTTCATTTTCCGTAAGTCTTTGTACACGATGTAACTACAGAAGAGTCAAGTTTTAAATAGGAAAAATATCATCATTATACATGGTCATTTTTGAGCGAGATGCTATTGGTCTAATCAGATTCAATGATCTATGCTAAGCTATGCTGAAAGTGCCACCGCCACATCTGGAGATCGGCTGAATGGATTCGAAAATGGTCAAACTCAACTGTTTAACTCTAGGGGAGTTGGAAAATGAGCCTATTTTCAAAAAAAGTGGAGTGTTCCTTTAACATGTACTTTTGAATAAGTTGCTAAGTGCTGTATATTAAAATAACACTCTTGTATTTTTCAGGTGTCGATACAAAGATTACAGGCATTGAAATTGCAACCAAGTCTACAGGGTTGGTGTATTTTACTATGAGATGATATGAGATTACCCATTTTTCTTCTCAGAGACTAATATTTTTCTATGTCTGCTCCAGGTATCAAGGCCTTACCGATAAAGGATCTCCAAAGATAATCGAGCAGTTCATTACTCAACATCAGTGTAATTACTACTGTGGACTTTTGGGTCTAAGACCCTTAAAGCCAATGGAATCTCTTCAACAGCCTAAAATAAAGACCTCCAGGAGCCCTCTACTGGCCCGGAGGGGCGGAACAGGCTCATCCAGCCCTCAGCTTCAAAAGAAAGGAACTAGCCCACAGTCTACCAGGAAAGCCACGTCCAGCCCCAAAGTGGCTAAAAAGACAGGTGAAGCTGGGGAGAACAATTCCACCACCAAACACAAAACCGTGGAGGTCCAAAAACCTGTCAGGATGAGGTAGAAAGAAGAATGCAAAGCAAGAGCATTTTTTTTTTTGATTTTCCTACCAAACTTTAGTTTGGAGCCTGTATAATTATCTAGCTACTGTTGTACAGGACAAATGGCTTCCTGTAAATGTGTCTAAAATGCAACAAATAAGGAAGAAATGGCTATATAGATGCAAGGATTGTAATGAACAGAGATGTTTGGCCATTTTTAATCTTACTGTGAACTGCTTTGCAGCTATAAGTCACCATCGATACCTCCTGAGAGAAGCTTTGCTTTATTTTTAAGAGCTGAAGTGAGGCTTGAGAAGAATACCAAACCTGGCTGCCTGTAGACGGATGAACAATGTTTTCAGATAGACTCTGGAACTTGGTTTGATTTGTTCAAATGTTCCTATGTCAAGTTTATATGACTGAGGAACCGCAAGAGAGGGACTCTTCAAGGATTCCTCAAACATCTGTGATGTATGTATCTCAGCTGTGTAGAAATGCAGCTTTTATTTCGTAGCTGTCGCTGAGATGCTTTTTATAGTGGATTGTTCTGCTTTGAAGGATATGGCCATTAATTTTCAACACCTATGCACCGATATTGGTTGTATATGGGCAAAGTGTCATAATCAGACGTGTTTTTATCTTAAATGTGTCTCCTAGAAGGGAAAATCGCGTGCTTTATTGTCACAGTAAAGCCATTTACTATTGACCTTTCACACTGTTCATGCGTCATCTATCTCTGGAATCCTCCAACTTCACACAAATGGACTATAAATATATATTTTATACACTAACGTACAAAGGTTTGGGGTGAGATATTAATAGTTTTATTCAGCAAGGATGCATTGACCAAGAGTGACAGTAAAGGCATTTATTATATTACAAACGTTGTATTTATCAAGAATCCTGAAACAGTTATTTTACAATATTTTTCACATTACTGTTTTTACTGTGTTTTTGATTACATAAAGCCTTTGTGAGCAAAAAAAGACAAAAACATTTAAAAATCTCACTCACCCCAAACCTTTGAGCGCTCAATGTTTACAGGTTTTGATATTTTAAAATGTATGTTCATTGAAAATAACAAAAATTAATAAATGTAGCTAGCTATCTAAACCTTTACCCCATTTACTAGATTTAGTAACTAATCATTAATTATCATAAATGGCTCACTGCAAAAGCTAACTCATAAAGTATCAATGAAGTATATGTTTTAGATGTATATGAAAGGTTACCACAGATAATGGTCAGAAGTGATAAGATACCGTGGTCTGTGTAGGGGTTTATATTATAAAAACAATATAGATTGTAGTGTATTAGAGAGAGAAGATAAGCAGTATACAGTATTTAAGGTGTTTTTGTTGCATTGTGTTATTTGTTTTTGTAAAATAAATCTGTAAATAAGCAGATACTGTACTTCTTTGATTCGTTTTACCATCAAAAGGCATAGTCTAGTGCTTCAATATCTTAAAAACATATCCTGCCTGACCAAAAAGCCCTTTGGCCCCGTATTGGTTGGCTTCACTCCTGTAATGCAGTAGTCAGCATTTTCACTGCAATTCCTGCGTAACTGTCAGAATGATACAGTGCACAGCACAAAGTCTTGATATCTGCCATGTCATTGGATGTAAATTCCAAAAATGATTATAGCATTTATATAAAACAGAACAACAAAACTGAATTACATTTACAGCATTTACATATAACATAAAAAAATACTTGCACATAAATTGTCAACACATTGTGTTACATCTATAAAGAAATTATGTATGAATAGCTAAATGACCAAATAGAATCATATATACTGTACTCTGCACATACATACACTACCAGTCAAAAGTTTGTGAACAGTAACATCCAAAGTACAGCAAAAACAGTAGAAGTTTGAAATATTTTTGCTATTTAAAATAACTGTTTTCTATTTGAATATGTTTTAAAATGTAATTTATTCCTGTGATTTCAAAGCTGAATTTTTATCATCATTACTCAAGTCATATGATCCTTCAAAAATCATTGTAATATTCTGATTTGCTGCTCAAAAAAACATTTATTATTATTATTATTATTATTATTATGCTGAAAACAGTAGACTTATTTCAGGATTCTTTGATAAATAGAAAGTTTAGAAGAACAGCATTCATCTGAAATAGACATTTTGCGTGTATATATATAATACTGATATAGTGTATAATGTTACAAAAGCTTTTTATTTCAGATAAATTATGATCTTTGGATCTTTCTATTTATCAAAGAATCCTGAAAATGTACTCAACAGTTTTAAATATTGCTAATAATAATAATAATAATAATAATAAATGTTTCTTGGACAGCAAATCAGCATATTAGAGTAATTTCTGAAGGATCATGTGACACTGAAGACTGGAGTAATGATGCTGAAAATTTAGCTTTGTCACAGGAATTTATTACATTTTAAAATATATTCAAATAGAAAGCAGTTATTTTAAATAGTAAAATATTTCCCACTATTACTGCTTTTGCTGTATTTTGGGTCAAATTAATACAGGCTTGGTGAGCAGAAGAGAATTCATTAAAAACATTACAAATCTTACTGTTCAAAAACTTTTGACTGGTAGTGTATATAAAAATGTGTGAATTTAATAAATAATGTCATTATATTTAGTTTAGAGGTGTTTTCTTGCACAGTCGTAGCATTACCGACTGGCAAAACTACATGCAAACAGGTTCCTGAAAGAGACCACAACAATTTGCAAAATAAATTGTTGTATTTTTCACTTCACTCCAGGAGCCCTCGAAAGAAATTGTTCCATTGTTGATAGTGCTGCAAAAAAAAAAAAAGTAAAAATTTGATCTAACTAAATATTTCCTAGAATAAAGGAGTAGTTCACCCAAAAATGAAACTGAAAATTTTAAGCTGCCTTAAAGGGTTAGTTCGCTTCCAGTTCAATTTCCTGATAATTTACTCACCACCATGTCATGCAAGATGTTAGTCATTCTTCCTTGAGTCGAAATTAAGAAATTAAAGAAGTTCAGTTCCAGATAATGTACTCACACCCTTGTCATTCAAGATGTATATGCCTTTCTTTCTTCAGTCGTAAAGAAATTATGTTTTTTGAGGAAAACATTTCAGGATTTTTCTCCATATAATGAACTTCAATGGTGTCCGTGAGTTTCAACAACCAAAATGTAGTTTAAATGCAGCTTCAAAAGGCTCTAAATGATCCCAGCTGAGGAAGAAGGGTCTTATCTAACAAAACGATCGGTTAATTTCTAAACAAAAATTGACAGTTTATAAACTTTTTAACCTCAAATCCTCATCTTGTCTAGCTCTGCGTGTGCTCTGTTTTTTCCGGTTCATGACAGTTAGGGTATGTCGAAAAACTCCCATCTCATTTTCTCCTCCAACTTTAAAATCGTCCTACATCACTGTTTTACCCTTTTTTTTTTAAAGGGCGTTTGACCTTCCTTGCATGTTCACTTTGTAAACACTAGGTTGGTACTTTTGCAGTGCTGTAGGACAATTTTGAAGGAAAACATTCCAGGATTTTTCTCCATATAGTGGACTTCTATGGTTCCAGAAAGTTTGAACTTCCAAATTGCAGTTTCAATGCAGCTTTAAAGGGCTCGACACCAATGGTTCTCAACTCCAGTCCTCGAGGCCCACTGCTCTGCACATTTTGTAAGTTTCTGAATCTGACACACCCAGTTCAGTTCATGGATCTTTCTCCTAACAAGCTGATGACCTGAATCAGGCACGTTAAAGGAGAACTCCACTTCCAGAGCAACAATATACAAATAATTTACTCACCCCCTTGTCATCCAAGACATTTGTGTCTTTCTGTCTTCAGTCATGAAGAAATTATGGTTTTTGAGGAAAGCATTTCAGGATTTTTCTACATATAATGGACTTCTATTGTGCCCCCGTTTTTGAACTTCCAAAATGTAGTTTAAATGCAGCTTCAAAGGGCTCTAAACGATCCCAGCCGAGGAAGAAGGGTCTTATCTAGCAAAACGATCAGTCATTTCTTTCGAAAAACAAAAATTTGTATACTTTTTAAGCACAAAAGCTCATGTAGCACAGTCCATGATGCTACGAATTAGTGATGGGTCGTTCTTGAACGATTCATTCATTTTGAACAAATCTTTAATGTGACTTCTCGGGGACTCGCCGTCTCGGGGAGTGATTCGTTCAGTCGCACATGCGTAACATCCTATTAGGTTCTGTACTGGAATTAGTTCACCTGTTTCGAGTCTTCTGGTTTTTCGAGTCATTTGTTCATCTTATGGGGCTGTCACGTGATGAACGAATGACTCAAACTCGAAAACTTGTCAGATAAGAGGTGAGGTGAGCTAATCATAGACCCAGGTAAACAATGAATGAATCTTTTCTGTTTCTTATAGCATTATAGTTTTGTTTTGTTTGTAGTGTGATCAACGTTTGTGTAAGCAGTAGATGTATTAGGGAGGTAACACGTAACATTTGAATTATATTTTGCTAAAATGAACCAAATGACTCGAAAAAAGATTTGTTCATTTTGCTGAAGGAGACTCAAAGGTCCGAGTCAGTAAAATGATCCGAACTTCCCATCACTACCACAAACCACGCCTAAGTTCATCGTCTATGTACTCCGGCTCAAAAAGGTAGAGAATGGTGAAAAACTCCATCTTATTTACTCCTACAACTTCAGAATCGTCCAACATCGTTGTAGTTTTTTGTTTGTAAACAGCGTTTGACTTAACGTTACTTGCACTTTGTTAGTCTTTGCGCGTTCGCTTTGTAAACACTGGGTCTGTAGTTCCACGTGACCTTTCAATGTGATTCAATAGTACGTAGTGTCGAGAACGCGCATCCCAGAGCCTGTGCTACATGCGCTTTTGTGCTTAAAAAGTATAAAAAAAATTATTTTTCAAAAAAAAAATGGCAGATCATTTCGCTAGATAAGACCCTTCTTCCTCGGCTGGGATCATTTAGAGCCCTTTGAAGCTGCATTTAAACTGCATTTTGGAAGTTCAAAATCGGGGGCACAACTGAAGTCCATTATATGAAGAAAAATCCTGAAATGTTTTCCTCAAAAACCATAATTTCTTTACAACTGAAGACAGAAAGACATGAACATCTTGGATGACAAGGGGGTGAATAAATTATTTGTAAATTGTTGCTCTGTAAGTGGACTTCTCCTTTAAATGAGGGAGACATACAAAATGTGCAGAGCAGTGGGCCCTGAGGACTGGACTTGGGAACCACTGCTCTACACGATCCCAGCCAGGAATTAATGGTCTTCTCTAGCAAAATGATTGGTCATTTTCTTAAAAAATATACAAATTTTAATACTTTTTAACCTCAAATGCTCATGTTGAACTAGCTCTGCAATGCACATTACAAAATCATGTTTGAAAAGTTGCACGGTTAGTTCATCATCAGTGTACTTCGTTTAAAAAAGGTAATCTAATTTTCTTCTCCAACTTTGAAATTGCCTGACGACGTTGTTTTACTTTATTTTGTAAAGGACATTTGACTTTCTTTGCACGTTCGCTTTGTTAACACTGGGTCGGTACTTCGCCTACGTCACACATGACCTGATTACGTAATGCGTGAAGTCCAACTAGCGCAAGACAAGGATTTGTGGATAAAAAATATATAAAATTGTATTTTTCTTAAAAAATGACTAAACGTTTCACTGGATAAGACCCTTATTCCTCATATGGGATCATGCAGTGCCCTTGAAGATGCTTTGAAATTGCAATTTGGTTCTTCAACCCATTGGTTCCCATAGAAGTCCACTATATGGAGAAAAATCCTGGAATGTTTTCTTCTTTACGAATGAAGAAAGAAAGACATGAACATCTGCATGGGGGTGAGTTAATTATCAGAGGAATTTTTATTATGCAGGTGTAATCCTTCAAATGAATGCTCTGCAGTGAATGGGTGCCATCAGAATGAATCCAAACAACTGATAAAAACATGACAGTCATTCACAAGTAATCTAAACAACTCCAGTCCAAAATCCACCAACACAGAACTGTTGTCACTTGTAAACCATGTTTCATTTGTGTGTATTTCTCTTCTGAATAAAACGATCTGTGCTCTGATGTGATTTGTTTATTACAAACACAGTTTTTCACTTCAAACATTGATGGACTGGAGTCACATGGTCACTTATTGCAATGTTTTTATCAGCTGTTTGGACTCTCATTCTGATGGCACCCATTCATCCAGAGGATCCATTGGTGAGCAAGTGATGAATGCTTAATTTCTCCAAATCGGTTCTGATGAAGAAACAAACTCATTTACATCCTAGACAGCCTAAGGATGAGTACATTTTCAGCATATTTTCATTTTTGGGGGGGAACTATTCCTTTAAACATTTCAGTCCAGAGTGCTTTTAAATAACTACATTGTAACAATATTTTCTTTCCTTACCTTCCAAAAAGATCATAACAGCAAGTGTCAATGTTGGGAGTAGTGGTATTGAAGACTCCATTTCTAAACAGATCCACACAGTCCAACGGAGGAACGAAAAGTAATCCTAGGTAGAACAAAAAAACTCAATACCTGTGCTTAATAAAAAAACACCAGATGAGGGGGCTGTGGCATAGTAGTGATGTTAGGTTAAAGGTTTTAGGTTTGAACCTGTACAATTCAGCTCTGTTTTTGACCAAGGCTTCCTAACCTAATGGCATGTGGTGATAAAGCTGTGATGTTGGCTTGGTGTGTTTGACTAAAGTTAAAACACTGATTTTAATAATCGCTGACTGCTTACCAGCAATACAGGCATTGACCAGGGAAACAAATGTGCCTGTAAACAAGGCTCTGAGCACTAGTTTAGATATGACACTCTTCTTTTCTGGACAAATAGAGGCTGTAGAATAATAATAATAAAAAAAAAATCAGTAAATGATATGTTATAAAAATGGTGATATTGAACAATGGTGATAAATCATATGCTGTTAGCAATAAATCAATTAAGCACACTTTAAACAAGCGCTTTGAATAGATACTCACACAGGCCTCCAATCACGATACCAAGAGAGCTGAAATTAGCAAAGCCACATAGTGCATAGGTGCAGATGATTTCTGATCGAACCTGCAAGTAGTTGGACAATGCTTCTGATAAACTGCATTTGACTGTTTATTAACCGTGTATTTATACACAATTTGATGAGATATTACATAACAACTTACTGAGATCCAATTTTTATCTACACCATCTTCTAAAATGCCATTAAGTCTGTTGTTCTTGAGCTCTGACAGCTTCTCGTAGGCTATAAACTCATTGAGGAAGAGTTTAGTGCCAATAAGTTCAGCCACTGTAAAAGACTCCTCGTATGGAATTCCCATCATGAAGGCCACCGGCATAAACACGTAAGAGCAGATCAGCTGAGGAGTTAAAGATAATGACTCTTTTAGAACACTTTGATAAACATTTGTAACATGATGATTATTATGATTATGACTCTTGATATAACATGTAAGTATATAACTGTTCAAAGGTTTGGGGTGGTGAGACTTTCTGTTTACTTTCTATTCTAGAACACTGTGTTCATCAAAGAATCCTGGAGTAATGTATTACAGATTCCACAAAAATGAAATGTTTTGTGAAGAATTAAGTATAATGGCTGCTGAAAATTCAGTTTTGCCATCACATGAATAAGCTGCTTTTTAAAATATATTCAAATAGAAAACAGCACCAGAGACAAAAACAATAAAAAGTCTTACTGACCCCAAACTTCTTTGAACGGTAATACACACACACACACACACGTATATACTGTTGAGGTAAAAAGTTTACATACACCTGACAGAATCTGCAAAATGTTAACTATTTTACCAAAATAAGAGGGATTATGCAAAATGCATGTTATTTTTTATTTTGTACTGTCCTGAAAAAGATATTTCACATATAAGACGTTTACATATAGTCCACAAGAGAAAATAATAGTTGAATTTATAAAAATGACCCCTTGTTTGTCCTAAACAGTTAAACTTCCTGCTATTCTTCAGAAAAATCTCTCATGTCCCACAAACTCTTTGGTTTTTCAGCAATATTTTGTGTGTATTTTAACCTTTTCCAACCATTAATGTATGATTGTGAGATCGATCTTTTCACACTGAGGACAACTGAGGGACTCATATGCAACTATTACAGAAGCTTCAGACTCTCACTGATGCTTCAGTAGGAAAAACAATGCATGAAGAGCCAGGGGGTGAAAACTTTTGAACAGAATGAAGATGTGTACATTTTTCTTATTTTGCTTAAATATCTTTTTTTTTTATTTAGTACTGCCCTTCAGAAGCTACAGAAGATACTTACATGTTTCCTAGAAGACAAAACTAGTTCAATTTACCCTGATCTTCAAATTCAAAAGTTTTCACCCTGGCTCTTATATTGTGTTTCCTTCTGGAGCATCAGTGAGTATTTGAACCTTCTGTGATAGTTGCATATGAGTCCCTCAGTTGTCCTCAGTGTGAAAATATGAATCTCAAAATCATACACTCATTGTTGGAAAGGGGTAAAATACACAAAAATGCTGAAAAACCAAAGAATTTGTGGGACCTGAGAGATTTTTCTGAAGAACAGCGGGCAGTTTAACTGTTTAGGACAAACAAGGGACTTATGGCTGAAAAAAAAAAAAAAACAGCTGTGGATCATTCAGGTAACCACACAGTGTTAAGAATCAAGCGTATGTAAACTTTTGAACGGGGGCATTTCTATAAATTCAACTATTATTTTTTCTTGTGGACTATATGTAAATGCCTTTTATGTGAAATTTCTTATTCAGGTCAGTACTAAATAAAAATTAGCATGCATTTTGTACGATACCTCTTATTTTGTTGAAATAATAAACATTTTGCAGATTCTACAAGGTGTATGCAAACTTTTGACTTCAACTGTAATAGAAATAATCTCAAACATCAAAAAAGCCACTCATGATTGAGTAATACACACCTCAAAAGTGACATCTGGGTATCCCACCATGCCTCCCAACCATTTCAGAGTAGCATTTATGAAGTCCAAAATGGCAAGGAAAGCAATCAAGTTAGCAGCGATGTTTGCCACAAGCCCTATTGATGCAGATGCGCCACCACTTACAGCTTCCAAGACATTCTGTTCACCACTGAATACACACAAACACAAATGTTTAGCATGAAACATACAATATTTAGAAACATAAATATTTGACTGAACTTTAGAACCCACCCGCCATCAACTTTAATCTGACTCTTAGATCTGAACTTGCTCTTTTCAGTTTCAGGGTAGGATAATTTGGAGATGGCTAAAGCACATGGAGCAGCCATCACTGACGCAGAAATCAGAGATGAGGCATCAATCTGTGTAAAGAAAAGAATTATTATCCCTTCCAGCTTTTCATTTTAGCTTTTCATGGAAGAATTCTATAACAAAATGAAGTTGTCGTACCCCGAAAGAGATGAATGCACCCATAACACTCCCTGCAATAGTGGCAAATCCTCCAGTCATGACGGCATGAATCTCAGATTTGGTCATGTCCTTCAAATAAGGACGAATCAAGAGCGGCGCCTCTGTCTAGAAAAAATCAAAACATTACAGCATTATAAAAGTAATAAGTTACAATCAATAAAGCATTGTCCCAAAAGAAAACAGTGCACATCTAAATTTGTCATGAAATGCTTTAAGTAAAATGCTTGTTAAATTTGTTTTTTTAACAATTACCTGACCAACAAATATGTTGCCTGCCACACTGAGAGTCTCTGTAGAGGAGGTTCCCATTGTTACCTGCATTACCCAGGAAATCTTGGCACAGAAAAATACTTTTTCAATAAAACATATCTTGAAAGTCTCATTGGTTAAATAAATACAAGACTGGATGTTTCACATTTACCTTTGTGATGATCCATTGCATCACACCTAGGTAGTACAGCACTGACATGACACTGCTGAAGAATATCACTATAGGCAGAGCCTGTGAATATTGAGCAACATTCAACAGTAAAAATAAACCCATTCATGCATTTCATGTGAAGCATGTGTCATTACTAACCTGGAAAGCAAATATGTTGTCAATGAGGTTTCCAAACACGAATGACGAACCCGCTTTTGTGTAGTCCAGAAATATCTGAAAAAAAAAAAAGAAGAAAAACATGATTTAGAACATGGCATATCATATTGTCTTCTCTCTACTAGTTTAAATAATCATTCATTGTTGTTTGGTTTTAATAACTTACCACAGATTGTAACATATTAACTTTTAGAGAGATATCATTCAAGTATGATATTACACTATAAAGAGGTGTTCAAATGTCTGTGCAAATGTTTTGCATTTTTCGAATAAAAAAAAAAAAATCATAATAATAATCCTTTATATTATACCTGAACTTGCTTTCCAAGCCATTGAAATGCTGCAAGACCGGGATCTGTCCTAATGACAAACAGGCCGATGGCAAACTGTAAACCGAGTCCCCAGAAGACTGTCCTCCAGCTCACCTAATCACAATTCAACGCAAACAAATTTTTTATTAACAACCACACTAATTTAAACTATTTTTTTTTAAATGTGCCTTTAACATCCACAACTGTTTTACTGTTGGGAAATGATAGGTGTTTAATCTCCGATAAACATTCTGATAAGGTTTGTAGGAAATCCAAAGTCTACAAAACACATTCCGAGATAAGCAGCTTCAATAAAGCATGAATTGAGGAATGTGTGTTCTATCACTCACTGCAGTTCGGTGTGCAGAGCAGAGAAATATGCCAAGAACGAATACACAGACACCGGCAAAAGAGATGAGCTGCTCTGGGCGCTTTCGCGTGTCGACTGCCAGCCATGCCACCAGCAGTCCCACCACGATTACGATGAACACCCTGCAACATATAGAGATACATATGACGTGTATAATTACGGTTCCTGTAAGCACATATTGCCCCTTTTATTATATTGGGAGCAGTGGTTCTTAACCTTTTTAACCCTGTTGTCCATCACAATATTCAAAGGCTCACCGATGTAAGGTGTTGTCAATATTTCTGCTGTAATTATGCTAAAACTGTTTTTTTTTTCTTTTTAACTTTCTTATTTTCAGAAACTTGGAGTTTTGATATAATGAATTAACCACAATTCATTTTTTGATTTCAGAATTTTTAAGAACTGTTCTTCAATTAAAAATATTTAATGAAGAAAAAAAAATATGAGCAATATCACTTGAGTAGCAGTGCGATATAGCTGTATATCGGCACGGCTGTGATTCGACCATAGGCACGAGGACACTATAAAACAATATCTTTGTCAAACTATCCTTTCATCTGTTAAGGGTGATTTCCGATAACAGTGCTGGCTTAGTCTTACAATGTGTTGTTAAAAGTAAAATAACTTTCTTGTTCACTACCCTGTTCCAGTCTTTTTCAATATAAAAGTCTGCTGACTCACTTGTAAAAACAGTCTCTTGGAACAATGTAATCACCATCACGAACACACACACCGTTTCCCAATACTAAACACTACTAATATATAATATTATTTATAGAATAATATATTTAATAAACAACAACAGCCATCATAAAAGTTGCTAGGCAATTCAGTCAAAAGTACAAAGGCAGCACTCTAAAAAAACACAGCAATAAATTTACATATAAAAAATTACATGATGAGATTTAGCCCTCAGCCAAACTATTAGCTCTGGAACAAAGAATAGATTAAATATAGCTGCAAGCAGTGATTACCAGGATTCAAGTGCCTAAGGCATTTAAGCATATAAGTAAAAAGGACATTACATAATATTTAGCAAGGCTGTACCCACCTAAATTAATGATTAAAAAAGCCAATCCAGGTCATTTACCATAAAAAAAATTTGTTTTTTTTTGTGGTTCGATCCCCTTAAAACTTTGCATGCTTGTTTAGAATCACCTGTCGCAATGTGCTCAGCAGGTTTCATGTAGTTTTGGATTTTCCTTTATACCTTATAGGATTTTGGGTAAATTTGAACAGGCCCCTTTTCTAAAGGACCCTGTTATAGCTTCCCAGAGGGTAAATTTCAACATTTTTTGATATTATTGGCCTAGAAGGTCCAGAGAATTGTACAACAGTGTTTTTTTCTAGATTGAGCAAAAAACCTAGGATTAGTTAGCAAAAGTATGTTTTTTTAAATCTTCTCAACCATTTAACAAATTATTTGATTGACAGCAGTGGTTGTCGGAATAAGGAGTTCTATCGTATGATATGAATATGGTGCGTATGTGCGAAAAACCACGCAGCATACAATCGTTTACGCCCTTGATGCCCCCACCAGTGGCCGATTTCTTTAAAATTTCTCTCAGATTTTTGGGGTCATGAGTCAAACAGGCTCACAGAGTTTCTTTCTCCGGCCTCCGTTAACTTTGTCTAACAGGTGCTCAAACTTCGTCAGCCAATAGTGGTCATGTTTTTTGAGATGACACAAATGTCCTTGTATACACTTGTGGCACTTTGGACTAAGATTGTGCACACTGATTTTCATGTTGATAGGACAAATGGCTGCGCAATTATAGCCATTATATGTTTTCTCCTTCTTATAGCAGCACCAAGCTGCCAAGCTCTGTGATTTTTTTCCTGTGACTTCAGACTGAGCTCTTACATAGGTGTTCTGAGTTTATGAGTTATAGTCATTTTACTAAGAGTTGCCCTAGTTCGCAAAAGTAGGTTTTTCCAAAAAATGCGAAATACCTAAAAATGTGAAAAATGGTAGAATTTTGGAGCCAAGGATTCCGATGAAATAATACATGAGCGTGCCACTGACGGTTTAGGAGTTACGAACGATTTCGTAGTTTTGATCACCCCCATCAGGCCATTTGAGTCTCTATGACTTGTTTGGTTTTGGTCTGCACGATCAGTTTTATGTGGAGATCGCTGATCCGTAACCATTCTAACAATTTCAATAGGGTTTCAGCGCTATGCGCTTGAACTCCTAATGAGACCAAACACTGCCCATTAGATTTACAATTTATATCTCATGTTAAACAACTATAGAGTCATCAGAACCAGTGGCAAATTCCAGAAGAAATGGCCAAGGTAAGGCTTCTCTGGATGGTTCATGAGCGCTGAACGGCCACTGACATCCACATCTCCGAAAACATTAACTTCATTTAAAAAAATGCATATTTGAAGTCTAAACAAGTACATTCTTGCCATGACACAAAAACAGTATTATTTATAATATTATAGTGGATTTGGGTGTATGCCATCACATGAGATATGAGCAATACCGCAAGTTCTGTTATCACTAGAATATTGCACTCCTATCAGCCAATCAGATTCAAGGACCAGAAAGAACTGTTGTAATAATATTTTTATTTTGTTATTTTTATTACATTATAGAAATAATTATTAGAAATAGTTACAGCTTGATTGTTGATGTTTTAGCATTTTAACTGATTGATTAGATTTTAAATATTTTGTTATACTGCATTAATAGTGTTTTTTTTATTTATTGAAGTACTTTATAGTCATCTTGAGACCAACTTGGAAGTTTGCTGAGGTCGTCTAGGGGGTCCTACAGGCTCCTGATTGAGAACCACTGCTTTAGAGTCACAATTTGCAGGCCAGTTTGGAAGGCTAATTCCCTATGGGTTTTCTCAGGAACTTCCTGAGGGTTTTTTAAATAATTTCAATTTTTAAGGAAAAAAAGTCTATGGTAAAGACTGATTTTGCTGTTTTGTTCTACAACAAGCAAAGCAGCTATTTTGTGACCTTTAAGTCACCTCCAAACCATTCCAACTAACTGTTTTAGGGTCATTAGAATTTTTTTTTAATTCCTTAATAGTAAGGGTGCGCTATATTGATCAAAAATGGCAGTAACGACATTTAGAATGTTACAAAATATTTTTTTAAATTTCACAGGACAACTGTTTTTAACACTGATAATAATTTTTTCTTTCTTAATATCAAGTCAACATATGAGAATAACCACTGAAGGATCATGTGACGCTAAGACTGGAAATTCAGCTTTGTTATCACAGAAATAAATTACATGTTTAAACATATTACAAAAGAAACACAATATTGCTGTTTTACTGTATTTTTGATCAAATAAAATCCAGCCTTTGTGAGCACACGAGATGTCTTTAAAAATATATAATAAACCTTTGAACTGTAGTATATTAAAGTGTCACACCCACCATTTTATCCATCTGATGTTGGATTTGAAACACCTTTGCGCAGGCTTGAGGAACTTTCTTATGCTGTCACCCTTGTACTTGCTCACCAGTTCACACACGATGATAAACACCCCCAGACAAGTGAGGACAACTAAAGCAAGTGCCCTCTGGAAGTTCAAATAACATGCAGCAATGAAGTATGCCAAATAACCTACAATTTAAAACACAAAAACATATATTGTATAGACTGTCCACTTGGGAAGTGATAGATAGTGTTAAACAATCATAGATTAAAATGTTACCTGCAGCAAGTATTGTCAAAGCAATGTATTTGATTATTTTGGAGTGGGTCTTGCAGAAGATCTCTGTGGCTGTGATGGGTAAGCACGCTTTGCTGTGGTGAACAATAAATAAATAGCTAAAGATCTTCCAAAAACAGAACTGAAACATTTGTCTATATGTCTTAATTAGGATGACATCATGTAATTTCTAATGAATCTCATTTCCAAATAATGCAATAATGTAATCTGAATGACATCAGATTTACAGATTAGATTCACAATCACACCTCATGCATGTTTTTGACTCATTCTCTGACTCCTTCTCTGACTTGTCACTGACACTCAGGTCATCTGAAAATATATCACCCTAAGAACAGAAGAAAAAAAAAAAACAATCAAGATTTTTAACTCTTTAGAGAATTTCCTCACACTTCATGAAGCCTACCTTCACAAACGTTGGATTGTCCAAACCTTGTTCTTTCCCAAACGAGATGTCCGTCAGCTGTAAATCTTCTTTGTCCGCTGTAAAGAAAGTATCAGAAAACTTTTTACCAGCTGTAATGAACCTTGATCCAACAACTCCTCACGAGCTGGAACACATCTGTTTCCAAATTTCACCCAAACAATTGTTAACTATACGCACAAAAACAAAACCAACACCTTCTTTTTTCAAAAGCACCTGTTCAAATACCAGTTGAATCAATGTCAAAAGAAAAGAGAGGTAAGTAAAATGGCTTACTCATTCTGCGTTCTCTTTGACAACTGCAGGGTCTTGAACCTTGAGCTGGGATATATACTCTGTCCACTTGGAAGTCTTATCATTAATTAACTACTTACTAATGTGTTTTTATTTTAAACACTTGCATGTTGCAATCAGATTACTAGTCAGGGACGACTACACAGAGTAGTCATGAAACAGCATCTTCTTATCATTTATTGCTATGAAGCTCCTCCTTATTTCCTAAGGCAACAAGATACAAAGTGTAGAAGAAAATAAACTATCAGGAATAAAAAAAAATCTAACGTGACGAAGGACCTGCAATTCTATGCCTGCCCCAGAGGCAGAGTCACGCGGTGAACAGGTGTCTGAGAGGAGGAGCCAGTATTATCATTTATACTATCCATATGATAAGACACTGAGGGCTCAATGACCAATCAAAGCTAGCCCAAATCGAGCATAATAACCAATAAAACCCTGGAAGCCAAAAACACTATATTGACTTGTCCATTTAAATAATTTTCAGATTTTGTATAATTAGTAGGACTACAGTATTGTGAACAGCAATAGGGTCATGATTTGGATTCACAGGACTTTTTTTTCATTGAGCCCATCTCTTCTGGTTCTTATAAATATCTATAATATATTACACTTTAATGACAACTGGTCACAGAACAACAGAGTTAATATAAAATATTTTTAACACAAAATATCCACCTAATTATTCTTCATTGAGGAAGTATATGGGCGAGACTTACTACTTACTACAAACCAGCGTGTTCATAATTAAGATATTACATTAAAATAATATGGTAAAACACGACAATTTGTATTATCAAGCAGCAAAACAAGCTGTTTTGTACTGGACGCGGATGACACCGGAAAACAGACCCATAAAATTTACAAACGGCCGCGATCGCGGCGCTCTTACGGCAAAAATAAGGTGGATATCATTCAAAACAAAAAGTGTGTAAAAACTACAAGCCTTACACAATTAGGACGCTAGATGCCACTGTTGTAATTCTAGAGTATGATTCAGTTTTAAACCTGAATTCAGAACACTCGGCAGCAATCTCATATGCTACTCCTATTAATATATGGAGAATTACTAATCTCCATTTAGGCCTAATCTATTAATCCTATATTAACTTTTTTTTTTCATAATTTAATAGGCTAGTACATTTACTCAAATGCATAATGTTCTGTAAGGTTGTCTTTGTATACTATATGATAATGCACAATGTCCAGCTTGACAAATTTGATTTTCTTTCATTTTCAAATTCAAGTAAAATATAGCTGTCTGACCCTAAACTTACGTTTTATGATGGTATGTTATGCGTGACTCCATAGAATGCTTTACAGAATTAATATATTAAATGCAACCATCAGACAGCGTGTGGAATCTATGACTGCTTTCATGGAAACTCATAAAATTAAATGGTGCTTAATACCTTTTAGTTAACGCAAGATGACGCAGATTCAAAGCTTAATAGACCGCAGTGTGCATCACTGCATTTTATTGAAGGTCTAGTGTGTACAAAACACATTAGCAGGTATTCATTAAGACATTTTATGTGCTTTGTTAGAGCAAGCAGTCATGATTCACTAATATCAACCAAACCTTTCCTTCACATTTTATGTGTCCACTTCCCAAACTGAAGGTATTGTGATTTAACTTTATGCATGGGCATATCTATATACTCTGAAAAGTAAAAGGTTTTTATTGGCATCTATGGTTCAGTAAACTTTCCAATGTACAAAGGGTTCTTAAGATTATTAAAATGATCTTCAATTACAAAAAAAAGTTTCTTTCCCATCACTGAAACTTTACAATTTATTTTATCTTTGTGTGGTTATAGTATGACGTTAGTGTAAAAAAAAAAAAACATTATCATTTATTATCATTGTGACCTCTGTTTCTCAAAGGCAGTATCTTTTTTTAAACATGTATTTGCACAATAAGTAGGCCTATTTATTCAGGGTAAAAAAAGACCAGTAAATCTTTTTTGAAAAGAAACCATATTAGGAGTTTAGGAGTTTATGTGTTACATGAAGAATCACAGAAGAATTTCTTAAGTTATGAACTGGAGGAGTCCAACTGTATTGTTTGGACATTGATATAAACTGATAATTATTTCTGAAATCAATTAATTACAGAATTTGACTGCTCATTCAAGCCTGTCAATTTTATTGTCAATATGTATTCTCAAAGGAATGAGTGTTTTTAATAATTCTAGGGATTATATAATAAATACACATACACGTGTTATCATCACAAGTTAAGCCTAATCTTACCTACCTTTATCTGGGTAGTTTCTTCAGAAAGCTATGTTTTCAGTGGATAGAAAGCGTTTCCACCCTGTCAAAGTCTATACCTTCTATCAAATCCATAGCTAATCTAAAAAAAAGTTTTGTCAAAAAAATTATAAATTGTGAAAAAATTCACATTTAAGGTTAAGGTTTAAGACTGCTAATACTGAGCAACAATTCAAACAAACAAACAAAGAAAAAACAAGACTTTTTTTAGTTACACGATTTCGCTATGCTATAATCTAAGAAGGTTTTGTTTACTTTATAGCCTACTATTTTTTAAAAAAGCAGCACTGTCAGTCGTACAACTTTTCCCAGAATGTAATTTGTCTTTTCCATGTCAACAAACGCCCTTATAAAAACGATATATGAAATAGTTGCTCTTTTAATGTTGTTTTAAGAGACTATTTGTCGCTATTTGTCTGCGGTTGCGCCTAGACAGCATTTTTACGCATCATAGGCGCTTTTGCGTCTTTTAAATTGTCGGGGATGCTGTTCAAAATGCTGTCTATGTAGGCAGCTTCTCAGAATTTGAGCCACGGCCCGTGTGTGGCGCTGAGCAGGGTCCTAGCTCACACAGGAAGGGGAGAGCGCTTTTAGCTAGCACACAGCGGGCAACTGTAAACAACTCACTTTTATAAACCTCACAAATCAACCATACCTTACGTTGACTTGCTTATCCATTTGCATGGCTTTTGCAAGGTTGTTTTAATAGCGTGTTTGGCTGTATACCCGCAGACTGTTCTATTATTATCGCAGGTTTGCGTTATTTACAGAGCTGGGATGCAAGCAGCTAGAAAACGCGCACCCGACTGTACAGCTAAAGCTTCTGTCAATACGAACGAACCGCTTTGCTTTCTTCATAAATACTCTCTAATTTGTATTAACCATATAAAACATATATAAAACGACAGGTCATGTTTAACGGAATGAATTAGTATCACTTTGACCGTGAGCAGTGTTTTTAAAAGGGTTTGTTAGCTTGGCGAAGGTTTGTTTTCTCAGTTAGCATAGAAGCTAACGCTAGCTCTATAACATCCTCGTACAAAAAAGCTCGTAACTTTTGATAAATGTTATTTTTTATTTACGTAACGCCTGTGAAGAGGTGTTCTATCGGTTTAAAACAAATTCTCCGACCATTTTCACGTTGAACTAATTTAGGCGAGAGTGACATGCTATCTGTTTATACTAAGGTAAATTTGACTGGCTGAAAATAACAGGAGTGTAGTTGTGTCAAATACAGTATTGTAATGTTAAAATGCCTGGAATGGAGTCAGAGTTTCCATAAACTAGTCTTTGAGCTTGCTGGACCAGTACTATGGAAGTTCCTGGAAGTGTCAGTGCAATACAGCAAAGGTGCACAGCAGCAAAGCTGATGGATACCGTCAACTGCTGAGATGAATTAACCAGGAATCAAATGGTGATTACAATTAAATTATTTGATTGTATTTTGTAGATTTCTGTTATGTTAATTCTGGTATTAACATATACGTGGCCTGCATATATTTTTATCTATTTTTCTCCACATATTATTGCTTCAGGTTTTGAAAGCCTCCAATCATGGGTGATATGAAGACCCCTGATTTTGATGATCTCTTGGCTGCCTTTGACATCCCTGATGCGACCAGTTTGGATGCCAAAGAGGCCATTCACGGGAATCAAGATGAGGGAGAGGGACACCTTAAGCACTCGGAGATGTGCATGGATGCCACGGTTTTGATCCCTCACCCAGTGTCTACAACCGATGCTCCTGCTGTCAGTGTTATAGTAAAGAACACTAGCCGCCAGAACTCCTATGAAAACCTTGTGGAGAAGGAGAGCTCTCATTTGGGGCACCTTTTACAAAATGGCTTCAAAAGCTCTGCAGCCTCACTGGAGACACATCAGTCCAGCTATCCAAGACTGGATAGCTCTTCCATCAACGGAGACTGCTCAAGACATTCCATGGAAAAAATTCCTGTCCTCTATAAGAATGAAAAAGCTCCCTCTTTATCAGCATCCATGCCTCAGTTTAGCCCTATATCCAGCCCGGAATCTGAAGACATTCATAGCAATGGAATCGATGACCGTCCAACGTCTGCAGAGACCTCGTACTTCCCATCTGATTCACTCTTTACATCTTCGCCTCTTCCTGTTTTAGACAATCATGGAAAACCAGACGCATCCAGCTTGACGTGCAATGAGAGGCATCCTGATGCAAAAGATGTGGATGGTCTTGGGTGTGATGATACGGTTGAACCAAGTTCTGAGACTAAGCATGACCGCATCCAAGATTGTGGAACAAATGCGTATCCAACTCCCGAGGCAAATATTTCTTCTTCCCGTCCGTGCGTCAAAGCTCACAGCTCCAGATTGTCTTCCTGCCTTGATGCATTAGCAGCCCTGAATGCTAAAAAGGATCCAGGTGGGCAAACTAATTCAAAGGACTTTCCGGTCACCCCAAAAGAGACCATGAAAATTAGTCCAAAAATACCAATATCGCCAAGGAGCCCAAGAAGTCCTCTAGAGGTGGTGAAACGTTTCGCGAAGCAGCCTGACAGCCCAATGAGTATATGCAGTGACAGCAGTGGTAAAGCATCTCCAGCTGTCGCTGCTGGCTCGCCTCCAGCCATCCCACGAGTTAGAATAAAGACAATCAAAACCTCATCTGGAGAAATCAAGCGCACCGTCACGAGCATATTGCCAGACTCTGAAACTGAAGATCTTACATCACCGTTTGGTTCATCGCCATCTCAGTCTTCAGTTGAAGACGCCTTCTCGAAAACATTGCCTGTGTATCGTTCAAATGATACTGTTTCAGAGGTCGTTTTTGAAGATGGAAAGCAGGAAGCTTCAAAGACGCCTTTACTGGGGAGCAAATCCAGCACGAAATCAGCGAGGAACTCAAAGAAACCTCAAACCCAAAATAACGGTCATGCTCTTAAGACAACACTCGTTGGCAACAAGCAAAAGAAGGCTGCTTCTGCTCAGATTGGCTCTTGTGCTAATACGAACTACCTTCCGAAGGCATTACACTTAGCGAACCTAAATCTAGTCCCACATAGCGTTGCTGCCTCGGTTACAGCAAGGTCTTCCACGAATAGACAGGAGCCCTCTCAGTTGTCATCGTCAATGGTGTGCAGTTCTGTACCATTGGTGCATCAGGTTAAAAAAGTCTCTCCAAATACACGAGCTGTTGTTCCAAATACTGCAGCTGGAACGTTAAACAGACTGTTGAATTACTCAAACCCAGTGCCAACGTATGTTCCCGACCTGAGTCCACCACCAGGCACCAATATCAAGCTCCCACCGCAAGGTTATTGCTGCCTAGAATGTGGAGACTCATTCGGGCTGGAAAAGAGTCTTGCTTACCATTACAGCCGTAGGAGTGTGCATATTGAAGTTGCGTGCACCCACTGCGCCAAAACATTGGTCTTTTTTAACAAATGTGCTCTTCTGGCACATGCTCGAGATCACAAAAACAAAGGCATGGTGATGCAGTGCACTCAGTTGTTTATGAAGCCCATTGCTGTTGACCAGATGTTGGCGCCTACCAGGCCTAAGCAGGCCGTAAATCAGATACCTTGCGGGAACACCACCACAGAGTCAGCCAGAAGCCAAGTGGTCTTGCCACTTTATCCCGACAAAGTTATTAAACATGGATTCAAATGCCTGGACTGTAATAAACAGATGTCAGACTACACAGCACTTGCAGGCCACTATCAGAGGCCAATGGAGGCTGAAGGTCTGGTGAGTCAAATTAACGAACTTAAGCCCGATTTCAACGGTAATTGTTTCTTGTTGAAACATAAGCGATTTTCAGCATATACAGGGGTTTGTCTGTGATTTTTATTGGCGTCCGAATCCAGAATGCTGGTGTTTTTCTCCAACCACCGGTGTAAAAATCCCAGACCAAATGACATCCTGTTTTTTAACAACCACAAAGGTCGTGTGGTAATTTAATTGCTGTCTGAATCCACATCTTTGTTTGCAAGAAGAAATCAATTCAAAATTCGCTGTTTGAATACTTTTGACCACTGTCGAACACTGTGTGGTAACTGTTGCACTTCGCTGTAAGTTGAATGCGTAGTTATTGCTGGAAATAAAACTAAAATAAAATTAAAAATACTGAAATGCTAGAAAGTATTTACAAGAACAATATTTCATAACTGCTCCACCAGAATGAGTGGGAGCTGTTAAGAACAAAAAGAAGAAAGAGAAGAAAAGCACATAAACATTTGAAATGGGTCATGATTATGGCAATACAGTTTTAAATATGTATTTTATATTATACACATAATAATACAAACAGCTTTGTTTACCTTATGTAAATAAGAGGTTGCTTAACTTTAAAATTAAAATAAAATTTCTGTTCATCTCCACATTTTTATTGACATGCATCAGCGTCTTTTTCCTGATTTTTAAATAGATTTAAATAATCAAATAATATAAGACATATTATTAAAAATGAATTATTATTCCAAGCATATGACATTTTATTTACAGCAGACAATCATGTGACTGGCCATGTGATGTACACTACCAGTCAAAAGTTTTAGAACGGTAAGATTTTTAATGTTTTTTAAAGAATTTTCTTTTGCTCACCAAGCCTGCATTTATTTGATCCAAAATTTGTATTATTTAAAATAATTGCTTTTTGTTTGAATATATTTTAAAAATGTAATTTATTCCTGTGTTCAAATCTAAATTTTCAGCATCATTGCTTCAATGTCACATGATCTTTCAGAAATTATTCTGATATGCAGATTTGCTGTTCAAGAAACATTTATTATTATCAATATTTAAAACAGTTGAGTGTTTTTTTTTTCCAGAATTCTTTGATGAATAGAAAGATTCAAAGATCAGCATTTATCTGAAATAAACAGCTTTTGTAACATTATACACTACACCATTCAAAAGGTTGGAGTCAGTATAATTTTTTTATAATCATTTTTTAGTCATTTTTTAATTTCTAATTATAGAAATTAATACTTTTAATTAGCAGGGATGCTTTAAATTGATCAAAAGTGATGATAAAGACATTTCTAATGTTATAAAAGATTTCTATTTTAGATAAATGCTGTTCTTCTGAACTTTCTGTCCAAATTAAAGAAACCTGAAAAAATTCTACTCAGCTGTTTTCAACATAATAATAATAATAATAATAATAATAATAATAAATATTTTTTGAGCAGCAAGTCAGAATATTAGAACGATTTCTGAATGAAGGATCATGTGACTGGAGTAATAATGCTAAAAAATCAGCTTTGAAATCACAGGAATAAATTACATTTTAAAATATTTTCAAATAGAAAACAGTTATTTTAAACAGTAAAAATATTTCACAATTATACTGTTTTTGCTGTACTTTAGATCAAATAAATGCAGGCTTGGTGAGCAGAAGAGACTATATTTTAAAAACATTAAAAATCTTACAGTTCAAAAACTTTTGACTGGTAGTGTCTAAGATATTTTTGTGAGCACATAAAATCAAAAACAATTTTTATGAAAAATATCTTAAGCTTAAGCATAAGCATAATCTTTTATTACTATTTCTTCAGTTATATCTATTTCTTAGATTTTTTTGTTATTAATTGCTTCACTGCTTTCTGTTTCATATTCTTTGAAAAAAAACCTCTGTACAACAAATTCTATGCAGAAAAAAAATAAATAAAAAACATAGAAAGGATCCCTATAACTATGATAAGGTCAATAAGTCTTAAAATATCAGACATTTTTAATTTTTTACAAGGCAAGATTAGTTCAGATGTCTGGTATGTGATATTTAAATTTATTTTAATTTAATTGTACATTTGAATTGCAATGATTTCAAGTATGAATATGAGAAATTATGACTTTATCCCCCATTTTCACAGACAAGGTTTAAACCTAGTCCTAGACTAAAATTTAAGTCTGAGCTGTTTCAACAGAAAGAAACTTGCACTGACTGAACTTAAAATATATTAGTGTTTTGTCCCAAGATGCACACCAGTAATGTTTTTTTCTAAGCACGTTTATGAAAAATGACTTAAATGTCCTAATTGAACTATGGCCTAATCCTGGCTTAGTTTGTAGAATTGTACTCTCTATTTTTCAAAAGCCTATGAAATCGGTGTAAATACAAAGAGTACATTTCTAAGAACTTAGCACATGTTCATACAGAACACGTGTTTTCTTCTAGACACTCTTCTATGCCATTGACCCTTATGTTTGCTTTCTTTAAATGCAGATGTGCAAGGTTTGCACAATGCTGCTACCCAACAAGTGCAGCTACAGGGCCCATCAGCGCATTCACTCACACAAATCTCCTTATTGCTGTCCTGAATGTGGGGCACTCAGTCGCTCAATGGACATCCAGAAGCACGTGAAGGAGAATTGTCTCCACTATGCCCGTAAAATTGGGTACTCGTAAGTACCTTAAACTGTGACCTCTAGAACAGTGAACTTCCCCTCTAAGACCACAAATGTCTTTTGTGTTGTCTTCGTTCTCTCTTATCTGATTCATTCAAATTTCTTTTAGGTGTCTGCATTGTGAAATGCTTTTCATGTCCCTGTCCCTCTTGAAGAGTCACATTGAGGAGAAGCATTGTGAGGTCTTCTATAAGTGCACTATCTGTCCTGTAGCCTTCAGATCTTCTGATGGCTGTGTGACACATGTAAAAAACAAGCATGCTGGCAGTGAACCCAACCATCAGTAAGTGCATCTACTGACCTGTCATACCATAAATTAATTCTTAATAAATGTTCCTAGAACTGTGTTGAGGAGTTACATCTGATTCGTTCTGTGCAGGGTGATTTACAAGTGTTCCTGTGAAACAGTCTTCAAGAGGAAGCAGTTGTTGTATCAACATTTTCATAATCGGATATGTGTGTTCAAGTGTCCAGAGTGCACTTCATTCTTCCCAGAGAAACTACTTTTGGTGCAACATTTCAAGGTTTGTAGCCACTTTTAGTGTTTTTGGTCATTGTAATGTGTAACAGACACAGTTTCGGTCACCTAGGGTATTGAGAAAATTGTGTGCATATTGTCTTGTCAAATTGTAACTTTAGCTTTAGTTTAGTTTAGACTATCAAAATGTGTGTACATGCACTTTAAAAGTCTGATTTCAGTCGGGCTAAAGCAATATGTATTTTTAGATGTCGTACAGTGGAGATCAAAATTAGAAAACAATCAGTAGCCACTTGGTGAGCAATTCCAGCTGCAGTGTTGAACCGATTCCCCATTGAAAGTCTCCGCATTGTCTTGTCATGCATTTGTCTTATGTGGACGACCAGCCTTTTTTGGGAGACTTGAATGAATTAGTGTCATTGTAAACCAGCAAAATTTGAGAAATCAAAGATTTGGAATTTAAAAATTTTGAAAACTTGAAATTTAGGAAATGACAGATTCTGTCATTTTTATTTCAACTATATAAATGCTTTTGTCAGACAGAAATTGTAACAGCCAGATTTCTGTGAGGTCGAAGAGACAGACCTAAATTTTAAGTGCGATTATAGCCTGGCTTTGTCCATCAGACTACAACTGGCCTAGGCATTGTGCAATGTGTGATATTGCATCAAATATTTGATTATGCATGGTCATATATACTTAAGAGACAAAGACCTGCAAAAACCTGCTGTAGCTTCATTATAACTGTGGATGTAAATTTACTTATGAAGGGAAAACTTCACTGAATAACATATTTAGTGCTTTTAGAAAGAGGTGTGAGGTCATTCCGTACACATTTACATTTGAGACACTTAGCAGATGCTCTTAACCAGCTTACAAAAAGTGTTTACAAATGAGACTGTTGTAATCACCAGATGGTAAGCAGCATGCAATTAAGAACTTTATTAAATTAACTACTTCCTGTACGTACGTAAGTAGTGCTGTTTGAATAAATCTAATAATGTACATGTACTGTATTTTTCAGAATATAAGTCACATTTTTTTATCATCTGAAATATGCTGCAACTTTCAAAGCATCTTAAATTATACAATTAGCGTCAAGCACGCAAAACGTGCAAAGCACACATTTGGAGCCCAAGTGTTTTTGTATAGCATGTTTTCCACATGCTTTCAGTTTTACTTCAAATACATTTATAATAACTGGTCTTTATAGTAAATGTCACTATAATTTTTATAAGTTTTATATCTAAATTTTCGAATCTAAATACTATTAAATGATTAAATAAGAGCATTTATGTGACTTAGCTCCTGGAGTGCCCTGTCCTGCAGAGTTTAGCTCCAGCCAACTCCAAAACACCTCCCTAAAAGTTTCTAGGACTCTTCTATTTTAAACACATTTTAAACATATTTTTTCTTTTTTTTTTTCTCTCTCTTTTCAATGCAAATTTGACCTTATAGTCAGGTTTGACTTATATTCTGGAAATTATGGTACAGTAATAAAGCTGGAAGCAGTGATTACCGGGGTTCAAGCGCTTAAAACATTTAAGCATATAAGGAAAGACATTACATATTATTTAGCAAGGATGTACCTGTCTAAATCTGTGTTTAAAAAGGCATTTTTGGCAAATCCAGGTCATTTACCATAAAAATAGTGTTTCTGAGGCCTTTTTAACTGTTATAGCGCCAGCTGTGGTCCGATGTCCTTAAAACTTTGCATGCTTGTTTAGAATCACCTGTCGCATATGCTCACCAGGTTTTGTGAAGTTTTGAGTTTTCCTTTAGACTTTATAGGATTTTGGGTAAATTTAGACAGGCCCCTTTCAAATTTACAGCCTACCAAAGGATAAATTTTAACTTTTTTTTTTTTTTTGATAATTTTTTTGTTTGTTTGTTTTTCTCCCAAAAAACCTAGAACTAGTTCGCAAAAGTAGGTTTTTGACATCTTCTCAAACATTTAACAAATGATTTGATTGACAGCAGTGGTTGTAGAGGAAGTTGCCTGGAATGAGTTCTTCTATTGTGTGATAGAAATATCATGCATATGTGTGGAAAAACCGCACAACGTACAATCGTTTACAGCTTGGAAAAATCTGATATCGCCCCCCCAGTGGCCGATTTCTTTCAGATTTCTCTCAGACCTTTGGGGCCGCGAGTCGAACAGGCCCACCACGTTTCATTCCGATCGGCCTCCATTAACCTTGTCTAACAGGTGCTCAAACTTCGTCGGCCAATGTATAAACATTTGTGGCATTTTTGACCAAGACCAAGCACACCGATTTTTGTCAGGTTGACAGGACAAATGGTTGCGCAGTTATAGCCATTTCATGTTTTATCCCCTCTTATAGCGCCACCAAGTGGCCAAGCTCCACGATTTTTTTCCCTGCGACCTCAGATTGAGCTCTTACATAAGTGTTCTGAGTTTGGTGGAGATTTCGAATTTCGAATGTTTTGGCATCCCTTTGTGCAGTGAGTCGAAAGTGTAACTTTTTTTTTTTTATAATTATTGATATTCACTCTCCAGAGAATCTTTCTGCACTGGTTTGGCTCCAATCGGGTGAAAAACCTAGGACTAGAGGCTCACGATCGAATCGGAGGCGTGCGTTTTGTACGCCATGGGCCAAGGATTCAATGACATAATACACTTGAGCCTGCAACTTACAGTTTAGGAGTTATGAGCGATTTCGTACTTTTGTTTACTATAGTGTCCCCATCAGGCCGATTGGGGCGGGTCTTAGTCACGTTGTAGGCACTATGAGTACCACCATCCCTCGAAGTTTCAAGTCTCTACGACTTACGCTTTGGTCTGCACAGTGAGTTTTACATGGAGATCGCTGATCTGTGACCATTCTAACAATTACAATAGAGTTTCAACGCTATGCACTTGAACCCCTGAAAATCTAGTGGAATAAGCAAGTCCATGGAAGATTTTTTTTTTTAAAGGGATAGTTCACCCAAAAATGAAAATTCGCTCACTAATTATTCACCCTCATGTCGTTCCAAACCCGTAAGACCTTCGTTCTTCTTCATAACACAAATTAAGATATTCGAGAAATCTGAGAGCTTTCTGACCATGCATAGACAACAACGCAACTGACACGTTCAAGACCCAGAAAGTAAGTAAGGACAAGCTACGAAAATACCTTTTGTGCATAAAGAAAACAAAAACAACAGCTTTATTTAACAATTTGTGTCACGAAAATGAACGAAGGGTCTAACGGGTTTGGAACGACATGAGGGTGAGCAATTAATGACAGAATTTTCATTTATGGGTGAACTATCCCTTTAAGTTAACCCAAATATTTTTAAAAGAGGTCATACTTGCCTTCTGTACAAGCTGTGTGAGTTTGATTGCATGCTGAGAGGCATGTAGTACTCAAGATGAGAGTATGTCAGTTACGGTGGGGTGCTTGCAAATGACAGGTGGACGTTCAGTGTGACACCAAGGTTTTTACTTTTTTTTTTTTTTTTGTTTGCTTTGTCAAGTAATTACAATAACATTTAACGACAGATAAGGCAGAATGCTGTAACTTGAAGAATCCAGTCAACACAGAATAACAAAAGTGTACAAAACCATCCATTAACAAGGGATATGACCTGTTTAGATTACAAAAAATAAAGAATTAGAAAACAAATTCTGTAGCAGAATAAAAGTGCCATCTTCTCGTGCTGAAGATTTATTTTTGAATCTGCCACTGCTGTTTCCTATGTATTGTACTGCCACAGCACTAAAGATGTCTCATCTCATCAGTGCTGACCTGAAGAACAAAAGTGGTCCTGTATGAAATAAATGGTCTGTTTCATCTGCAGACTGTTCATGGAGGAGTTTTTAGAGGTGAAGCAGAAAAAAGCCCCAAAAAGACAGAGACAACATCATTCTCTGATAAAACGCCACCACAAAACCTGCAACCAAGGTTGACCAAACCAATTAATGAGGCCTGCATGAAGGGAAAAGAGAGTTCTGCTACGCAGAAGCCAAGTGCTGGAGTTAGTATGAAGAACGCTGGTTGGACCTGTGGAGAATGTCTCCTGTGGGTTCCCGACAGAGAAACCTACGTTAATCACATGAAGACCAGCCATGGCAAGGTGAGATCCTTTACAGTGCATTCTTTTGTATCTACAATCCAAAATCTTCACTTTTAAACATGCTTGTGTTTTGCAGTCGGTGAAGAAGCATCCATGTCGACTGTGTGAAATGTCCTTCAATTCGCCGTTGAGTCTTAAACGACACCTTCGCAGTGAGCATGATGGGAGAAAGAAAGTTTACACATGCTGGTAAAATCACTGCTCTGTGTAATTAAAAACTATTTGATGTTCAAAGAAGCTTTTTCATGCGTTGTTTCTCTCAAAATCCTGAAGGTACTGCACGACCGAAAAGATGTCGTTCACTAAACACTCTATGCTAATGAACCACATCAGCTTGATGCATGGAATCAAGAACCCAGATTTCAGCCAGATGGCAAAGCTAGAATCTCAGGAGGTGGTCAAACCCACAAGCGAGGTAATCAGAATTTACTTTGTGGAAACATCATACTTCAGGTATGGCGTGTGCAACTACATTTTCTCTTTCAGAAGCGGAAGAGAAGAGCGGAGGAGGCTCGTGGAGTAGCAGGAAAAGGGGAAGCATCGTCTGGAAAGCGTCTTAAGCCACTATATCGCTGCGCCAAATGTGGCTTTACCTCTGAAGACCAGGCCCAGTTTCAGGAGCACATACCTCAACACAGAACCGACGGCGACGCACCCCAGTGCCAGCACTGCGGCCTTTGTTTCACCTCTCAGTTAGCACTCAGCAGACACCTCATCATTGTGCATAAGGTCAAAGAACCGGAGGACTTCAATGATGAGGACACAGGGAAAGGACTAGACTCAACAGACTTGAGCGATGAAACCACACAAAAGACAGAGGAGGAGCGAAGCAAACTCCAAAGTGAGCCTACAGACAGTGCTTTCAGCACGCAGGATGAAACAAGTGAATTTGAGGAAGAAAAAGCTTGATCAGAAGAAAGGACTCCAATGGAAAGCTGCTAATCAACTTGCAAGCAAATGCTGAATATGCAGCTGATAAATGTGGTACTGCAAACATGTTGCCTTACAGTGAAATACTATATCTCGTGTCATTTATCACATATACGAAATAATGTTTAAAACAGACACTCATTCAGAGTTTTATTGCATTATTTGAATTAACTTAACTGTTAAATTCATGCAATTACTTGTCACTTTTTACTGCTTACGTGTCCATCTTATGTATGTGGATAATCATAATTTATTTTGTGTAATTGCGAAAGCATCATGTCATTGTGTTACAATGGTTCGCTAAAGAGCAAGTGTATGTTTTTGTTCATGTACCATGTCAAATCTGTCTTGGGTACATTATTACAACGCAGGAAATGTTATGTATGTTACTTAATGTAGCCATAAGTGAGACAGTCATGTGATATTTGGCTGTTTTCAGGGTCACCAAAAATGCTGAAGAATTTAGTACCTTTGACGGTCGATCTTTGGTGGTGCTTATGCTGTGCTGGTCTTGAAGGAAGGGCATGTCTGATGTGTTTTCTATTTATTAGGTAGCGTGCTTGTATCACAAAGCTAAACATCTGTAACTGTATTGCTACTACGGAGATTACGTTATTCTCAAAGGTATTCACTTAAACCCAGGTATCTGCACTCTCAGAGAAAATATATTTTCATATTCATTCCATGTAGAGTACTAGTTTCAATTACATTTATATTCAATGAGCCATTCTTACAATCAAATTTAGCACTTTTGTAAATGCTTGTATGGAAAACAAATAATTTACCTATTAAAGAGAGAGACTCAAATTCACAGTTTGTGCTATCGGCAGAGGTTTGATGTTTTGGGGGCCTTTACAAATGTAAAATACAAAGATTACTATTGTTTTTTGTCTTTTCTTCGTTATTTCACCAGTAATGTTTCAGATTAAACCTTTATGTCTGATACGTTTAAATCTTACATGAGACCATTTTCTTATTGTGGAAAACTCTACACTTGTTTACTATAGATAAGTCTGTACAGGCACATACCTTAAAATCTTGGCTACAAAAGGCTGCTATTGCCTAGGAAAGATACAGTTCATTTAACACACACTGGCTGACCTTTTGTGACCGAACAGCTATTACAAAAAAGCCATAATATTAGTATTTTAGTTTGTTGAACAGAATTAACAGAAGCGTTATAATTCAGGAGCCATCTGAATTATTAAGGTCAAAAGTTTACATACACCTTGCAGAATCTGCACAATGTTATTTTATGAAAATAAGAGGGATTATACAAAATACATGTTATTTTTTATGTAGTACTAACCTGAATAAGATATTTCACATAAAAGATGTTTACATATAGTCCACAAGAGAAAATAATAGATGAATTTATCAAAATTACCCCTTTCAAAATACTGTGTTGTTACCTGAATGAACAGCTGTGTTTTTTATTTTATGATAGGTGCTTATGTGTCCCTTGTTTATCCTGAACAGTTAAACCTCCCGCTGTTCTTCAGAAAATTCCCTCAGGTCCCATAAATTCTTTGTTTTTTTTTAGCATTTTTGTGTATTTGAACACTTTTCAATATGATTGAGATCCATCTTTTCACACTGAGGACAACTGAGGGACTCGTATGAAACTATTACATAAGGTTCAAACGCTCACTGATGTTTCAGAAAGAAAAGTGATGCATTAAAAGCCGGGGGGTGAAAACTTTTGGAATTTGAAGATCAGGGTAAATTGAACTTATTTTGTCTTCTGGGAAACATGCAGTTATCTTCTGTAGCTTCTGAAGGGCAGTACTAAATCTAAAAAAATATGATATTTAGGCAAAATAATAAATGAACACATCCTAATTCTGTTCAAAAGTTTTCACCCCGGGCTCTTAATGCATCGTTTTTCCTTATGGAGCATTAGTGAGCGTTTGAACCTCCTCAGTGTGAAAAGATGGATCTCAAAATCATACGGTCATTGTTAGAAAGGGTTCAAATACACAAAATGCTGGAAAACCAAAGAATTTGTGGGACCTAAAGGATTTTTCTGAAAAACAAGCAGCAGTTTAACTGTTAAGGACTCATGAATAATTATCACAAAAAAAAAAAAAAAAGCACACAGCTGTGGATCATTCAGGTAACAACACAGTATTAAGAATTAAGTGCATGTAAACGTTTAAACAAGGTAATTTTTATACATTCAACGATTATTTTATCAGGACTACATGTAAACGTCTTTTATGTGAAATATCTTTTTCAGGTCAGTACTCTTATTTTGGTAAAATAATGAACATTTTGCAGATTCCGCAAGGTGTATGCACACTTTTGACTTAAACTGTATATACATACAGGTCTTAGAAAATTTCAAAAGAAACGAGAACCTATCACCTTTCACTCGTTTTTTTCTTCCTCGTCTTACCGGAAGTAACGAAACCAGAAGAGTCGCCGCGCATCCGCTAACTTCAGCAGTGGCGGCGAAACATTTGCAGGAAAATCTAAATTTTGCAATTATTTCCATTGACTTTTGTCACACATATTTAATCTACAAACAAAATGTTATCATTAGACTTCCTCGATGATGTCCGGCGGATGAATAAGCGGCAGGTGTGTATTTATTTAGCCAGTTAGCTTGGCGTTTCCTCTGCTCTGCGCTCTCTTACTACACGTCAGCTTGAATGACAGTGGCTTTAACGTTTTATACATAATAGTTCTCTCTTTGTACTGTTTATTACGAGTTGTGGAGATAAAATATGCTTTAAATGATTTAGCATATTTTGTTGTGGAGTAGGTGTGAAAAAGGAAGTCTGCTTTTTAACAACAGCTGCTAGTCTGTTATTGTGTTATTTATTTATATATT
Source organism: Cirrhinus mrigala (assembly GCA_036247105.1). NCBI lineage: Eukaryota > Metazoa > Chordata > Actinopteri > Cypriniformes > Cyprinidae > Cirrhinus > Cirrhinus mrigala. The sequence continues at coordinate 17,720,472 of CM070024.1, forward strand.
AACGTTACTGTACTTTCACTTTAAGCCGTTGCACTACAATAGATCTTAAATCTGCATCAACCATCATTATCTTTACTAACAACACATACTTTGGCTAGTAATTGTAATTAAACTGGGACTCAAATAAAAGCCATGTGATGTTTAGCATCTCGTGTTTTTCAGCTTTACTACCAGGTGCTGAATTTTGGAATGATTGTATCTTCGGCATTGATGATATGGAAAGGTTTGATGGTCGTAACCGGGAGTGAAAGCCCGATTGTGGTTGTTCTCAGGTAATGTGGTAATTTTTGCAGCATGATTTGTTACCTTTTACATGCGACTGTGTTCCCATTGTTAAACTGAAGTGTTAAAAATGATTTCCTGGACTGTTGTACTGCACTGTACTTTTAATTACAGAACAATTAAAGCTCATTTTTAACTGTAGAAATTAGGCAAGTCAGAATGTAAGTGTTAAATGTGACCCAGGACCACAAAACCAGTCTTAAGTAGCATGGGTATATTTGTAGCAATAGCCCAAAATACATTGTATAGTTCAAAATTATACATTTTTCTTTTATGCCAAAAATTATTAGGACATTAAGTAAAGATAATGTTCCATGAAGAAATTTTGTAAATTTTGTAAACTTAATATGCATTGCTAAGATATTCATTTGGACAAATTTAAAGGCGATTTTCTCAATATTTAGATTTTTCGTCATATTTTCAAATAGCTGTATATGGGCCAAATATTGTCCTGTCCTAACAAACCATACATCAATGTTTATTCAAAGCTTATTTATTCAGTTTTCAGATTATGTCTACATCTCAATGGACATTTCCTTAAACTCAAATACAGCGCAATGCATAATTCAAAATACATGCAGAACATTGCGCCCTAATTTATAGACATTCTTAAAATGTGTGTGACTTTTAGATACTTTTTTTTTAAACTGCATATTTTAATTTTGACATCAGTTTATGAATCTTATTTTTAAAAAATATTTTTTAAAACCAGCTTTTCTTAAGAAGCCACATATAAAACACACTAGGATATTTGAAAGTTAACTGAGTCATGTGATTTAAATGCTGCACAATTATTGCATTTACATTAGTGAATTGTAATTGTTAATGTCATTGTTATTGTAGTGGAAGCATGGAGCCTGCATTTCACAGAGGAGACCTCCTGTTTCTCACAAATCGTGTTGAAGATCCAATCAGAGTGGGAGAGATTGTTGTCTTCAGGATTGAGGGAAGAGAAATTCCCATTGTACACAGAGTCCTAAAAATTCATGAAAAGTGAGTACCGTCTTCACTTTATTCTTTAACGTGGAAGTAAGCCTGTGGGTGAGACTTCCAGTTCATTAACCACTACAGGGAAATAGAGAAAAGAATGCAGTAAATGGTAAAATGGTTTTCACTACAAACCACTGTGTTCGTAACTAAGATAAACTAAGATAAATAAGACAAACCAATTTAAAAATAGCTGGATGCAGATGAGACTGAAAACAACACCCATAAAATTTACAAATGCTTGCGCCCACTCTTTCAAGAAGAAAAAGGTGCATACTGGTGTGTGTGTGTGTGTGTGTATATATATATATATATATATATATATATATTCTGTATCTCACAATGAATGCACGTTTGCCTGAATGAGTCTTCATGCAATACATTTTCACCATAGCTTGAGTTGAAGATATTAAAAGTCCAGTAAACGATTTTTAAAAAACGTAGATTGAACTGAGCATCAAAACATACTTCTAGCCAATCACCAGTAAGGAGGCGTGTCCACTCATGATGGGGGAGTTGCCTGTGCTGCATAGCATGTTTGTGAATTTGGGGGCGGAGCTATTTCTCGCTTACTGCACCTCTGAGATTGTGTGCTTGTTCATAATTAGGTTAGAGCACTTATTGGTGTTAATGGAGAAGTCCGCTTCCAAAACAAAGATTTACATATAATGTACTCACCCTCTTGTCATCCAAGATGTTCATGTCTTTCTTTCTTCAGTCGTAAAGAAATTGATAGAAAGGAAGACATTTCAGCATTTTTCTCCATATAATGGACTGATATGGTGCCCCAATTTTGAACTTCCAAAATGCAGTTTAAATGCGGGTTTTAAACGATCCCAGCCCGAGAAAGAAGGGTCTTATCTAGCGTAATGATTGGTTATTTTCATAAAAATAATACAATTTGTATACTTTTTAATGCCACACACTCATCTTGTCTTACTCTGCCTGGACTGTTTTTTTTTTCCAGTTTATGACAGTTAGGGTATGTCGAAAAACTCCGATCTCATGTTCTCCCTCAACTTCAAAATCGTCCTATATCGCTGTTTTACCTTATTTGTTAAGAGTGTTTGATCATCTTTGCATGTTCACTTTTCAAAGACTGGGTCGGAACTTCTGCAGCGATGTAGGATGATTTTGAAATGATTTTTGAAGTTGAGGGAGAAAATACGATTGGAGTTTTGCAACATACCCTAACTGTCTTGAACCAGAATACACAGAGTTCAGGCAGAGCAAGACAAGACGAGCGTTTGAGATTAAAAAGTATTTAAATTGTATTTTTTTTTTTAATGAAAATAACAGATCGTTTCGCTAGATAAGACCCTTCTTCCTCGGCCTGGATCGTTTACAACTACATTTAGGATCGTTTGAAGCCGCATTTAAACTGCATTTTGGAAGTTCAAAATCGGGGCACCATAGCAGTCCGTTATATGCAGAAAAATGCTGAAATGTTTTCCTCAAAAAACATAATTTCTTTACGACTGAAGAAAGAAAGACAAGAACATCTTGGATGACAAGGGGGTGAGTACATTATGTGCAAATCTTTGTTTTGGAAGTGGACTTCTCCTTTAAGTACCATTTCTGTTTTTCTGATCGTACTGTGTGTCTCCGTTCCTTACAATAACATTAATCCCCACTGATTTCAGAGAAAATGGCGATATCAAGTTCTTGACGAAAGGTGACAATAATTCTGTGGATGATAGAGGCCTTTACAAGCAGGGACAGCACTGGCTGGAGAAGAAGGACGTGGTGGGAAGAGCAAGAGGGTAAGAATCCCTAGTCATCTTTAAGCAAATCCAATTTAAGCTTTCATGTCTGGTTTCATGAGTTAAAAATCAGTTTCCCGATTGGAAAAAATTTTACTTCTAGAAGCCAACCGTTGCATTCTAATGTTAGTTTCTGTTTATTACATGTTATACATTGCTTTGCGCATGTTACTGTATATCTGATCACGCTTCCTCTATGACAGGTTTGTGCCTTACATTGGAATTGTCACAATTTTGATGAATGACTACCCCAAATTTAAGGTATGCCATGTAATGTGTAACATATCATGTTTGAATGATGAATAGTTATTACATTGCAGTGATTCCAACACTTGTTCTTTGTTTCTTGACAGTATGCTGTACTGTGTTTGCTCGGGCTGTTTGTTTTGGTACACAGAGAATGAAGGATTTCAAGAGCGACGCCGTCAGGGAACACACGTCCCTCTTGTGACCAGTTTTTATGGTGTTTTTTTGTGAACATCCTGCACTTGCTCTTAGAGACACAGGTCAAATTATAATTTTTTTCCTGTTCGATGACAGTGACACAAGAACTACTGGAAGAATTTGTATTTGTTAATTTTCCCTGTCATACCAAATTCAGTTTTTGTTTAAATTCTGACTTTACAGCTACAGTTGCGCCATATGTCAAGATTTAACTGTTTCTTAAAGGCTAAATTTTGTATTGAATAAAAATGTTGAGCCTTTATAAATTCATTCTTCTTGTTCATTCTCATTTCTTACATAAAGTGTTTGTATTGTATGATATTGGGAATCACACATTGGTGTAAAAACAATTTTTACTCAGAAATTTCATCTACAATTACAAAGAAACCACAAGTGGCACATTGAATTAAAGGTGACATTTTGAAGTAAAAAAACTGACATGGTATTTTTTATTGTAAACAAAGATTACACAGTAGGCTTTGTTTTATTTACAACTTTGAAAATCCAGTTATACAGTATATTTGGGCCATTTTACAGCAGATTACGAAAAAGTCCTTTTCCACAAATTTTGTATGAATGCAAATGTATATTATCCAAGATACACATTTCTAGTAACTCTGCAGTTAATTCTCATATTGTATTTTCAGAAAGTTTAGGGATATTTGTCCTCTCCCCAAATTGATTATTAATATATAATTTAATAAGAAGAGTTATACTGACCTAATGAGATTTTGCTTACATCTTCCTTGTACTTATATTTTTTGTTTTATTAAAACATTTTTGGAGTTAAATTAATAATTGCAATTTTAACAATATTTCAAGAGTGATTTATGAGATTTGTTGTATTTTGAGTCCAATTTTTCTTTGTGAAAGGCAAAATGTTGATCATGCTGATTTTAAACTTAGGGATTCATCAGTATAAATATACACTGCACCAAACATTATCATAACATATGTGTTGATAATTCACTTTATTTGTGACCCTGGACCACAAAACCAGTCTTAAGTCGCTGGGGTATATTTGTAGCAATAGCCAAAAATACATTGTATGGGTTGAAATTATTGATTTTCATTTTATGGCAAAAATCATTAGGAAATTAAGTAAAGATCATGTTCCAAGAATATATTTTGCAAAATTCCTACTGTAAATATATGAAAACTTAATTTTTGATTAGTAATATACATTGTTAAGAACTTTATCTGGACAACTTTAAAGGTGATTTTCTCAATATTTAGATTTTTTTTGCATCCTCAGATTCCAGATTTTCAAATAGTTGTATCTTGGCCAAATATTATCCTATCCTAATCAACCCATGCATCAATGGAAAGCTTATTTATTCAGCTTTCAGATGATGTATAAATTTCAATTTTGAAAAATTGACCCTTATGGCTGGTTTTGTGATCCAGGGTCACATTTTTGACAAAACATCCCACATCTCGGTAGTAAGAGAGCGTTTCCCCCACTGAATAAAACATAAAAAAAGGTAATTGCGACTTTTTATCTCACGATTCTGACTTTTTTCTTGCAATTTCGAGTTACATCTCGCAAGTCTGACTTTTTTTCTCAGAACTGTGAGATATAAACTCACAATAGCGAGAAATAAAGTCAGAATTGCGAGATTTAAACTCGCAATTCTGACTTCTTTTTTTTTAGCAATTGCGGGTTTGTATCTCGTAATTCTGACTTTTTTCTCAGAATTATGAGATACAAACTCGCAATTGTGAGTTATAAAATCCAGTTCTGAGGAGGAAAAAAGCCCTTGTGAAAAAACCAGCATATTCTGGTAGGTATGTTTTGATGCTGGTTTATGCTGGTCTTTTGCTGGTCCTTTGCTGGTTTATGCTTAAACCAGCATCAAAACATACCTACCAGCATATGCTGTTTTTTTTCACCAGGGTGATATGTTCACAGAATTGCGAGCTTATATCTCACAGTTCTGACTTAACTCGCAGTTGCCAGTTTACATCACACAATTTATTTCTCAGAATTGCGACTTTATATTTCGGAATTCTGACTTTATAACTCGCAACTGCGAGTTTATATCACGCAATTATGACTTTATTTCTCAGAATTGCGACTTTATAACTCGTAATTGTGAGTTTATATCTCACAATTCTGAGCAAAAAAAAAGTCAGAATTGTGAGATACCAAGTCGCAATAACCTTTTTTATTATTATTATTCAGTGGCAGAAACGGGCTTCCATGTAATACTTTTTCCTATGAGTATGCTCATAAATTTGAGATTAGAGATTGTGAATGTAAATACAGATTGGTATCTTTAAATTCAGTTTGTTGTTTACTCTACGATTCATATGAACTAGGCATTATATCCGAAACAGAATCTTATAAAGTCACAGTAGTAGTTCCTTAGAGCCATCATACATGCGATTCCTAACTAATTGAAATGTAAGCTTTATGAATTCGCAACGCCTCAAAACGTTTTGTCCATTATATTAATTCAATTAAACTGCATGCGCACAGCCAACGCACGTCAGATAGTGTTTCCCATCTTCATTCAACCAGACTAAGCATTCGCCGTCGTTACCAGATTTCAGTGACTAAAACTATGACCTCAGAGGCGTTTGGCATCCCACCCCACAGTGCTCGTATAAATACCGGCTGCCCTGCAGAAGAACGAAGAGCGTTCGCGACCAGTTGAATCTGAACGGAGAAATCCACCTACAGGTACTTCAGAAGATGGCTGCGAATTCTGAAGATGGGCATTGCAAATATAGACTAATTGCTTTCATTATGCTTTTCAACATATCGTTAAGCACCGCAGTCAGTCTCGATTTAACGGAGCTGCGAAATAAAGTTTCCAAAATTAAAGTGCATCCACGTGGGAATCTCTGGGCGACAGGTATGTTGTTATTTAATCTTTCAGTAAAACTAAATCCGCTAAATCCGTTTCCCAGAATAATTTTTGGTCCTCTTACAGGTCATTTCATGGGCAAGAAGAGTATTTCAAACAGCCAGTTCCAGGACTCTCCGTTCTCCTCAAAGCATCCCAGGAATACTATGGGAGAATCAGGGAGCTCGGAGGATTTGAAGGAGCTGATCACTCAGGAGGTGCTGAAAGTTGCTCTTCAGGCTCAGCTTGAAGATCCAAAGAGGACACAAGATGTTTATAATCAGGTGATTAGAGCTATTTACAGAATTGGTCAGTTAAAAAAGTGAGTTAAAACAGTAAATTGTTGCTTTGTGATTATACATTTTATTCATTCGTTTTTCAGGATACGGACTTCATGGTAAAGCTTTTGAAAAACTACATTGAAAAAAGGAACCTTGCTGTTGTATAATTGTAATAAAATGTTATTTTGACAAACCTTACAGTTGTGTACACAGTCTGTACAAGTGTCAGCTTTTAATGTTTGGTCAATAGGCTTATGATTATCAAGATGTATTTTATTCATTCAACTGCCTTAACTATGGCTGCATATCTAAAAGAATAATGAATGGATAGATTGATTAATGGGTGAATGAATGCATTAAGTTACTGAAAAAAAAATTATTTAAAAAAACGAATTAATTTGGTATTATGCCATTTGTACCTAAGATTTTATTTATTTTATTTTTTTTTTTCAAATGAGCAACTATGACTAAGCAAACATCTCATAGAAGCTAACAACAGTGGAAGGATCATACTCTAATTATGGTAAAAAGCTCCCACTGAGAGCAGCTTATGCTCCCTTTGGGTTTGCACTGAGATTTCCCTGATTGAGACTTTGGAGCATTTGTACATTGAGGTAAGAAATGCTTTTTTAAAAAATAATTCAAATTGTGATGACCTATAAAATTATCCTCGAATACTAATGAGGTTGGGTACAATAATCACTTTTGACTCTGCACACTGTGAACAAAATGTTTATTATTATTTGCAATTATTTTACATTTAATCAATGACGTGGCATTATTATAATCTATTATTGCATTACAGTCCTAAGTATTGAGATTGATTTGGACTATTAGAATAAAAAAATGAACATTAATGTAACATTAACATGGATATATATTATTTTATTTACCATTCAGCCTCTTGTGTGTGTGAAGAAAGAGATCTTGTAAGCAGTTTCGTCTAATAAAAAAATGTAACTGGATTTACAATGTAATTATGTATTATAAAATTGTAAGTAATGTGCAATTGTAAGTTTTCATTGATAACAGCTCTAATAAAATGAGTGTGTAATGTGTGTGGTGGTTTTTGGTGCACATTTATGGATGATGCATTTATGCAGTATCAGCCTTATTTTTTTTTTTTTACAGTAGGAGTGGGCGTGGCCATTTGTACATTTTGTGGGCGTGGCTTATGGTCTTATCTGCATCCAGCTATTTTTAGCTGTACAAAACAGCTCGTTTTGCTCCTTGATATTGCAAACTGGTGTGTCTTACAATATTATCTTAATGCATCATTTTAATTACGAACACTGGCTTGTAATGCAAAGAGTTTTGCTGTTTAATGTACTTTGTTATTCTACTCGTTATTTCCCTACCACGCTAATGAAGCAGAAGTCTCGCACAGTCACAGAAAACGGTTTAGGCTATGTCCGCGTTGAAAAACAAGGTGGATAGATATGCCATACAAGGAACTTACATTCTTTCAATATCCTATTATTTGTTTAATGTACCGTTTTAATGAACAGCAAGGCTATTATCCCTAAAAAGTCAGTTCATAGAGATCATTTCAGCTGATGAGGATATAAAAAATGGGCTCACTAATAAGTCTTTTTCATAACATACGTAAGTTGTTCAAATCTCAGCATTTTATCTGACAGAGACGACCATATGTGGTAGCGCATTTAGTAATAAACCTGAAAACACAGCGGATCTTATGTTTACCCATTCCTGTTAAATGATTTACCCACCTCAAATCTGTTTAATTACAAGTCACGTAACCTATTAGGGGAACTGTTCAAAACAGTTGAACACTGTCAAACCTCATCTGGATCATTTTGCATTCTGACGACTGACCTGTAGAGAGCAGCAATGCGCTGATCATGCCAGCACACTACATTAGCGAGAAGAAGAAAAGCTTCCATGCAGCGCCGTAGAAAAGTATGAATCTTCATCCGTCAGCTAGACTTTAGCGTTAAAATGCCTTTAATTGTAATGTGTGGTTACCCGTGCAGTGGTAAAACCCGACGAGCCCGTGAACTGAAAGAATACTTCACGCAAAATACAGAAAGAAAGGTTCATATAGTCGGTGACGAAGATCAAGGAATTGACAAGAACTCTGTATATGCAGGTGAGAAGCTGCTGGGAGTTCATGATGCATCGAGGTTTACAGGCATGTGTTGATATAAGTGTGTGTCAGGACTATAATGAAGCAAAAAAGTCCATCTTGTTGAGAAACACGTCCCTAGTTTGAAACACAGTATTGCACTTGTGCGTTATACTGGATGAAAAAACAAAGCTTCTAAACCTGCCTGAGATGGTTTGCTGGTCTCACCTCTGTATAATGTTTCAAGCTGGTTTATCAGACCGTTACATATGATGTTACATTTAACATTTTCAAATTCGTGCTTCCAGTTCTTTGTTTTTGATCTGAATCTAACTGCAACAACAATTATATTTGATCACAGATTCACAGAAAGAGAAGAACCTGAGAGGAGCACTGAGAGCTGAAGTGGAGAGGTGGTTATTTCTCTTAAAATATCTCTGTCATTTAAAGATGTGAAAAAGTCAAGTATAAGAACGACAGTGGTCAGTGACAAATAAGGACGTTCAAGATGATAAAAGGAGAAACGTTTAGAATAATCTTAACTTAAAACATATTTGCCAAAGTCTTATAATTTTATGAACAACATGTATTCATGTCGTTTTTTTTGAACAACATTTATGATGTAGTATCATAATTTACTCAGGAATATTAAAACATTTTAGGATTTATGAATTACTGCATTTGTCCAGAACAAAATGGTCCTTTTATGTTTTTTATTAAATTGATTTGAACAGTTGTTTTATTTTTTTTTTTTAAATGGAAGCCAATTTCCGCCACTGAATAAAAAAATAAGAAAAGATAATTGTGACTTTTTTTTCTCACAATTGACTTTTGTGTGATTCAGACTCACTCACTTTTTTTCAGAATTGTGAGATATAAACTTGCAATTGCAATTAACAAATTCACAAGTGAAAGATGTATATACTCTCAATTCTGAGAACATATCACTATTTTTTCACCCTCAGAATTGGACTATAACTCAGAATATAACTTGGAATTGTGAGAAAAATATTAGAATCGCAAGATACAACTTTGCTTTTCTGAGAAAAAATTGCAAGTGCAACTGCTAGTTAAAAAGTCAGAATTATGATAAATTTAGATAAAAACTTGCAATTCTGACTTTATAACTTGCAATTGTGAGAAAAAAAATCAGAATTGCAAGATACAAACTATAACTTACATATTACTAGTTTGTCATGCAGTTCTGAGAAAAAAAGTCAGAATTGTGAGTTTATATCCTGCAGTTCAGATTTTATAACTCACAATTGCGAGTTTATATCATGCAGTTCTGAGAAAAAAAAAGTCAGAATTGCGAAACAATTCGGAATCGCAAGATGCAAACTAAATAACATATAACTTGTAATTGCGAGTTTATATCATGCAGGAAGAAGTCTGAGAAAAAAGTCAGAATTGCAAGATACAAACTATAACTTACATATTACTTGCGATTGCAAGTTTATGTCATGCAGTTCTGAGAAAAAGAGTCAGAATTGTGAGAAAAAATCAGAATTGCTAGATGCAAACTATATAACATATATATAACTTGTAATTGTGAGTTTATATCATGTAGTTCTGAGAAAAAAAAAAGTCAGAATTGCGAAACAATTCAGAATTGCAAGATGCAAACTATATAACATATAACTTGTAATTGTCAGTTTATATCATGCAGGAAAAAGTCTGAGAAAAAAGTCAGAATTGCAAGTTTATATCTCTCAATTCTCACTTTTTTAACTTGCAATTGTGAGTTTATATCATGTAATTTAGAGAAAAACAGTCAGATTTGTGAGTTTGTATTATGCAATGCTGAGAGAAAAGTTAAGAACTGTGAGAGATTTTTTTCAGTGGGGGAAATTGGCTTCCATAGATTTTTTTTTTACCAAAAAGCATAAAAGGAAAGGAAGTAAGTCTAATCTTATTTACATGTTTAATATTTTGGATTCCAAGAAAATAATTAAGCTTCATGTGCAAATACACTTTGGTCTAAAGATGGAATACCACGTGTTTTAGAAACTAAAGGCAAAACATGTGCCATTAAAGATCCTGCTGGGATCAGTTTTACACCAATAATTATATTTGTTATGTAAGTGTTTAATTCTTTTAATAATACGTTTGTATAATTATAATTGTGTGCTAATTGTAATTATGCACTTGCATTAGAGTACAGTGAGCTACTTTTGATTTAAATCATTTTTCTTTGTACTTCTCTCTCTTTGTTTATAGGAAAGTCAATAAAGACGACATTGTGATTCTTGATTCTTCGAATTATATTAAAGGTAAGTCAATGTTCTGTTAAAATGAATACATCTGTTCCTTTGATATTCATATAAAGTCAGTTTTGTTTGACCTTTAGAAATTATTGATCCTATACAGTGTATTGACTTCAGCATTATAATAGCAGCATTTGCTCTAAACAGCTGGTGTTGCATACGGCACTCTAGATTTCAGTCTGGCATTAGATTACTAAGGACTAATTTTGTTTCTTTTTCAGGTTACAGATATGAGCTGTTCTGTCTTATCAAACATACACAAACACCCCATTGCTTGGTATGTAAACTCCTAAAACTCATCTTGAACAACTATTTTTGCATGTACTAGTTCACATAACTCTATAACCCCTGCAGGTGTACTGTTTGACGTCAGCTGACGTGAGCTCAGAATGGAATAAAGGCAGAGAGGCTCATTCTCAGTACACACAGGAAATGTAAGCATTTGTTGCTTTGTTTCAGTGTAGTTATATTAAAGGAATAGTTCACGCAAACATGAGCATTTGCTAAAAATGTGTTTACCCTCATGTAGAACTGAACAGATTTGGGGAAAATTCAGCACTACATCACTTGCTTACCAATGGATCCCCTGCAGTGAATGAGTGCTGTCAGAATGAGAGCGCAAACAGCTGATAAATCAGCCATGATTTGAACTTAAAAAAGCGTTTTGATGATGGATTTGTTTTTACAAGGCATGAATTGATTGACTGAATTCGTGATGATTACTATTAGGATGTTTTTATCAGCTGTTTGGACTCTCATTCTGACGGAAGCCACGCACTGCAGAGGACCCTAGTGATATAATGCTAAATTTCTCAAAATCTTTTTAGATGAAAGATAGCCTGAAGTGTGTACATTTTTTTTTTTTTTTATTCTTCTTGTGCGTTTCTGATATCAGATGCATGTTACTGTTCAAATGTTTGGGGTCAGTAAAGTAATACTTTTTTTGGCAAGGTTGCATTAAATTAATTAAAAGTGTCTGTTATGTTACAAAAGGTTTCTGTTTCAGATTTATGCTCTTCAGTGAACTCTTGTTCATAGAAATTTAAAGAATCACAAGCAAAAAAGTATTATGGTTTTAAAAAAAAGAAAATAAGGGCAACACAACTGTTTTTAACATTGATAACAATAAATGTTTCTTGATCAAATCTCGCTAAATCCACTGCCAAAAACTATGGAAGCCTGTTTCTGCCACTGAATAAAAAGTATAAAAAAGGTAATTGTGACTTTTTATCTTAAAATTCTGACTTTTTTCTCAGAATGCGTAATACAAACTCGCAATTCTGATTTTTTTTTCCTTAGATTTGATATAAACTCACAATTGCGTGTTATAAAGTCAGAACTGCAAGATATGAACTCACTATTGCAAGTTATAAAGTCACAATTCTGACTATTTTCTCAGAATTACATGATATAAACTCAGAAGTCAGGATTACGAGATGATAACTGCAATTGCAAGTTTGTATCTCACAATTCTGACTTTTTTTCTTGCAATTGCAATTTTATATCTTGTGATTCTTACTTTTTTCTTGCAATTCTGACTTTTTTCTCAGAATTGTGAGCTATAAACTCGCAATTGTGAGTTATAAAGTCTAATTTTGAGGGGAAAAACAATTGATATGTTCTCAGAATTGCAAGTTTATATCTCACAATTCTGACTTAACTTGGAATTGTGTGCTATAAAGTCAGAATTGTGAGATATAAACTTGCAATTCTGAGTAAAGATGTCACAATTGTGAGATGTGACCTCGCAATTCTAAGAAAAAACATCACAATTCCAAGTTACAAGCTTTTTGAGAAAAAAGTCACAATTGCGAGTTATCATGAGTCATGAGTCTAACTTGATTCTGCAAGTTAGATTCTGAGGAAAAAAGTCACAATTGCGAATTGCAAACTTGCGATTTTGAGGAAAAAAGTCACAATTGTGAGTTGCAAACTCGCTTTTCTGAGAAAAAAATTCACAATTGCGAGTTGCAAACGCACGATTCTGAGGAAAAAAGTCACAATTGCGAGCTGCAAACTCGTGATTCTGAGGTAAAAAGTCACAATTGCGAGTTGCAAACTCGCGATTCTGAGGAAAAAAGTCACAATTGCGAGTTGCAAACTCGTGATTCTGAGGAAAAAAGTCACAATTGTGAGTTGCAAACTCGCTTTTCTGAGAAAAAAATTCACAATTGCGAGTTGCAAACTTGTGATTCTGAGGAAAAAAGTCACAATTGCGAGTTATAAACTCATGATTCTGGGAAAAAGTCACAATTGCGAGATGTAAATCACTTTTCAAATAAAAAAATTCACAATTGCAAGTTAGAAACTCGCTTTTCTGAGAAAAAAAAGTCAATTGCGAGTTATAAACTCACGATTCTGAGGAAAAAAGTCACAATTGCGAATTGCAAACTCGCGATTCTGAGGAAAAAAGTCACAATTGTGAGTTGCAAACTCGCTTTTCTGAGAAAAAAATTCACAATTGCGAGTTGCAAACTTGTGATTCTGAGGAAAAAAAGTCACAATTGCGAGTTGCAAACTCGCGATTCTGAGGAAAAAAGTCACAATTGCGAGTTGCAAACTCGTGATTCTGAGGAAAAAAGTCACAATTGTGAGTTGCAAACTCGCTTTTCTGAGAAAAAATTCACAATTGCGAGTTGCAAACTTGTGATTCTGAGGAAAAAAGTCACAATTGCGAGTTTAAAACTCGCTATTCTAAGAAAAAAGTCTCAATTGCACATTGCAAACCCACAATTCTGAGAAAAAAAGTCACAATTTTGAGTTATAAATTGCGAGATGTAAATCACTTTTTGAATAAAAAAATTCACAATTGCGAGTTATAAACTTGCGATTCTGAGAAAAAAATCAATTGCGAGTTATAAACTCGCTTTTCTGAGAAAAAAGTCACAATTGCGAGTTGCAAATTCGCAATTCTGAGGAAAAAAGTCACAAACGTTGCAAACTCACGATTCTGAGGAAAAAAAGCCACAATTGCAAGTTATAAACTCGCAATTCTGAGAAAAAACATCACAATTGCGAGATGTAAACTCAGTTCTGAGAAAAAGTCACATTTGCGAGATATAAACTCACAGTTCTAAAAAAAGAGTTAGAATTGCAGCTTTGTATCATACAATTTTGAGAAAAAAACACAATAGCGAGTTTTTATCACAGTTTTGAGAAAAAATGTCAGAATTGCGAGATATAAACTCACAGTTCTGAGAGGAAAAAAGTCAGAACTGCGAGATTTAAACTCTGTTGTGTGGGGAGAAAAAATTACCTTTTTCGCAATTACCTTTTTTGTTTAAATTTTTTATTCAGTGGCGGAAACAGGCTTCCATAGAAAACTGATCTTGTTAGAGAAAAAAACAGGTAAGTTATTTTGAAGTACAATATGTGAAAAATTCACATCTGTTTTTTTTCTGCTTTTTTAACTAATACTGTACATGCAGCCATATTGAACATAAGAGAGAACGTTTTAAAAATCTTACAGACTCCAAACTTTTGAATGGTAGTGTATCAAAAGTTCCTAACATTATAAAATAAAGATGCTGAATGTTGTCTAAATTAAACAATCTTTTCTGGTCTTTTAAACAACAGTCTGGATGCGCTAATATTGCGTTTTGAAGCCCCTGATTCAAGGAATAGATGGGATAGTCCACTCTTTACTATTCAGCAAGAGGACTCTCTTCCATTTGAAGCCATCTGCGATGCGCTTTTCAAACGAAAAGCACCACCACCTAATCAGTCCACACAGAGTGTAAGAGTGCTAGTAATGCATTATGCATAAGTACATAACAGCATTATGTAGTTTTTACTGCTTTTGAATGAGTATTAGAACCTTTTGCTCTTTGCTTGTTTTCACTTTTTACAGCAACCGCTCTCATCCACAAACTTTCTGTACGAGTTGGACAAAGTTACTCAAGATGTCCTCATGGTAGGATTTCCATCACCTTTAGGTGTTCTGTTATAAAAATAGAAAGCGTTCAAAATCATTATTTCTGTTTCATTGCCTACAGGTGAGCGTTTATAGTTTGCATTTGCATAGCAAGACCATCAGTATCAATAGTATGTGTCGTCATAAGGGTTGTTTTATGTCTCAGGCTGTTCTTGAGTCACAGAAGACCAGCGTCCCTGGAGATCTCATTTCCATTCCTGGAGCCACAGAAAAGATATCCTTTATTCTTGCACGTTTAGCATGTCTTTAGCTTTGAATTTCTTTTTTCTCTAGTTTTTACTGCAAGGAAATGTAACTGTTGTCTTGCTTTGCTGAGCCACCCATCTATTTGATATTTCTCACTGTGACAACACAGAAATGTCCTACCATACACAGGGAAAGCATTAGAAACACTCACAACATGAAACCAAGATCAAGTCTGGAATTTTAATAAGCTCCACAGCAACTTCCTGACAGAAACTTGATCCGTTTAATGTTAATTGAAGATGTGTTGTAGTAATAAACAGGACCAGTTGGACCTATATGAACGTAATGAATACACAGACATCAAAGAATGTCATTTCTTTCTAATGCAATTGCAGTTCAGTGGCCGTCTGTAAATGCTTTAGCATTTAGACACATACGGAGATGGACCAGTGCAGGTGGCCCTTTGAAATAATGCATGATTCAAACGGGATATTATTAGAAATTAATTTATACTCATTCTTTGTTGTCTCACAACTAGGTCTGCAGCATACACTACCATTCAAAAGTTTAGAAAGGGGTTAGTAAGGTTTTTGTTTTTGAACAAAGTCTATTATGCTCAGCATTTAATTGATTAAAACTATAGTTAATGTTGTAATGTAGCAGTCATGTGGTAAAAAAGAAAAAAGCTTTCTAACCCTGCATAGACAGAAAAGATTTTAATATGCTGATTTTGTGCTCAAGAGAAATTTCTTATCACAGTTGAAAACAGTTGGGCTAATTAATCTTTTTGTGGTAGTTTTACCACAAATACTTTTTTCCAAGATTCGGATGAATAGAAAGTTCAAAAGAAGAGCTTTTATTTTGATAAAGAAATCTTTTGTAACATTGTAAATGTATTTGTGTCACTTTTCATAAATTGAATGTATCCTTGCTGAAGAAAAAAAAATTATTTCATAGGAATGTAAACAAATGACGTATTCTAAACGGGACACGGCTAGCCACTTGCTAGCAGTAGCTTGTTAGTTAGTTATGCTGCGTTCACACCATATCGTATTTACCGTAATTTCGAGATGACAACATGTGACGTTCTACTCGGAGCTGTTAACGTCTTCAAACTCGGAATTATGGTTTTCTATGGCAAATTATCAACGCCTAAAAGGAGCCTACGTTGGTCAGGTGGTACAAGTCGTAGCTCTTAGAAGCCTCCCAGTTCACAAGGTGTGATTACGAGTTCTACGAGGACGTGAACGCTTTTTACAAGTTGGAATCTCGTAATTACGGGAATTCCGATATGGCGTGAACGCACCTATACATCATAGTGATGGGTTGTTCTTGAACGATTCGTTCATTTTGAATGAATCTTTAATGTGACTCGGGACGAACGAGTCGTCTCCGGGAGTTATTCGTTCAGTCGCGCATGCGCAACATCCTATTAGGTTCTGTACTGGAATTAGTTCACCTGTTTCGAGTCTTCGGGTTTTTTGAGTTGTTCGTTCATCTTATGGAGCTGTCACGTGATGAACGAACGACTCAAACCCGAAAACTTGATAAGAGGCGAGGTGAGCTAATCATAGACTAAAGACCCAGGTAAACAATTAATTAATCTTTTCTGTTTCTTATAGCATTATAGTTTTGTTTTGTTTTGTTTGTAGTGTGATCAACGTTTGTGTAAGCAGTAGATGTGTTAGGGAGGTAACACGTAACATTTTAATTATATTTTGCTAAAATTAACGAAATGATTCGAAAAAAGATTCGTTCATTTTGCTGAACGAGACTCAAAGGTCCGAATCGGTAAAATGATCCGAACTTCCCATCACTATTACATCACAGTACATATAATTTCACTTACCACATAAAGACAATAGGTTGAGATGATTCATAGGACGATGGCGAATGATTTTCAGATCCTGAGCACCACTGACAAACATCTAATCTTGTAAAATTTGTGGTATGTACTTCCACTTCGTAGTATAAACAGAGTACGTGTGATCGCGAAGTAAAAGTAAAAACCTAGCATGCATTAAAAGGCGATTTCAGTGCCTTGCATATTAATATCGGCTCCCTGATGTCCGCAATTTATATACTGTATAATTACCCAACGATTTAATTATAAGAGAAAGCATTGAACTATATTTTTCCTCTCATCTCATATTTACGCACTTTAGGGGTTCCGTACACATAATTTCCTCTCCTAATAAGGTATTCGGACTCGTGTATAAGATTTTCAATTTAATTTGCTAATGCGATGTACATTATTGTACCTGCCTAGTTTTCTTAACTTCTTCAACACATTGAACTCACAAGAAGTCTTAACATGGTGGAGTTGAGGAAACTCAGACGTCAGTTCATCAGTTACACCAAGATGCATCCGACAGAGAACATTGGACAGATCGCCAATATGTTCGTGCAGTATCTTAATAAGAGTATGCACTAGCATGTTTTCTTTTTAGTTGTTGTAAATCTTAAGGTCATATTTATTGTTTTCAAGTTTCAAGCATTTTAACAATGTTTTGAGTGCAATAAAGTGAGCTCTTTTAATGTCTTTCTATATGTTATATGTGTGTTATCATTGATATTAATAAATTCCCAACACAACCTAAACGCCTATTACAGGTCACTTAAGTGCATTTTCTCTTTTATTCAGAGGTTATGTTCTCGTTTCTCATTTTCATCGGTCACAGGGAACATCCTGTGGATGTTTCCTGTGTCTGGATATTTGTCTTCAGTGCTTCGCAGACCTTGAAATGAGCGTAAGGTTTGATTGAAGTCGTCATTGCGTACGTACAGATGTTTTCATGCTTCAGACTTGGGCAGGCTAATGAAACGAACCATAAAACTCATTGAGACGCTGACTATAAGTATTTCTCATGCAAGTCTTTTGTTTATGCCTCTGGGCAAATGCAAATGTTTGGAGAGCCATATTGACTCTTCTGTTAGTGAATCAGGCCAGCTGTTTATGTGTGAAATTTTAATCTGGTGTAATATAATTTGAAGAAACATGCACTCCAGTAACTTCTGTCATGACCTTTCAGACTTGTTTGCATGGTGAGTCCACATTCAAAATATATTGCATTCACAACTTGGTTAGTTATTGGTTAAAAAAAGAACGTCACAAAGGCAGAATTCCATGCATTCTCAGACGCATTATACAATAGAGATCGAAATTAGAAAACAATCTATAAATAACATTTTCAGATTTTTTTCTGAAATATTGTTAATCTTCATCACTCAAAATTTGAAGCAATATTAGCTGTAGGTATGCCACTGTTCTACTAACATGTTTGACAAAATGACCAAGGCATTTAAAAAAAACCAACAACCTTTATTTAATGGAAAACTGATTAAAATTAGTGAACAGTAACCACTGTAGAACAAAATAATATTACAACTACATTTTGGAGGGTTACGGCTCTCATAAATTAGTAGGAGGTAGAGGGCTGCCTTGGGTTTGGGCTCCCGTGGGACCCGCAGGACCCAACGCAAATCTCGCGAGAGACCCGTGGGGAACAGCGGGATTTGGCGTGTAAAGTCCGGGACATACCAAGCCGACTGTAAAAAACTAGCAGCTACGGAAGCCGTCGGTGTTGTCGCCTCACCTTGGCAGCCTCTGAACAAAAAGCTGTGTTTGAACACAGCAGGACTCCAGCCGACTGCAAACTAACGTGCGTTCTGCGCCTGCGTGAAAAGATTTACTCGTCATTCAAAATGAGAAACTGAAACAAAGTTATACAACATAAACGCAGATATATAAAATCTAAACAAAGCAGCGCTTGCTTACCATTTTGAATATCAGTTATGTTGATCACTTTCTTCATTTTAAGCACTCATGTTGTTATGATAATATTCACATACTGGCATGCTTGGGTAAGATCTAAAAAGGGGTCATCGGATGCCCATTTTCCACAAGTTGATATGATTCTTTAGGGTCTTAATGAAAAGTCTCTAATATACTTTGATTAAAAATTCTCAAAGGTTTTGTAAAACAACACCCTTTTTACCTTGCCAAAATGAGCTCTGCAAAAATCATCTCATTCTAAGGGGTTGTTCCTTTAAATGCAAATGAGCTCTGCTCACCCCGCCCCTCTCTTCTCTCTGTGGAAAGACGATCTTGTTTACATTAGCCGCTAAACTTCCTAACTACCACGTTATAAGGAAAGGCGATCGCAAAGATTCATAAAAAAACGCTTATATTCACTTCTGCTGTAAGTGAAGCTGGATCATGAATGATTCGCGCGAACATAGACGGATATATGTAGATCGGGAAGCACATTCCCTTCACAAACAAACTTAATCCACTGCATCTTCAGCGGCTCAGATGTCGGGAGTAAATGACGACCACTATGTTCATTATTACATCCAGCAACACAACACCTCAGTCGCTCAATCTGAGATATTCTTGTCTAACCTACATCCCTGCTCTGGCATCGAAACAAGGAAAGTTTCTGGACTGTGACAGCTCATCTGAGGTAAGAGCTCATGTCAATCAACTATCATGGGAGTCATGAACCGGGAAAAAAACAGTCCAGGCAGAGTAAGACTAGATGAGCATTTGACATCAATAAGTATTTTTTAATGAAAATAACCGATCGTTATGCTAAATAAGATCCTTCTTTCTTGGCTGGGATCATTTATAACCGCATTTGGGATCGTTTGAAGCCGCATTTAAACCGCATTATGGAAGTTCAAAATCGGGGCACCATATCAGTCCATTATATGGAGAAAAATGCTGAAATGTTTTCCTCAAAAAATAATTTCTTTACAACTGAAGAAAGACAGACATGAACATCTTGGATGACAAGGGGGTGAGTACATTATTTGTGAATCTTTGTTTTGGAAGTGGATTTTTCCTTTAAACATGACAAGACAGATCCTTACCCTCTTCAGCACTGAACTGGCAAGCAATTCCAGCTGCAGTGCTGAACCCATTCCCCTATTGAGAGTCTCCGCATTATCCTGTCTTCTCGTCCATTTGTCTTACATGGACGACCAGCCTTTTTGGGGTCCTTGAACGAATTAGTGTCATTGTAATCCTGCAATATTTGAGAAATCACAGATTTGAAATGACCAACGTATTTTCACTTCTTTTTTTTTTGTAGAGATCTAGTGCCAAATTAATCCACATTAAACAAATCCCACTTCCCACAAATAGAGCTACTTTCCTCTTAAAGCAGTTCAGTGTTTACATCTTATACAAGTGCTACTTATTTTTTTATTCATCCCCATTTCAAAGAGATTTTCAAGGAAATTCTCTCCAAGTTCATGTCCGGTAGAGAAATACTTGACCCTTTAATCTGTAATAAACTTTTGTTAGTGATTTGGAGGAAAGCACTAGCTTTAAATCTATTGAAAATGCCTTTCTCTTTAAACCTCTTCAGCTCAGTAATCCGGTTAGTTACCAGATATTATGTCGTTTTATGTAACTACTGTAAAGCTGTAAAATATGAGACCATTAGCTGTAACTAATGTGAAGACAAGGGTTGTAATGCGCTTCCACCTTCTGGTTGCTGCTTATTGGAATTTCAGATTTACAGATGTTGCTATATGTGGTTTATATGTATATTTATATATATATATATATATATAAAAAAGAAAAATTGACTGCATATTTAATATTCTGAAACGTCACTGCAAGACATTCACAATAAAATATACAAAAATGTCCTTTATTTTAACCATATAGAATGCAGACAAAAATACAAGGAGAATAGAAAAATACAATATTTATACAAGGATTTAAATGCTTTATATTTACACAGATTAAATGTTTAAAACCAATTAAGTCTACTTTTCTTTATCAATTTTCTTAGTTGGTTTCACTGTTACAGCAGTGCCAAAAAGTCTGTCCCAGTGACTAAAGAAAGGTGCAAAGTTGCTGCTAGGTTTCTGGTGATGTATGTCATGGGCCATCGCTCCTCCAAGAAGCCCAAAAGGAACCAGGTGGCCAGGCGAATAAGGCAGGTCATAACCGATGTGGTCTTCCACAGACATCCAAATGCTGAAAACAGTGAGAGTCCATATGGTCAGAGGATGGCACTTGAGCAGGATGGGATTGATGTTGCTCCAGAAGCCCACCGTCATCAGCTCCACTGCGCTGAGGTGCTGGGTGGACCAGGAGAACGGCGAGATGTAATCGTGATGAATGGCGTGGACCCATCTGTACAAGTGAGGGTTTTTGTGGTGCACCAGGTGCCAGAAGAAGTACTGGGTGTCGAAGATGAGCAAAACACCCAACGCGCCAGAGATCAGTTCCCACACTGTCGGAGCAACTGCCGGAAGCGGAGGTGAAGGCATCACCACATTGGTGATCAACACAGCCGGAAGTACGAACACCAAATGATTGTACACTGCCGTTCCCAGAGTCCTCAGCATCATCCCAATAGTGGGATGGCGTGACTTCTGGATCTTGTATTTGAAAAGAGGAGATCTTTCTCCTAAGATATCCAGGATGGCGAAAGGGAGGCTGAAGATGAAGTAGCTGGAGAAGGCGAGCAGCAATGGGAAGAATGGAGACGAGACCACGATGTAGTGCCGGAGCAACAAGTGGTCCCAAAGGGGCTGAAGGAGACGGTTTGAAGCCGTGGAGGTCGGGAGCTGGAGAGCAACTTCAGTGATGTTCCACATCCTGCTGCTAGATGAGCAATGGCAAGTGAATGCCGATGGAGAACAACCCAGTCCTATTTATACCACTAAGCCAGACTTGGACCTCCTATCAAGCCATGATAGGGCTCTTTCTCTATGGTTTCCCCAGCCAATACCCCCCAACCTTCTCGAGACATGAAAACGAGACCACTAGTAAACAAATATTATGCTGGATTACCTCCTTCAAATCCTGGCGCAAGAGAAAAAGCTCAGTCTCTCACTCTCTCTTTAGAGTCTGGGTTATTGAATGGACTATTTCTCTACATTTTGCTGAATCTACAGCTGGTTCTCTTGCTTTGGTACAAACAAATAATCAAATAATAACCAAAAAAATCCACATTATTTTACGTATTTTGGACTATGAGGACACCATTATTTCGATGACATGAAATGGTTGCACTTGGTGAGCTACTAGCACACAACTCGGAATACACAATTTGAAAAAAATAAAATACTGATACGAAGCTACTGAAAGAGCTTACAGGTGGCAATGCATTTAAGCATAGGCTTAAACCAAATACCGTACTAACATGAATTTCACTCAGATGTCGATGCTAAGAAGGTCCTTCAGTGGCTGTGGATTCAAGCCTCAAAGGCATCAGGGCTGAGGTGGAGAGATTAAAGACGCAGGTCTTTAGGAAGTTTTATTCATCCACAGGCATCTTTCCATTTTTTCCTCCTCTTCTTATCGCTAGTAAAGCAGTGAAGACTTACATTGCTTCTCGTTTCCCTTCGACTAAAAATTACGAGAAAAGCCGCACAATGTGGCATCGTATCAGTATTTTATTTTCCGAGTTGTGTTGCCATAAAATAGCAATGGGTAGCGCCAGTAAATCATCGGGTGCAACCGTTTCACGTCATTAAAATGGTGCCCCCCATAATCCAAAATATTTATAAAACGATGTGGATTTTTTAAAATATCAAAAATCTTTCATGGGTTTTCTAGTACATATTTCACTAAGAGACATAATTTACGTTATATTAAGCAATACATGTCTTAATATCTGGGGTTCCCTTTAAATAATAGTTTAAATGTAACTTGTGCTATTACCAAAAACATAGCAAGGATCTTCTACCACTCAAAAAAAACAGTTTACAACGATAATTCTGTTGAAAAGAATCAAAGGTGTGTAAACTTTTGAACTGGGTAATTGTGTAAATTCAGTTATTATTTTGTTTCGTGGACTATATGTTAACATATTTTACGAGAAATAGCTTATTTGTGACAGTATTATAAGTAATATTCCCACTTTATTGAATCTTCTTTGGTACAATCAAATAAATATGAATTTAAAAAAATAATGCAAGTATAAATAGAAGAAACCCTCCACTTCCTCAGCTCCACCTGTTTAGATCTGCTGGGAATTTATGTATGTCTATTTATACAACAGTAACATACCTTTCATGCTCAAAGCAGCAGCTGTTGATTTAATAATGTAATATTTTTTAATTATTAACATTTTGCAGATTCAGGGGTGTGTAAACTTATGACCACAACTGCATGCAGTGTTAAATATTTTGCATATCCTATTCCTTATTAATGGCAACAACAACAACAAAAATAGATTTTTTTGTTACATAATTTTATTTCAATCGCAATCATAGAAACCACAGAAATATTTAGCATTCCATATTTTGCTTATTGCACTACTACATTTTGGATACAAGTATCCATAATTTGATTTGGTTGCATTTTGAGAGAATGAAAAATAAGAGAGAGTGAGATGTTCAGTGACTATATAAAATAAAATAATCACATCATAATGCTTGTATCCTTCTGAAGTCTAAATGACTCTCAACATCATTTCAGTTATTCATAAGCAATCTAACTCCAAAGATGTAACTGAATTCATGCATATGCAGTATGTATGTCTTTTTTCTACTAGCGTACAAAAAGAAAGGAGATGTACAGAAAGTGGAAACGGTTTACATGTTATGCTGAATATATGTAAAATCTACCATATGTATTTTATTTGAAACTCAGTATTGTAAACTCTTTGTACACTGGAAGAAAACAATCTTGTGAAATCATCTGAAAAGAAAATCTAAAAATGTGATTTGCTGATTTAAACATGATTAGTTATCCGACCGTGTATCATCTGATAGGATGAAAATAAGACCCTCTGGTATTTTAGTTACTTTTTTCTTTAACCTTTTTCTTTGCCACCGTTTTATTTGTATTGGTGTATTTTTGCCGGTCATTCCTGTATAAAAAATAAGAACATTATTTATCAATAATACGTTTATGTACAGTTCAGAGACAAAAAAAAAAAGATCAGGTCATATCCAATTCAACCCAACAGTTTACATGTGCAAAAAAAACCCAAAAACCTACGATACTCTAGGCTTGTGAAATGTGACAAAGCATACGTAAGATATGGCTCAACATATGCAACAGTATATGCAATGTTATACTACGGTACGCTACATTTCACTTTCACAGGGTTTATAAAGTATAAGAAAATCAGCACATACCTGCTCATCTTAGCCTTGTTTCTACAGCCCTGTCCGCCTTCCCAGTGGCTTGTGAAGGTTCCTCTTGTCATCATACCTCCACAACCAACACATGGTTTACCATTGCCGTATGGCTACAAGAAGAAAATGAAATAAGAAGTCAAAAGTTATAAGAAACCAGTGGTTCTGAACTAGGGAGTCGAGACTCAAAAAACAATACTAAATGAAAATGTAAAATGCAATCATCCCCATATAGAAAAACAGGATAATGGCAATTATTATTTAAAGGGACAGTTCACCCAAAAAATTAAATTACCCCATGATTTACTCACCCTCAAGCCATTCTAGATGTATATGACCTTCTTCTTTCAGACGAATACAATCGGAGTCATATTAAAAAATATCTTGGCTCTTCCAAGCTTTATAATGGCAGTGAATGGGTGTTGAGATTTTGAAGCCCAAAAAAGTGCATCACTCCATCATAAAAAGTGCTCAACATGGCTCTGGGAGGTTATTAAATGCCTTCTGAAGTGAATCGATGCATTTGTGTATGAAAAATATCCGTATTTAAAACTTCATAAACATCTAGGTTATTTCTAGGTTCCGCTAGCTGTCGTACATGCATTCACAAGAGTGGCGTTCCAGCGGATGACATAAGACATGGGTGCACATGGTGGTGAACATGGGAATGCAGAGATGAGAGCAAAACAAAACACTGGTCACAAACTAGCAGTAGAAAATTAGGTTTTGTAAAGAAAAATATTAGAGGATTTCAATATAAGCCAAGAGGAGACTGGTTTTCCTTTGCTGTAAACAAAATTTGGCTCTCGCGAGACTAGCATTATTCTCAGCTACGCTACGCTACGTCTATGACCTACGTCATCTGGTGATATGCTACTCTTTCATGAACACGTGTGTGGAGTACTTTCTATAATGGATGGATGTGCCTTTTTGGGCTTCAAAATCTCAACAGCCATTATGAAGCTTGGAAGAGCCAGGACATTTTTTAATATAACTCCGATTGTATTTGTTTGAAAGAAGAATGTCATATACATCTACGATGGCTTGAGGGGTTTGATGTCCAATGGAAAAATCTAGATCCTGAAGCAAAACCAGACGAAACCTGTTGCTGACTCATTCTTGTTTTGAGAACAAATGTCTTGTGTTTTTCGTTTGTCTTGGCAAAATTTGGGTCAAATCCTTTTTGCTGCACCCGCAGTGTTGTAACATTTCCAAAAACCTAAGGTTTAAACAAGCAGCTGTCTAATTTGCCTCTAATTGCTTCAAAATATCTGGGTTAAGGGGGCTTGAGGTGAAAATAATCCTCATCCAGTCAGCCGGATGGAGTTTTTGCCGCTGACCTGCTCTTTGGCACAATAACCGCAGATCATTCTGGTGGCCAGCTCCATCAGATGGTCCTGATCTTCATCATGGCACGCATCACATGGGTATGCCCGACCACAGCACGGAAACCTAACAGGAGAGACTGTTAATACAAGACAGCTGGCCTAAATATAGGCACTTTGTAGGTCAAACAAAAGGATGTGGTGGTACACAAAGGTTTCTGCAAAACCTCTTACAGACCTAGACAATGTTCCCAGAAGTTACCTTAGCCACCGGTGACTTTGTCTGAAATGCCTGCACGCTCCTTTATCAGGTAAAGGTTTTCCTTGCTGAATTGCAGGGTCTCTGTAGCGTCGAGGGTATTGGGATCCTGCACCTGGAAATTTAGTAAATAACTATAAGTTGTTACATTTATATGCTGCTTTTCACACTCAGTTTACTTTACAGAGAGGTTCAGGAATCTCCTCAACACTTTAGGACTTTTAATGACCAAAGAGAATGCAGACTTCAATCTAAAGCTAAATAAGAGTGCCTTTTTACAGTACAGAATTCCTATATGGGGCAGCAGGACCCACACAGACCTTTGTCTGGCATTACTAACACAGAATTCCAGCAAAAAGCTTTGCTGTGCCAGGGGGTCTCCCGTCCAGGTCTGATCAGACTTAGACCTCGCTAAGCTTCGGTGGGAAACCTGGGGCTGGCGGTAAATAATCCCTCACAGCGAGACTGGGACATCAATGCTCAAGAAACAAGAAATGGACAGAATCAGTGAGGATATAGGACAGGGTTCAGACCTGTCTGATTTCTGGGCTGCGGCTGAATGAACTGGAAACGTGTCGCCTCCACAAAAATGCTGAGCTTGGTATGACAGTGTTGGCAGTTCTGCTCCCAGTTTTGCCCATAAGTCAGATTCTGGAGAAAAAAAGAAATCAAATTGACAATAATTTCTATATAATATTTTTTAAATCCTGCAGAAAAACATAGATTAGATGTGTTTATCTGACAGTGTCAAATTGTAGGGCTGTCAAAGTTCATGTTACATTCTGTTAATTATTTTTAATGCTGTCACTGATGGAATGTTTAACAGAATCTTTACACAGTCCATAAAGTTTCGGAAAAGTGACAATTGCATGTTCGCATTTTTTGATGCAGTTCTGCAAATATTATAGAAGCCAGTTTCTGCCAAAGAATAAAACATTTTAAAAAAAAGTTATTTTTTTCTCTCACAATTCCAATTTTTTTTCCTCGCAATTATGATTTTACATATCGCATTTCTGACTTTTTTTTTTTGGAAAAGGTCTGTTTTAAAAAGTCGAGTTATGAAGTCAGTATTGCGTGATAAAACTCGCAATTGCATGAAAAAAGCTCAGAAATTCTGAGAAAGTCAGAACTGTTAGATATGAACTCACAATTCTGAGAAATAAAGTCACAGTTCTCAGAAACTTGCGTTTGCGAGAAAAGGTCAGGTTTGTGAGTTTTTATCTAGCAATTCTGAGAAAAAAGTCATGATTGTGAGATATAAACTTGCAATTGCAATAAAAACGTCAGAACTGCAAGATACAAACTCGCATTTGCGAGAAAAAGTCAGAATTGTGAGTTTTTATCTCACAATTATGAGAAAAAGTCAGAATTTTGTGATTTAAACTTCTAATTACAATAAAAACTTCAGAATTCTGTGATACAAACTTGCATTTGCATGAAAGTCAGAATTGTGAGTTTTTAATCTCACAATTGAGTTTATATCCTGCTATTCTCACTTTATAACTCACAATTGTGAGTTTATATTATGCAATTCAGAGAAAACAAGTCAGAATTGTGAGTTTTTATCTCGCAATTGTGATAAAAACGTCAGAATTGTAAGATACAATCTCACATTTGCGGGAAAATTCAGAATCGTGAGTTTTTATCTAGCAATTCTGAGAAAAAAGTCACGATTAGGAGATATAAACTTGCAATTGCGATAAAAACGTCAGAATTGCAAGATATAATCTTGCATTTGCGGGAAAATTCAGAATTGTAAGTTTTTATCTAGCAATTTTGAGAAAAAAGTCATGATTAGGAGATATAAACTTGCAATTGCGATAAAAAGGTCAGAATTGCGAGATACAAACTCGCATTTGCGAGAAAAAGTCAGAATTGTGAGTTTTTATCTCACAATTGCGATAAAAACGTCAGAATTGTGAGATATAATCTCACATTTGTGGGAAAATTCAGAATTGTACGTTTTTATCTAGCAATTCTGAGAAAAAAAAGTCACAATTGTGAGATATAAACTTGCATTTGCGAGAAAAACTCAGAACTGTGAGTTTATATCTTTTATCTCTTATGAGGAAAAAAAGTCAGAATTGTGAGATTTAAACTTGCAATTACGATACAAAACATCAGAATTACATGATACAAGCTTGCATTTACGAGAAAAAAGTCAGAATTATGAGATAAAAACCTTTTGGAAAAAAAAAATCTTATTATTAAGGTTAAAAAGTTTTTTCAATATTTTTGTCAAAACTGATGCATTTTTAGAAATATTTTGTAACACAAATAATGTATACTATCACTTTTGATCCATGAAAGGAGAAGTCCACTTCCAAAACAAAGATTCATATATACTGTACTCACCCCTTGTCATCCAAGATGTTCATGTCTTTCTTTCTTCAGTCGTAAAGAAATTATGTTTTTTGAGGAAAACATTTCAGCATTTTTCTCCATATAATGGACTGATATGGTGCCCCGATTTTGAACTTCCAAAATGCAGTTTAAATACGGCTTCAAACGATCCCAAATGCGGTTGTAAACGATCCCAGCCGAGAAAGAAGGGTCTTATCTACCATAACAATCGGTTATTTTAACAAAAATAATACAATTTATGTACTTTTTCATCTCAAACGCTCGTCTTGTCTTACTCTGCCTGGATTGTTTTGTTCCGGTTCATGACAGTTAGGGTATGTCAAAAAACTCCCATCTCATGTTCTCCCTCAACTTCAAAATCGTTCTATATCGCTGTTTTACCTTTTTTGTTAAGGGTGTTTGATCTTCTTTGCATGTTCACTTTGCAAAGAATGTGTCAGTACTTCTGCAGCGATGTAGGATGATTTTGAAATGATTTTTTAAGTTTTTCGACACCCTAACTGTCTTGAATCAGAACACACAGAGGTCAGGAAGAGCAAGACAAGATGAGAATTTGAGATTAAAAAGTATTTAAATGATATATTTTTTAATGAAAATAACGATCGCTTCGCTAGATAAGACCCTTCTTTCTCGGCTGGGATCATTTACAACCACATTTGGGATCATTTGAAGCTGCATTCAAACTGCCTTTTGGAAGTTCAAAATCGGGACACCATATCAGTCCATTATATGGAGAAAAATCCTGAAATGTTTTCCTCAAAAAACAATTTCTTTACTACTGAAGACAGAAATACATGAACATCTTGGATGACAAGGGGGTGAGTACATTATATGTGAATCTTTGTTTTGGAAGTGGACTTCTCCTTTAATGGGTCTCTACTGAATAAATGTATGTATTTATTTATTTTTTAAAAAATTAATCTGAGATGTATTTAAATGAAGTAATGATAATGTAATATGTCAACTGTCATCTCTAGTGAATTTTCATCAAACCTGAATTGTGTCCTCCTTGTTGCAGTTAAGGCAACCCACAGTGAATACAGAGTCCTTCAGTACCAGATCTACAGGCACAACTCCGTTAAGGTCCAGATAGCCCAAAACATCACTGTAGTGGTGCAGCATACTAGGTCTGAAGGCAGCACTGATGTCTGCTTGACATGTCTCACACTGAGCACTGCAGGTCAGACGCCCAGACAGGGTCAGGTCAGAATCCACTTTACACCTACAAGGAGGGGCACATTAATACTTTGCACTCTTCCCTTAGGGAATTTTGCGACAAATCAGTCATTTAAAAAAATAACAGTCCACGTTTGAACCTGGTATTGACATCAAACTGGTGTGATTTCAACAGAGATATCTTAATTTGTGCTCTGAAGATGAACAAAGGTCGGGTTTACGACATGAGGGTGAGTAATTAATGACAGGATTTTTATTTTTGAGTGAACTATCCCTTTAAATTTGTCTCTACAGATTATAGACAATAAAAAAGACCTGTTTTCCACTAATAACTGATATCTGTAAAGATAACTACAACGATAACCATATTAGCATCCACGGCAACAGGCAATAACATTCTGTTTATTATATGCGCAGACTGCAGTTATGTGGTCTGCTGCTTTAACTGCTCAACTCTTTAAAGCCAGGTGGATTCTGATTGTCAGTGTTTTTATTGTTCATCATGTTCATAATGAAATGCTTTAGATTTAGTTCGGTAAATTTACCTGTTGCACTTCAGGGACACTGAGATCTGATTGGCTGCCACGGTAGCTATTTGTTCTCCCAGTCTCAGACCCAGCAGTTTGATTTCGGTGCCTCTCCGTCGCTCTCTTGTTTTTATGTTCTCCACCATTTGGCCGCCTTCCTCCCCATCACTACCGAGAGCAATCTCATCCTCTTCCTCCTCCTCCTCCTCCTCCTCCACTGCAGCTTCATCTTGCTCTTCTTCCTCTCCTGAAGCCACAGTGAGTGACACTATACGCTCAGGAGTGTCTGATTTCTTGGATGTGTTCTTAAAAACGGTGACCTTGAGTTGCTCATAGGGGACAAACTGTATTCCAGCCTTCTCTAGGTCAACGTCTTTTTTCAACTGAGAAGAGAGATTCAAAAGATACTACACCTAGTCCATTCACTGACAATCTGATGTGCATTTTACACAAACCTTAAAGACCTTCTCAATCGGAGAAGCTCTGATCTCCGATTATCTGCACCAATATTAATCATTTGTATGGTTATCGGTATCAGTAATTTTCTAAAATCATTTAAAGAAAGTTTTTGTCAAAGCCTTGCTATTCTTTAGTTTAACATTTACAATCATTATTGTACAGGCATATATATTGGTTCAAAATATCAGTCTACTTGATCTAGGGCTGGGCGATATGGGCAAAAAAATTATCACGATAATTTTTTTCATATCATTCGATATCGATAATTATCACGATAAAAGTCAAATCTCTATTTCTTTCAAGTTTAAAGTCAGATTTTTGCTCCAAAGTAAAAGTTGTAGAAACCAGATCATTAATTTTCTTTAACAAAATAAATATCTAAATAGAAAAATGTATTTCTGCATGTTCTAATGAGTTATATTGTTTCAAATAAAGAAACAGGGTTTGGGTTGTCTGATAATAATAATAATAATAATAATAATAATAATAATAATAATAATTATAATATCACTTTTTTTGTCTCTTAGAAATGCACTTTTGATAGTAGCTTGCGGATGCAGAGGTAATTTTTGTTCATTATCAATCAATAAAATCTGTAAAAATTGTAGCAACCTCAGTTTTATATGGTTAAGTTTATTCTGACCCATTTTTTTTTAATCATTGGTCTCCCATAGTAGCAAGCATACATTTTAAATCATGATAAACACAGTTTAAACCACACATAATGATACCTCAATACCATGGTAAAAATATAATATCATGGTTTTATAGGTAGCCTATTTGTATGAAAAACGGTAGTCTAAAAACATTCACTATAAATGTAAACATGCTATAGCTTAATCACAAATACACACATACTACAATTATATACTATTATTCCTGTAATAAAATTCAATGTGAATCTCTCCGTGTAGCCTATGTATGTAGGTATGTGTATTGCATAACAAACTGTTTGTCTGATCATTCAACTGTGCATTCAACTGCTCAGACTTATGATATTTGGAACATATATTCATATATTTTGTTAAACACAATCAGTCAAAAGTTTTTGAACAGTAAGATTTTTAATGTTTTTTTTTTGTTTTTTTTTTAAAGAAATCTCTTCTACCCACCAAGCCTGGATTTATTTGATCCAAAGTATAGCAAAAACAGTAACATTTCAAAATATTTTTACTATTTCATTCATTCTATATTCTAATTCACTGCTCAATATTATTATTACTATTATTTTTAAGTTGAAAACAGCTGAGTAGATTTTTTTTCAATTTTCTTTGATGAATAGAAAGTTCAGAAGAACAGCATTTATCTGAAATAGAAATCTTTTGAAACATAAATGTCTTTATCATCACTTTTGTTCAATCTAAAGAATCCCTGCCAAATAAAAGTATTCATTTCTATAATCTATTAATTCTAAAATAATGTATATATACATACACACTGACTCCAAGCTTTTGAATAGTATAATGTTACAAAAGTCTTTTTATTTCAGATAAATGCTGATCTTTGGATCTTTCTATTTATCAAAGAATCCAGAAAAAAATGTTCTCAACTGCTCTAAATATTGATGATAATCAGAAATGTATCTTGAGCAGCAAATCAGCATATTAGAATAATTTCTGAAGGATCAAGTGACACAGAAGACTGTAATGATGCTGAAAATTTAGATTTGATCACAGAAATTTATTACACTTTAAAATATATTCAAATAGAAAGCTTAAATTTTGTGTTATTTTGGATCAAATAAATACAGGCTTGGTGAGCAGTAGACTCTTCTTTAAAAAAAAAATAACTTTTGGCTGGTAGTGTATATTTTTGTAACATTTTAAATTGAATTATTTTTTTTTGTAAAATATAAATATAAAATGCCCAAAGAAGTAATCTATGTCTTTTTATTTATCTTTAAGTATGTGGAGGACCTGGACACATTTCATATCAGGTTGTGATGAACAAGGCCTGAAGGTCAATGTCATGTTACTTATTTAAACTGTCAAAGCAAATAACCTCTATTTAGCCTATGCATGTGTAGCCTACTGCATATGGAGAACTGTTGATTCTGTCATTTAAATGTTAACACTTTATGATAAGTGAAACACATCTTTAAAAAAAAATAACTGACAATTATACAATACCAACTTTTACAATAATTTTACATACTTTTACAATACCAAAATCGAACTGTCCCCTTTAAATTTGATACTTTTAAAATTAGCCTAAAATCAATCGTAATAAATGTGAATTTATCTCATTACATAAATGAACAAGGTAATAATAAAGGTTTTTATTAACAACTAGCCTAATGTAGTCAGTGCAAGCATATCACAGGCGGTCCTGATGGCGAAATCAGCTCTGTATATTAGACATATTAAATATATTAGATTTAAGTTGTGGCATTTTAGCCTCGACATCCTTTAAACAAATAAGAAAATGTGTATTAGTAAAACGAAGGACATTGACTATTATTTTATATAGATCCCCGCAACTACCAGAAACTGCTTCGACATACTTCTGGGTTTCACTGGTATAGGGATTGGGGAATCATAAGGTGACCTATTTCGATATGGTCGTGATGTCGGTGTTAGAGCTCGCGCCGCACGACCACCCACTTTTGGTGTTTGTCAGCGCCGTGCTGCCCATTGGGATGCGCTAGCAAACACGTCTTCCCTGCGCTGTCGAGTCGGTCGCACGGCTCAGTCCATTGGGCCGCGCAGATGACATGTCAGCGCGGCGCAAGCATTTTAATACCGCGCTGTTTCGTCCCACTTTTGGGTTGCTTGGCTTCGTGTAGAGCTCGCGCAGCGCGGCAGTTTAAACTTTGGTCCGAGCGGATAAACGGTCCGTGTGGCGCGATTCAAATGAGTCGCGCTATTTCGTTCCGCTTTTGGCACATAAAATTATATCGAACATTTATTAAACTCCTCATATTGTTTTATCGAGGAAAACTATGTCGTGAAAATCGCCCAGCCCTAACTTGAGCTATAATAATTTGTATCGGCCGGCCCTCGAAAATACATGTCGGTCGACCCCTATTCTAATCTGATTGGCCTCACCTGTCTGGCTCCCTCAGTAAAGAGTTTCTCCATACTACGGTCCAACCAGCGCAAGTATGGCCTGAAGAGCAGCTCGACTCTCCCCATCAGCTGATTGGTGGCATGTTTAGCCTTCAGCCATTCCTCTGAGGCCTTCTGCACATGTCTGCACTCACACAGCATAAAATAAATACACTTACTGATTTCAGTTCACATTTGCATGTGCATAACCGGTAACAGTTCTTCTCACCTCCCCATGACTGATGGTAAGTCTTGGTCTTCAGGGACATCCACAGTGAAAACCTATGATATGTCAGCTTTCATTAGAAAAAGCATATAGGTCTAATGTAAAATTTTGGAACATTTCAAACATGCACACCTCTTGAGGGTAACGGTCAGGAAAGCTGACCATGACGTCCACTTCGTTAAGGTCAAATGGCTGCAAAAACAGACAAAAGAAAAAAATGGATGATTATAGAGCTACTGTAGTTCTTGTCAAAACTGTTCATTAATATGCTTTGAGATCCAATCCCTTATGTAGTCGCAACAGCTATTTATGAAAATGCACAAGAAGCTCTTTTGTTTCACATAGGTAAAGTGGTACAAAGGTCAAAGTGAAAGATAAATACATAATAACTGACATTATCAGTATAGCTTTATCAGTATATGAATACAGCATAACTGTATCCAGCATGGCAGCAAAAGTTTGGAATAATTAAGTTTTTTTTTTCATATTTTAGAAAGAACTCTCTTATTAAAATATTATTACAATTTAAAATAACCGTTAAAAGGGAATTGCGACTTTTTATCTCACAATTCTGACTTTTTTCTCGCAATTGTGAGTATACTGTGCATCTCACAATTCAGACTTTTTTTCTCAGAATTTTAAAGTCAGAATAAGTCTAAGAAATAAAGTCAGAACTATGAGATATAAGCTCACAACTGACACTTTTTTCTCAGAATTGCGAGTTTATATCTCGCAATTGTGACTTTTTTCTCAAAATGTGCGAGTTATTTAGTCAGAATTCTGAGAACATATCAATATCTTTTTACCTCAAAATTGGAATTAAGCGAATTTATATCTCACAATTCTGAGAAAAAAAAATTGTGAGTTTGTATCAAGCAATTCTGAGAAAAAAAGTCAGAATTGCGAGTTTTTACCTCGCAATTCTGAAATTTTTTCTCAGAATTGTGAGTTTTTATCTCTTAATTCTTTTTTTCTCAGAATTGTCAGTTTAAGTACAAATGGTAAGAAATAAATTCACAATTCTGAGAAAAAAGTCAGAATTGTGAGATTTTAAGTCAAAATTCGAAGAAATAGTTGCAATTCTGAGAAATAAAGTCACAATTCTAAGAAAAAAAGGAAGAATTGCAAGAAAAAAGTAAGAACTGTGAGATAAAAACTCGAAATTGCGAGAAAAGTCGGAATTGCGAGATACAAACTCACAATTGTGAGAAAAAAGTCAGAATTGTGAGTTTTTAAGTCAAAATTCTAAGAAATAAAGTTGCAATTCTCAGAAATAAAGTCAGAATTGTGAGATATACACTCGCCATTGTGATAAAGTCAGAACTGTGAGAAAAAAGTAACAATTGCGAGATACAAACTCGCAATCGCAAGAAAAAAAGCAAGAATTGCAAGAAAAAAGTAAGAATTGCGAGTTTTTATCTTGTAATTCTTTTTTCTCAGAATTGTGAGAACTGTGAGATAAAAACCCGAAATTGCGAGAAAAAAGTCTGAATTGTGAGATATAAACTCACAATTGCGAGAAAAAAGTCAGAATGGGGGGTTTTTAAGTCAAAATTCTAAGAAATAAAGTTGCAATTCTCAGAAATAAAGTCAGAATTGTGAGATATAAACTTGCAATTGTGATAAAGTCAGAATTGTGAGAAAAAAGTATGAATTGCGAGATATAGACTCGCAATTGTGATAAAAAAGTCAGAACTGTGTGTTTTTATCTCGTAATTCTGACTTTATTTCTTAGAATTGAATTTATATCATGCAATTCTGAAAAAAAAGTCATAATTGTGAATTTGTATCATGCAATTCTAAGAAAAAAAAAAGTCAGAATTGTGAGATTGCAATATTTTTTTTTAAATTCAGTGGCAGAAACGGGCTTCCGAGGTTTTTTATTTGAATATATTTTAAAATCTAATTTACTTCTGTGATAGCAAATCTGAATTTTCTGCTGTCATCACCACTAAATTCTTTAGTTATAACAGAAAATCTTTAAACATGATTATGGTACATAAAACATTTACTTTGATGTACTTTTAAGTCCATTCAGACTTTCGTATATTCAGTGAGTAATGCAACTAAGCATTACACGAAAGTAATCCAATTTTGATCTTTTTTTCATTTAGTTTTGCTCAATCAGCTGTATAATACTAATATTAAGGACTGGCAAACATGTCGGTGCTTCCTAAATCCTATTAATACTAATAAGAACTTTGATATTTGGCACATGGTTGGTCTTTGGTTGCTACTCTGTACTCTGTATGAGTAGAGTTTAGCTCCAACCATCTCCAACACACTTTTTTAGCGAATACCCTTGATTTGGTTCAGGTTTGTTTAAACAGGGTTTTGAGATAAACTCTGCAAGACAATGGAGCACCATAAACAGGTTTGGACACCCCTGGTTCATACAATAACTGTTTACCCAGTCAGGGTCTGTGGCTTCCACCGTGACTCTGTAGTAGGTCAGCTGTCCATCTTCTCGCTCCTGCACGATAAGTTTCTCTTTAGGAAATCTCTTCATGAGCTGAGCGATCTCAGTGGCTCTTAGCTGCTTGCAGACTTCTTCAGTGAGATCAGCCAGTTTGACCTGCTCTTGACTTTTAGCTGGCCGTGCAGCTGGAGCAGAAGGCCTGAAGCTGCTCCACTCTTTCAGGCCATGAGGCTGGTCCTCCACGGGTGGAAATTGCTGTGGATGCAAGAAGCGACACCGGTCCTCCATTGCACAAAACCCAGACAGGAAGTAGCGACAGGGTCGCCTGGCTCTCTCTTGCCTCACAGGAGCAGTTTTGTGGCTGTATGGAGGTGGACGCTCCCCTGTACCAAACTGGCTGTTTTCACTCGACTGCTGCTGTGGGTGTGATGGGTGACCATCCAAATTTCCATCTTTCTCTTTGTGAGCTGTGTCATTCCCTCCGTCCTTCTCTGATGCTATCTGATGAAGATAGCGGCACTTTTTTCCATAATAGCATCGCTTGCCCTGAGAGTAGAAGCGACACAGTCGCTGCTCCTGACTGGCCTTCTCTGAAGTGTCCTTATTTGTCATCTCAGTGTTTTGGCTTGAGCTGTCATTTTCAGCATCAGCTGATACAGATGAAGAGGCTGGCTCATTCTCAGGACCTAATGACTGTGAAATAAATAAAACAACATTAAAACGTCTGTTATATGACAATGCTCTCACAAGAACAACATGCAGTTTCGATGCGTGATTCAGTGTTTTTTAAAGGGACAAATTTTGTCATCATTTACTCATCCTCAAGTTGTTTTTACATTACTGCTGAATTCAATGGCTATCAGGTACTATTTGGTTACCAACATTCTTC
The DNA here is from genome assembly GCA_036247105.1 of Cirrhinus mrigala. Taxonomy (NCBI): domain Eukaryota; kingdom Metazoa; phylum Chordata; class Actinopteri; order Cypriniformes; family Cyprinidae; genus Cirrhinus; species Cirrhinus mrigala. Next base: position 17,757,359 of record CM070024.1, read on the forward strand.
AAAATACCTTTTTTTTGTGTATAAATCCTCAAAGTGAGTAAATGAATAAGGACTTTGAATCTTAAAACCATAATGCTGCCTCTGCTAACAATAATGATTAGTTTTTCATTATGCACTTTGCATAAATCTGGTCAAATACAGTTCTGCCAAAAGTGGGCATTAAAATAAAGAGAAATGTAATATTTTGTAATCGTTTAACAATAAAACACTAGTGTGTTTGTGTATAGACCCGCTATGATAATCTGCTGAAAATATCAGCTTAAAACTGATTGATGCAATTACTGTTACATTGTACCTTAAAATACCATGGGTTTCCCTGTAAACTCATTATTGCATAACAGCTGAAGTGAACATTGAACTCACTCACAAGCGTGCACTACTAGCGACTAGAAGTCTGTTTTTCAGATATTTCGTTTTATTAAACCATTTCGTAATACTTATTCAATAGCTCTTTTAAAACTCTCTAAAGTTGCTGTCGCATCGGGTTCATTTGTTCATGCAATTTCACAACACTGACCAACAGAAAACTGCTTAGTTTGAAATTAACTTCTGTATAAACTGTGCTTCTCATGACAACAGAGAGCTGACCATTTTGCCCACAAAATTTTGCAAATTTAATCATACCATAACACATCTTTATAAAGCTATATATAGTACATAAGTAAATAGTGCTTTTTATTAGTGCTCTACTTAATTATTTTAGATTAAATGTAATAGATTTGACTTTTAATGGAAACATCTGAAATTGTTTTTTTAATTATACATATTTGGGCTCGGAATTTACTCTGTTTTGACCAGCAGGTGCCGCCAGCCTGTGGTGTTTCGAGCTCTAAAACAGTGAATCATTTTGCGAAGCAATTTATTGATTTGATTCAGAATGTCAAAAAGACTAGTTTCTCTCATCACTTATGTTCATTCTGATATGTACTAACGTTTTTAATTGTTTTTAAATTATATTTTAATGACAAAATCATCTTAAATTAACCATATCGAGCTGATTCACTGAAAAGATTCGACTCCCAATTCACTGACGAATCGAACATTTCTATAACACGTACTGTGGGGGCAGGAAGTAGCGCTAAACTTCATTTTCGACTGTTTAAAATACTATATCGTTTTGGTTTACCTATGTTGGCGTTTATGTGGACTGGACCTGATAACGTTATTCTGAATTAAAACTCTGGTCAAAATTACTGGTGGATATTTGTTGTGGATGTTACCTAACAGAGATTAGCTACTAACCTGCACCACATCCGCACTTTCTGACTCCATTAGATCGGATAGCACCTTGTTGTCAATGTAAACTGTCCAATACTTCAGTGCTTATAGCTGTTGCTCTCTGTCAGTGCGTTTACGTTTTCTGTTCGCACGAACGTGCGAGTTTCTAAGATTGGGAAGTATACGTGACATGTATGTTTTGGGATGAAACGCTTACTTCCTCAAGGAGGCGCTTTGCTGGCTCACGAAGTCTAATTCTTAATTTATCCGTGTTCAAATCTCAAAACGGTTTTTGCTTTGGTGGAGACATTTGCAAAACAAAAAAACTAATCGTTTTAATCTATTAACTAGTACCTGACATACCAAAAAGATAAATGAAAATCTGCTACAGCCACTTGTAGTAAATGAATTTTAAAAAAGCTTTAGGATGTAATTATGATGCGTTCTAATTGGTCCAACCTGACCAGCGCGGAGGAAAGTAACGCGTGCCACGTGACGCCATTGGCTCGTCAGTATCGTTGTGGAAAAAGTGCGTTTCTCGGGCTGTGTGGCTGGTTCTGTGGATACCAAAAGCGGTCCTACACTGCACAAAATCTGTACAGGAAGTGGCGACAGGAATGCTTGGCTCTCTTTTACTGTACATAAGCAATTTTGTGGCTGAATTGGGGCAGATGCTCCACTGTACCAGTCTGGCTGCTGTTTTACTCGAATGCCCGTCCACATTTATTTTTTTCTTTGTAAACTGCAGCTGTCTATTGAAGAAAGCGTCACTTTTTTCTGTAATAGCATCATCGCCTGATTTTGAGTGTTGAGCGGCACAATTGCTGCACCTGTCTGCTCTCATAATAATACAAAAAATACTTAGGAATAATATCAGTGAGATTTTATTATTCATTAATTTTAAAATGCACAGTAAAGAACTGGATATGTGGGCCAATCACACCTGACCAATTAGAGACAACGTTTGGGCCAAAGCAACGCCCATTTAATGCGAGCTATGCTAATCCCCATTCTATTTGCTTATACTTTTTTCATGGTTTGACTTAGACATCTTCGACGCCCTCTTGCGCTACGGAGTGGAAAGAAAACAGAGCATGCCTGGACAAGTTCAAGTATTGAGCAACAAATATATATCTAAACATATTTTATTCTTAGAATGTAAATAAATATAGGTATTACGTTTTGTAATGTCTACATCAGTATACAACCCATTTAAGAACTACATAATTCAGAATGAGGGTATAAATATTTCAGCACAAAGTCATTAGATACCAGGTACCTGAGCCACATCAAAGAGTATAGAATACCAAGAGACGAAACTCTGATGCATTTCGGTAGCGCGGTCGCCATTTCGGAGTGAAAATTACAGCTGGACAACAGCACAGAAGCAGACAGAATGACAACGAAAGAGAAGTCAAAGTGGAAATAAAAGAACTCAGTGACTGCAAGGAAGTAGTGTGTGACACGATCAACTGAAAAAAGTCACTCTACATGGTTATATTTTTTTACGGATTAGAATCCATTACATTTTACGCACTCAAAATTGGCGAATCTCACAGCCAAATCTGAGGCGCAGTAGAAAATTTCTCAAATCAGTACATTTTATGACTAATACAGTAAATGTTGCATTGTATTATTATATGTTTTATGTTATCAGTTGTGGAATCCAACCATTAATTATACATCTGAGGCAGTTTTAGCCTGCTTTATTGAGTATTTTTATTTTATGCAACGTTACACATTACTATTATTATTATTATTATTATCAGTTACTATTATAGGTCTGACATATATTGTAATACATTATATTGTAGGCCATGTTTTAATTTACTGGAACACACTACAAACATGATTATCTTACAGAACATGATGCATTGCTGTGTCTGTCACAACTGAATAATTAAATAATTTTGGAGAGAGTGGCTATGGTTTAATCTTTTTATTATTAACATTGTTTTGTTTACAGTCATGCTTTAACGGACATTAATATAAGACAATACTGCAAAAACAGTTTACTGTGAAGTTGTTATATTGTCTAACATTCCCAATTTTCTGATGCATGTCCTTGATGTTGGTATTAAGTCAGCATTTATAATGAATACTTGCACTTAAAATAGGAATTTCAACCGAAATTGACATGGTTTTTTTAGAGAGCAAAGATTTGTGAAAAATAAATGAAAAAGTCTATTTTGATTATCTAGTGATTGTACGATACTCTGTTGTCAAAATTTTTTTTATTGCAATAATAACGAACAAATATTACAATACGTACAAAACATACAAAAATTCTTTCAATAATAAACGACTTATGGTTTAATAGGTAACAGAAGTACAACAATTAGATATAAACGGAAAGGAGAAAAAATGTATTGAAAACGTTGTCATCATTCAGGTTGTGTATTTTAGTTTTAATGTACGTTTTTTTAAACAAAGCAAGCTGATATTTGCCATAACGACAGCAAGAAGCTAGTGGACTGCCGAGTCGCGTTCACTCCAAAACGGCGGAAGCGTAGGACTGCTGCTGGGCGCCGCTGTTGTAGTGGAACGTTCCATTGGCTTTCACTTCCTGTCAAAATAAGTTCTTTGACCACATGAAACACCAAGACAGAGAATGATTTAGAAAACGAAACAATTCAGTTGTATTTGTTGCTATCAAAGTAATAAAGTCAGTCAGTTACTGAAAATGACGTTAGTTCATCTGTTTTGAAACTATTTGGGAGAGCTACTAGACAAAAGACTTTCTTTAAAGACTTTTTAGCAGCCTACGTGTGACTACGTGCTACTCAACCACTCTAAAAATTTGCCTAAAGAATGAAATGAAATGAAACTAATTTATATATATATATATATATATATATATATATATATATATATATATATATATATATATATATATCTTTTTGCGTTTTGGGCCACTGTGCCAAGAGTGTGTTTGCATTAAGTAATTTAGTAAATATGCTAGCGTTTTAGTACCATAATATTTTTTTAGAATAAAGTCAAAATTACGAGATTAAAGATATGTTAAATTGCATAAATAAAGTTAATCACTTAAGAAATTATACCTACTCCAAAAAGAAGAAGAAGAAAAAAAAATCTGTGGTTAACTGACTAGGTTATATTGTTTAAGTTATATGGTTGGCATTTCTGAGGTTATGTTATGACTGTTATGGTATTTACGATTTTCAAACACTGATTAATCGATTACATGAGACACCTGTTTTAAGTTGTTCTGATTTTTTTCAACATATTCTAATATTAATTCCTGTTTATTTCATGCTGTAACTAGTAGTAAAGAGAAAAAGATGATTGATTCACATGCTGCTTGAACTGAGGCAAATACAATGATCTCACAGCACATTAAAGAGCAGAAAAACACATTTATTGTTTCTATTTTTTAATAAAACTGACAGAATTTAAAGGGGTCATCGGATGCCCATTTTACACAAGTTGATATGATTCTTTAGGGTCTTAATGGAAAGTCTATAATATACTTTGGTTAAAAATTCTCAATGGTAGTGTAAAACAACACCCTTTTTACCTTGCCAAAATCAGCTCTGCAAAAATTATCTCATTCTGGTCGAGGCTGCTATAAATGCAAATGGGCTCTTCTCGCCCCGCCCCTCTCTTCTCTCTGTGGAGTGACGAGCCTGTTTACTTCAGCCGCATTTAGCCACTAAACTTGCTAACTAGCACATTATTAGGAAAGGCGATCGCAAAGATCCATAAAAAAGCATGTAAGTGAAGCTGGATCACGAATGATTCGTGCGAACATAGACGGATATATGTAGATCGGGAGGCGCATTCCCTTCACAAACAAATGTAATTCACTGCATCTTCAGCGGCTCAGATGTCGGGAGTAAATGACGACCACTATGTTCATTATTACATCCAGCAACACAACACCTCAACCACTCAGTTGGAGATATTCTTGTCTAACTTACATCCCTGCTCCGGCATCGAAACAAGGAAAGTTACTGGACTGTGACAGCTGGTCTAAGGTAAGAGCTCATGTCAATCAACTATTGTGAGAGCGGCCTCTGTTGGTGTGATGGCACACCGACAGGCATCTGAGAACGGCTCGATTTGAAAAAGAGGATATTATTTTTACAGATTAATTAAAAACCACTGCATGTATTTTTATCATTATAGGCTAGATTTGTACATACACTGCCAACACACATTCATGTTCAAACAACACGAAAAAGTGAACTTAGCATCCGATGACCCCTTTAAAGGCTACGATTTGTTTGATATTAAAGGTAGCAAAACGCTTATTGTGATTATTGGGTGGCTGGCACTCTACAAATGATGAATAGACTTGAAAACATTGCATATTATTTCCAAGCATTTCTACCATCAATAAAACTGCTTGTGAATAGTCACGTAATGTGAATTCCCTCAGAAAACACAGCAGTAAGAAACATTGCAGCCAACATTAACCTATAACGATTACAAATAATAATATTGGGAGTAATATTAAGGATTGGCAAAAAATTAATTTACTGCTCCTCTCTTTCAGGTCATGAGGCTGATCCTCCATGAACAGGAATTGCTGTGGATGCAAGAAGCGACAAAACCCAGATAGGAAAACCTGCATCTCTCTAATGCAGCACTTTTTCCCATAATAGCATTGCCCGCCCCGAGACTTGAAGCGACACAGTTGTTACAACTGGCCGGCCTTCTGTAAAGTGTCCTTACTGCTAATCTCAGTATTTTGGCTTGAGTTGTCATTTTCAGTGTCAACTGACACGGATGAAGAGGCTGGTTCATCCCCAGGACCCAATGACTGTGAAATACATAAAACAGCATGAAAACGCCTGTTATAAGACAATGTTTTCATATGAACAACATGCAATTTATATGTGACGCAGTGTTTTATAAAGGACAGATTTTGTCATTTTACTCACCCTCATCCTTACCTTGAATAAATGAATGAAGCCCTTGAATTTTAAAAACCAAGCTCCTACAATTTTTTTCTCACAGTCGGGGTGGGGAGTAGGGGGCCTGTGAATTTCTAAGGCCGCCTCTGCCCACAATGATTCGTTTTCATAAAATGTCATAAACTTTGCATAATTCTGGTCAAATACAGTTCAGCCAAAAATGTGCATTGGAATGAAGAGATACTTGTAATTGATTAACAATACAACACTAGTGTAGCTGTGTTGAGCCACTATAATCTTCTGAAAATATGAGCTTAAAACCTGACTAATGCAATTACTGTTACATTGTACCTTAAAATACCACCGGTTTCCCTGCAAACATCCTATTACATAATAGACTTGCAGTGTTAGTCGGTGTTACCGGTATTACCTGGTGTTTGGCCATACACCGCAGGGGCTGCCCTAAATGTAGAATGGTATCACAAAAAAATTTAGGTGCAAAAAATTTAACCAAATTACACAAAAGCCCCTGTACAATTGAATTAAATCTATTACTGCTGTTGCAAATAAATTTATATTTAGATCTGCTTATGTTGCGTCATATTTCTTTTTACGCCATTTTTACGGCATTGCGTATTACAGGGTTGCCCAACCCTGCTCCTGGAGATCGACTTTCCTGCAGAGTTTAGTTCCAGCCCTAATCAAACACACCTGTCTGTAATTATCAAGTGCTCTTTCTGATCCTAATTAGCTGGTTCAGGTGTGTTTGGTCAGGGTTGGAGCTAAACTCTGCAGGAAGATCGATCTCCAGGACCAGGGTTGAGCACCCCTGGCGTATTATAACCAATCACACATGAGTCTGTTGAGCTTATGAGTGCAATGGCCAATCAGATGAGTCATCGCTGAAACGTTGGAGTTATGTTCAGTGCGCACACTCGCTGACTGAATTCTAAGGCCTGTATCATGATGATAGTTTAACAAATTCAGAGTTACAGGATTAGTTTTGAGTTAACAAAACCAAACCACTCTAGTTCGGGTTAATACATGATGCTGATCATCAACTTTCTTTAGCCCCTTTCACACAGCAATCCCGATAATCTGACATAAAATTACCAGGATGACTTTACCAGTAAATACACAAATATGGTGTTCACACAGGCTTTTCACACTGGCTTTTTACCGGTAAGAAACCATTCACACATCAGCACCAAAATGCCAGTAAATTTAGTTATGTCAGTCACCGGAAACAGTCTTTAAAAGCCGCTGTCTTCATTCACCCACGTAAGCTTTAATTTCACTTAGGTCTGTCAAACGATTAATCACGATTAATCGCAAATAAAAATAAAAGTTTGAGTTTGCCTAATATTTGCCTGTGTACTGTGTGTAATTTTTATGTATATATAAATACAAACACATTAAGAAATATTTATAAGTATATGTATTTATTACAATTTTTATATAATTTATATTATAAATAAAAATATATTGTACACAACAATTTAAATATATACATTAATTTGTATACATTTATATATATACATAATAATTACATACAGTACAAACACATTTATTAGGCAAACTCAAACTTCTATTTTGTATGCGATTAATCGTGATTAATCGTTTGTCAGCCCTAGTTTCACCATCTGTTAACATTTTTGAAGTCATTTTTGAAGCTGGTAAATTGCCAGAACAAATGTACCAGTATTTTTAAAAAGGTCCTGTACATACACTATCCTTTATCGGCAATTTACCAGTAAAGACTGTATGTGTGAAAGGGGCTAATGTAAACTGTCCCACACTTCAGTGCTTATTTGCTGTCGCTGTCAGCGCGTTTACGTTTATGTTAGCACAAACATTCGAGTTTCTAAGATTGGGAGGCTTTCTTTACATATATGTTTTTGAAATAAAACGTTTCTTCCTTAAGGAGGCGCTTTGCTGGCTCACAAAGTCTAATTCTTAATGTTTCAGTGTTCAAATCTCAAGACGTTTTTTCCATTACTGGAGACATTTGTACATCACAAAGTCTAATCGTTTTAATCTATTAACTAGTGCTTGACATACCAAAAAGACTAAAGCAAATCTGCTACAGCCATCTGTATTAAATTCATTTTTAAAAACCTTTCCGATGTAATCACGCTGCGCTGTAACTGGTCCACCCTAACCAGCGCGGAGGAAAGTAACACGTACCACGTGACGCCATTAGCGTTACACTTCATACCGTTCTGGAAAAGGTGCGTTTCTCTCTCGGGCTATGTGGCTGGTCCTGTGGATGCCAAAGCGGTCCTACACTGCACAAAATCGATACAGGAAGTAGCGACAGGAACGCCTGGCTCTCTTTTGCTGTACAGGAGCAGTTTTGTGGCTGAATGGGGGCGGATGCTCCTTTGTACCAGACTGGCTGCTGTCACTCGAATGATGCTGTGTGGGTCTGAAGCGTGACCGTCCACATTTCTTTCTTTTCTCTGTGAACTGTACTATTCTCTCTCTCTGTCTTTCGTTGCGCCTGCAGCTCTCTGATTAAGGAAAGCGGCATTTTTTATGATTTTTTTTGCTTTGAGTGCATTGATTGCTGCACTTGCCTGGCCTTATAATTAAATAATTTACTTCGGAATGATATCAGTGAGATATTTTAACATTTATTGATTTAACAATCTAACCTGACCAATTAGAGACAGCGTTTGGGCCAAAGCCACGCCCATTCAGTGCTTCCTATGCTAATCACCATTCTATACACTTATTCTTTTTCCATGGTTTGACTTCGTCTTCGACGCCATCTTGCGTTACGGAGTGAAAAGACAACAAGTTCAAGTACTGAACAATACAGTAAATTCACATCCGAACTGTCTTAAACACACCTAGAATGTAAATAAATACATTACATTGTGTAAGTAACGTCTACATCAAAATAAACCCCTCAGACACCTAAATAATTTAAAAACAGGATGAAGGTATAAATATTTAAGCAGAAAGTCATTAGATACCTGAGGCACATCCAAGACAGAGGATCATTTAGAAAGCTAAACTATTCTACACATTAGTTGTTTTAACAGAAATATAGTCAACCAGTTATTGAAAATGATGCTAGTTGGCGTGTTTGAGACAATTTGGGAGACCTACCAGACAAAAGACTCAGTTTTACAGCCTATGTGGGACTACGTGCGACTCAACCACTCTGAAACTCTTCGGTCTCCTCTCTTTCCTGTGATTGTGACCGTAGCGTCGTATTTTGTTCTTTGCCTACCCTACCTAGTCTGCGACATCATGGGAAAAAAGTGGCCGGCTATTAGCCGGTACAAGATCCAGCCTGACAAGATGCCCACAACCGCAATGCTCCTTCACTGCAGTGGAGTGACTCTTTATAATCACGTTCTTCTGGTGTTTCCTGCAGCGGTAGCGCAGTGGATGTGGAGACCTCCTATTCCCCTACCTGAGCGAGCACCTACGTTGCTTGAACTCGCAGGTGGGGTGACTGGAAACCTTCTTCTGTTTGACTTTCAGTATTTTATCTGGCACTTTTTGCATCATAAGATCCGCTGGCTGTATGTGACTTTCCATGCTATCCACCATAACTACTCTGCCCCGTTTGCTTTGGCCACACAGTGCCTTGGTGGATGGGAGTTGGTCACGGTGGGCTTCTGGACCACGCTCAACCCTATTCTGCTGAGGTGTCATCTGCTCACCACCTGGATGTTCATGGTGGTCCATGTCTATGTATCAGTGGAAGACCACTGCGGATATGATTTCCCTTGGTCCACGTCTCGTCTGATCCCATTTGGTGTTTATGGAGGTCCGAGCAAGCATGATGTGCACCACCAGAAACCTAATACTAACTTTGCACCACATTTTAGCCACTGGGATAAAATGTTCGGCACTCATGCTGATTTTAGTTATGCTAAAACCCAGCGATGAACATGCTTGCATGTAAATGTATATTGAATTTGCATGTTTGGTTGCTTTAGGCAGAGCTTAAACAATGCAAAACTTATAACTTCAGTTTTCACTTTGACTTTATTTATATGTGTAGGAAGAGTATAAAAAGTACAATTCAAAAAGCAATACATTGTGCATAGAGATTAGAGTAGAGGGTAATTAGTATAGCATAGCTATAATTAGTACATTACTTAAAGTAAGTACAAATCAGTTTTTGTCCAACCACTAAAGTTAAAATTAAATGTTGTGTTTATTTCATTTTATATGGTAAAATATTCTAAAGTTGAGAACCTTCTATTTATTCATTTAGAAAACAACTTTAGCTTTATTATATTAGCATTTAAAAAGTAGTTTTAGATATTATACATTTACATAGGTTTTAAAAAATACTTTTTAAAAATAATTGACATCAATTCAGTTTATTATCCATAATTTTTAAAGCCTGATTATATAGTGACCTTTTACGATATATCACTGTTATAATTTATTGGAGCATGTTTTACAGGAAAATATTATTTCAATCTATCTGCCTAAAAATTTCACGTTTAATTCAATGCGTTACGCTGTTTCTTTGTAATTATTTGCAACATTTACTAGCAATTTCTTAATGAAAATTGTTTTAAAGGAAATCCTACAGCTTTATTTATTATTTAATTATTTATTTATTGTGGATTTAAATGTGAGGAAAAAAATCATAATACATAATAAGGTGTAATACTATATAAATATTTATAATAAAACAAGCGTGGAAAGGAAAATATGAAAATTGTTTCAAAGGAAATCATACAGCATTTATTCATTTACTTATTTATTTTTGGTGGATTTACTTGTTTGGGTCCAAACTGTGGCACTATATGAAATGTGAGGGGAAAAAATCTTTTTAATACATAAGTTGTAATACGTTACAACTATAAAACAGGCGTGGAAAGGAAAATATGTAAATGTAAATATTTCTAATTATGTTTTGTTCCTCCTACATGGTAGAAAGACCCCAAAAATTATTATTATTATTTTTTTTAAGTTTATTGATGCATGTTTTAAAGGAAAATATTATTTTAGACTATCTGCTTCAAAATTTCATATTTAATTCAATGTGTTACTTGCTGTTTCTTTGTAACTATTTATTAAATTTACTAGCAATTTCTTAATGAATTTTATTGTAATTTATTATTTTATTTTATTGTATTTTATTTATTTATTTAGTGGATTTACTTGTTTAGGTCAAAACTGTGGCATAAAGAGAATGAGAGAAGAAAATCATTGTAATACATAATAAGTTGTAATACTAATGATTTTTGTTCCTCCTACATGGTAAAAAGAAACCAAGAATGTTTTTTTTTTTTCTTTTTTAACTTTTTGGTGCATGTTTTACAAGAAAATATTATTTCGGTCCATCTGCTTCAAAATTTCATGTTTTCATTTGTTTCTTTGTAATTATTCATGAAATTTACTAGCAATGAAAACTGTTTTAAAGGAAATCATACTGCATTTATTTATTTATTCATTTATTTATTTAGTGCATTTATTTGTTTGGGTCCAAACTGTGGCACAGTATAAAATGTGAAAAGTTTTTATTATTATTATAACTATTATTATAATTATTATTGTTGTTGTTATTATTAATAACAGGTGTGGAAAGGAAAATATGTAAATTAAGATATTTCAAATTATTTTTTGTTCCTCCTACATGGGTGAAAGACACCTAACCAAGCATAGTAAATCAAAAGCAAATTTTCACAAGAGGAAGAAAATGTGCAAAGAACCTTTATACAGTTGTTTTGTTTTTTTTTTTTTCAAAAGGAAAGCAGATTTGCATATGCGTGTGAACTCAAAATACAAAATACACCGTGGTTACTTCTCATTTCAAATCCTATTTTATCTCTGAGTAGTGTGTAATATTCTCTGTGTTGTTTTTCAAGACTGATTTTTAACATTTAAACATTTGTTGTTTATCTCATAGAACAGCTGACCTTGAAAACCAGCCTGCAGCTTCAGCCATGGGTTGGGTGTATGCTTGTAGGCTATTGATCTGATTGATTGTGATTATGCAATTCAATGATGTAACAGCAGGTGTCAGTAAAGAGATTACTTAGTTAAATCCTTTTGTGTAACGTTAACTATCTTGCATGTGAACCTCTACTTTCTATATTTATAAGTCGATGTTTTGAACAGTACGAGAAGATGTCGATCTTTGTAGTTACAAAAGACACAAAATAACGAATATTTAGTACTTTATTAAGAAAATGTAAGTGGTGCGTGCCGGTGCAAAAAGTGTGACGCTTAATGCTTTGCTGAAGCTAGCGCTGCTAATAAAAGTCTATTAATAACATCATAAAGCTTCTGCGTTTCAGTTATTTCCTATAAAAAAAACAACTTAACCTCAAAATCCAGACTTTTCGTAGTTCTGTGACACTTCCACTAATGAGAGTGCGTCATCTGACCGCTGTGTGGCGCTGTTCTGGGATCAGACTGAAACACAGCAGTGGTGGTATGGCAGCCAGGAAACAGACAGCCATCTTATAATCCGCAGCCAGTCTGTTATATTTGCAACTTAAACGGCTTTATTCCATCTTTTAATGATGGGTCAGTGTGGGATTACCTCGTCTAAGACCGTTCTGGTGTTCCTGAACCTGATATTTTGGGTAAGTTGGAGATATTTGGGACTGAATTTGGGAGTGCGTCAGTGTTGTCAGATGGACACAGTCAGGTGTCGAGCAGCTGCATTATTACACACACTCATTTATATCACAAAAACGTTTAGAAATCCTGCTAAATACATGCATATTTAGCTATTTTTGATATTTGGATTGTGTTTAGGTTGCATTATTTAAAAACAGCTGGTTGTTGTGTATTGCAGTGTTTGTTTACATATTTCTTACGGTGTTAATAATTCCAAATTTATGCCTTATAAACATTACTATTAGTGTTATTTATGTCTTTTAGACTTGTATTGAATATGCTTGCGTGAATTGGCAAGTCACCCTCATTGTTTCCTTTAATCCCAGAGCCAGTTTAGTTGTATTGTTTGACATGTTAAACCAATTTCTCCTTAGGCAATTCCTTTTGGAAACTCTGTCATCATTTGGAAACAGTCCTTAAAGATAAGCTAATAAAGGCTTATAACAGTTTCCTCAAAGGATTTCATCATCACAAAGAACGGCTTTTTAAAAACCGTTCACAATGACTTCGCAATTGGATCAAATGTGACACATATGTTAAAATGTTTTAGTTTTTCTACAAATGAAAAAACGACTTTTAACTGTCTTGTAATTCCTCTTGTGAAAATGTAACTGTTTTAATACAATACATATCGAGTTTTATAATAGTTTCTGTAGCAATAATAATAAAGGTTTGATAAAGATATCCAGTCAAATAAGAATAATAAAAACGTATTTTCATTTTAAATGTAATTATAATTTTATTTAGAAATGCATTGATAATAAAATCCTATCTAAAATCAGTGAAACCATAAACATGATTATTTTGGTGTTATATGTGTTATAAAGATTAAAACTTTAATATTAATATTAAAAATCAGTATCTATAAAAGTCAATATAGTCAATTCAAAGTTAATATATTTAGGTTAATTTAGATATCACAACAATATAAAATGTACAATATTAAAATAAAAGTTTGGGATCTGTAAGATTTTTTATGTTTTTCACACAAGTTTCTTATGCTCATCAATGCTGCATTTATTTGATCAAAAATCCAGAAAAGAAAAACAGTGATATTCTGAAATATTTAGTGTCAAATAACTGTTTTCTATGTGAATATATTTTAAAATGTAATTTATTCCTGTGATGCAAAGCTGCATTTTCTTTAGTGTCACATGATCCTTCAGAAATCATTCCAACATGCTGATTTGTTATCAATATTGGAAACAGTTTATGCTGCTCAATATTTTTTGGAACCTGTGATGTTTTTTTTTCAGAATTCTTTAATAAAAAAAAATACAATAGAATCTTTTGTAACAATATACTACCATTTAAAAGTTTGTGGTCAGTAAATTTGTATTCTTTCTTTCTTTCTTTTTTTTTTTTTTTTAAAAATAAAAAATAAAATAATAATATAATAATAATACTTTTATGCACCAAGGATGTGTTAAATTGATAAGCAAGGACTTATATTGTTAGAAAAGATTTTCATTTTGAATAAATGCTGTTCTTTTTAACTTTTTAGTCATCAAAAAACCTGTTAAAAAAAAGCAGCACAACTGTTTTACAACATTGATAATAAAAGTAATAAATCAGTATAATAGAATGATTTATGAAGGCTCGTATGACAATGAAGACTGGAGATATGGCTGAAAATTCATCTTTGGATCACAGGATTAAATTACATTTTAAAATATATTAAAATAGAAAACCATTATTTTAAACTGTAATAATATTTCAAAATATTATTTTTTTTCTGTATTTTTTTATCAAGTGTAAGCAATATACTTTCCTTTTAAAGAAATTAATTTCTCTCCTTGTATGCATCCGTTGTTTAAAATTTTAAATCTAGAAATTCTAAAAGGACTCATTTGGGATTCCAAAGTGATTTATAACATTTAAATATGCAGCACTTCCACAGCCAGGGTTTTAAATAAATAAATAAATAAATACATAAATAAATAAATGTAGTTTGTGATATTGTACACACTGGATTCGGCTGAACTGCGGCACTGGAGGCAAAGTTTCACATTTAAGACCTAAACTGAGCTCTTGGATCTGTAGAAACACTACTCCCCAAATTAACTGCATTTCCTTCCTTCCTTTGTTTGTTTGATTAATTTCTTTAATCTGGGACTGAATGAAGTTTAAGTCTCCTCCTGACATGTGATTCACTGATTCATAAGGTGTTATATAGACTAAAAGTTTTTCCAAAATGCTTGAAGGTCCATGAAGGACCCAGACCACTTTTTTGTGCATTTATTATTATTTTTACATCTTGTTTTACTATCAATTTATAACTGAGCACATTTCTGTGTGCTGACCTTGAATTTTGGCTGGTGGTCTTCTTGTTGCTCAGCATTCCATATTCTTAGTCATACTTCCATTTGAAAGTCAAAGTGACATTTCCAGTTGCCTTTATCCTAAAGAAGCTGGCTGCATTAAATCAATCCAATAACTCATTTACGGTCATATTATCTAATACTAAGACTGACGTAACTCTTGACATGAAATCACACCGTATCTGCTTTCATATAACTAACCGTCTCTGTTATATCTTTATAGGCCGCTGCCGGCATTCTGTGCTATGTTGGAGCCTACGTGTTCATCACGTATGACGACTACGACCATTTCTTTGAAGATGTGTACACCCTGATCCCAGCCGTTGTCATTATTGCAGTTGGTGCGCTGTTGTTCATTATTGGGCTCATTGGATGCTGTGCCACTATTCGAGAGAGCCGCTGCGGTCTCGCCACGGTTAGTGAACTGTTACGTTTCCAGCTTAAATTAATACTTTTATTTAGCAACGATGGATTCAGTTAATCACAAGTTACAGTGTTACAAAAGATTTCAAAAGGATAAAAAGTTTTGTAGTTTCCACAAGAATATTAAGCAGCTCAATTGTTTTCAGCACTGATAAATAAAGTTGAATGGGTTGTTTATCATCGTTTATGCATGTCGCTCTGTTGAAATGACATTTCCTTGCAACTTTCTTTTGCAGTTTGTCATCATTCTTATGCTGGTGTTTGTGACCGAGGTGGTTGTGGTGGTTCTTGGCTATATTTACAGAGCAAAGGTGAGTCCTGCATTGACAGGAAGCTAATATTTATAGAAATAGGAGTGCCTTTGTCTCTATTGTTTTGCTCTTCTCACTTTGTGAGCCCTTGCAGTTGTGTGCAGATGTGAACAAGGCAATGTAATACCTGTCTTGTATTGTACTGTGCTTTGTATAGCAATGCGGTAGAGACTGCAAAAATGTGCCTCCTCCTACATAAAGAATGGATGTTAGAAATGAAATGAATGGAGGCCAAGATGAATAAAAATTTTAGGATTTTTCTCCATATATTGTGGACTTTAATGGGGATCAGCAGGTTGAAGATCCAAATTGCTGTTTCAGTTCAGCTTTAAAGGGCTCTACACAATCCCAGCTGAGGAGTAAGGGTCTTATCTAGTGAAACGATTGGTCATTGTCTAAAAAAAGTAAAAATGTATATACTTTTTAACCACAAATGCTCGTCTTGCATTAGCTCAACTTCATGCATTACATTAATTGCATTGGAAAGGTCACGCAGACGCAGAACTAACCACGTGTGAAGTTTCTAATGTGATTACGTAATGCGTTAAGCTGTAGATGCGCATTGCAGAGTTAGTTCAAGAAGAGCATTTGTGGTTAAAAAGAATAGCGTTTTTTTTTTAGAAAATGGCCGATAGTTTTACTAGATAAGACCCTTATTCCTTGGCTGGGATCGTGTAGAGCCCTTTGAAGCTGCATTGAAACTGCAGTTTGGACCTTCAACCCGAAGTCCAGTATATGGAGAAAAATTCTGAAATGTTGTCCTCAGAAACCTTAATTTCTTTGCACAGGGTTTGTACAGGGTGCTTAAAGTGCTTGAAGTACTTGAATTTGACTTTTTGAAATGTAAGGTCTGGAAAATCCTTGAAAATAGCAATATTCCTGAAGAGGTACTTGAAAAGTGCTTGAATTATTAAAAGACACTGTATCTGTGAAATAAGCTTTTAATTTTTTTCAATAAGCACATATCTTTTCATGCAAAATTCATGCAATTTAAAAAACAAAGTTAAAACAAAGTTCTTTTTTTCACTTATTTCAGTCATAAAACTAGTGAGCTTAGCCAGTAGTAGTACTGACAATGACGTGAAAAGAGGAACAGATGAACCAAATTAATTTGAGTAATTTATGCTGGATCTGCTCTAGTTGATTCAAACTCATGACTTCAATCCTTAAATTCAAGCGATTCACTGCCAGAAGCCAGATTAAATCGAAAGAGCTATTGATTTATAATTTTGACATCGCTTGCAATGATTTTAAAAAGCAAGTAGTGATGGGTGAAACAGAGCTTTTCAAAACTCTGAATCAGTTAAACCAATGCTTTGCAAATGATTCACTTTTTTGAAGTGCTCCAGTCGGATTACATATCGCAAATAATTTGTTTCAGATCCGGACTTCAAAACGCGTATTGCGAATAATTTGATTTGGATCCGGACTTCATAGTGGGTTCGCAAATCATTTGACTTAAATCGGGACTTCAAACTATGTATCGCAGATCATTTGATTTAGATCAGTACTTTGCCTATCATGAATTATTTGATTCAGATGGGGACTAAATTCTATTCTAAAATGTATTCAAATAGAAGACCATTATTTTAAACTGTACAAATATTTCACAATATTAGTTTTGTGATCAAGTAAAAGCAATATTCTGTCCTTTAAAGAAATTAATTTCCTCTCCTTGTATGTATCCCTTGTCTAAAATTTTACATTTATTCAAACTCATGACTTCAATCATTAAATTCAAGCGATTCACTGGCAAAAGCTAGATTAAATTGAAAGAGCTATTGATTTTTAATTTCGACATCGCTTGCAATGATTTTAAAAAGCACGTAGTCATGGGTGAAACAGTTTTTTGAAAACTTCGAATCAGTTAAACCAATGCATTGCAAAATGATTTACTGTATTGAAGCTAATAATTTGTTTCAGATCAGGACTCCAAATTGCGTATTGCGAATAATTTGATTTAGATCCGGACTTCAGAATGGGTTCGTGAATCATTTTACTTTGTTGGGACATCAGATTGCGCATCGCAAATCATTTGATTCACATGGGGTCTTTGCGTATTGTGAATCATTTGATTTAGATTGAAATGGGTTTGTGAATCATTTTGCGTGTTGAATGATTCAAATCAAATAATTCGCAGTGCATGATTTGAAGTCTAGATCTTGATCAAATGATTTGCGAATCATTATTCAGGTTGGGACTTCGGAGCACAGGTCGCGAATCATTTAATATAGTTTGGAATTTTGGAGGAGGTTTGCTTCAGATCGGAACTTTGGAGCGTGGGTCGCAAATCATTTAATTCAGATCGGAACTTCAGTGCGGGTTCGTGAATCATTTGATTTAGTTCAGGACTTCAGTGCGGGTTCACGAATCATTTGTTTAAGATGAGGATTTCGAGCGGTTTCGTGAATCTTTTTACCTGATTTTTTTTTTTTCTTAAACAGTAGAAAACATCAAACAATTAAGGCAGCACAGTTAATTAGAAAAAAGAAAGAAAAAAGAAAGTTTACACATACAAATCCTTCAAGAAAATGAGCTGTGGTTTTACTATAGTGAAAGTGTAGTATACTTTGTACTACTTTAGTAGTAAATAATTAACTTTATTTTTGCAATTTTGTTTTATTAGTATTTTTTTATCTTTTTAATTTTGAAAGAAGACATTGTTTGATAAGTGAGATCTCTTATTGAAGTCCTTGAAAATCAAAAAAGTAGTGCTTAAAGTCCTTGAAAATTTTGTAATTTAATTAATCTGTACGAACCCTGTTTGCAATTGAAGAAAGAAAGACATGAACATCTTGGATGACAGGGGGTGAGTAAATTATCAGGAAATTTTAATTCAGTAAGTGAATTAATGCTTTAAGGGGGTGAATGTGTTTGTAGGTGGAAGACGAGGTCAATCATTCCATCCAGAAGGTCTATGATGAATACAACGGCACCAACACGGATGCTCCCAGCCGTGCTATTGACTACGTGCAGAGACAGGTAACACATTGCTTAATGAGACGTAACGAATATTCTGTTATCGTATCATTAATAAATCAATTCCCAACCCTAATAAAAATCATCATAATATCACAACCTGAAGCTCCATTGCTGCGGCATCACCAACTACTCAGACTGGAAGAACACGCGCTGGTTTAAGGAGTCTAGGAACAACAGTGTGCCACTGAGCTGCTGCAAACCTAATGTGCACAACTGCACCGGCTCGCTGTCCCGCCCCGGAGACCTCTACCCTGAGGTGAGAGACATTTGAGAGACATGTGTTTATAGGTGATGAAGCAAAGGAAGCCAACATGTGATGTTGATTTATGTGTTGAATCATCTTAGGGATGTGAAGCCCTGGTTGTGAAGAAGCTGAAAGAGATTATGATGTACGTCATCTGGGCCGCGCTGACGTTTGCTGCAATTCAGGTATGCTTTTCATATTTAAAATGGTGAATATTTAGGGGGATACTTCAAGTAAGTATTTTACATCTGAGGGGTTTGGCTAAAACCAACAGTTCAAGGCTTGTATAGCAGCTTCAGTGTGTCTCTTTTGTCCCCGTCAGACAGAGCTCTGAGACTACAGCATTTGGGCAGTGTCAGTATGTGCTTTTGTTGTCCTGTAGCTGCTGAATCATAGGCTTTGACATTCAGACTGTTCCAAATACCTTCTAGGGCGTAAAGGCAAATAAGACCACGTCTTGGCAAGCCCAGTACATGCCCATGACTTACACATGGTGACTGACTCAGTCTGCTTGAATTAACAAGCAAAAACCAGGACAGTAGGTTAGGTTGTTCTTGGCAAACTTGCATAAATTAGACCAGATGTTTTTCCCTTTAATTTTTTTTCATTATCTGAATTTATAGATTAAATTTGTTGATGCCAGTGTGAAGTACACCCCCTCTTTTGCAGACCGTTGTCACAAAAGCAATTTGACATAGCAGGTATTCTATGTCCTGCTAACATTTGCATTTCCTGCCACAGTTTACTTTTTTTTTTTTTTTTAATCATCTGTTAAAGATATTGAAATACAGTGGCAGCGTGGCACTTTTAGTAATTAGACACTATATATTTTTTACTTTTTTTTTGTAATGTTTTTTTTTCAAAGAAATATTTTTTTTATTTATTTGATTAAATATACAATAAAACAGTAATATTGTGAAATATTAGTAATATTTAAAATAGATGTTTTTAATTTAATAAAATGTAATTTATTTCTGTAAAGGCAAATCTGAATTTTTAGCATCATTACTCCAGTCTTCAGTGTCACGTGATCCTTCAGAAATTTGAGGGCTGATGGGCTGATTTCATACTCAAAAACAATCAATGTTATCAATTATTAATGATATTATCGGTGTTGCTGTGGTCGCAGTGGTGCTTAAACTTTTTGTGGAAATCACAAGTTATTTCAGAATTCTTTGATTAATAAAAAAGTAAAAAAAGAAAACTTTTATTTGAATTTTTTTGTAACAGAAGTGTTTTTACAATCAATTTAAAATAAAATTCATTTTTTTTTAATGAAACTTTTGAACGGCAGAGTTTGTAACCTACCATCTAACAAAATACTATTTTAACTATACTATTTAATAAAATCTTTGGCAAATGAATATCTCAATTTTTCATACTATTGATTGTAATGTTGATGCCTAAAATCACTTAAGTTTTTTAGTGTTTTATTTCTATTTTATTTAAATGTAAATAATATATTTTAATGCCAGCAATTTATCATTACATAGTAATAATTAGTAATAAGTATTAGTAATAATATTATTATATACTTATAATAATTAATAAATTTGGTGCATTCTTTAAAGTGTATAAATATTTTTTATTTTATGCTTATATATTCAAAATTTTATTTAGAAAAATCATATTATTAAAGCATTCTGTAATATTTTATTATTCTAATTTAATTTCTTGATTGAATACACTACCAGTCAAAAGTTTTAACAGTAAGATTTTTAAAGTTTTTTTTAAAGAAGTCTCTTCTGAGCAGAGCCTGCATTTATTTGATCCAAAGTACAACAAAAACAGTAAAATTTAAAATATTTTTACTATTTAAAATAACTGCTTTCTATTTTAACATTTTTTTTAAAAAGATTTTTTTTAGCATCATTGCTCCAGTCTTCAGTGTCACATGATCCT
Organism: Cirrhinus mrigala; assembly: GCA_036247105.1. Taxonomy (NCBI): domain Eukaryota; kingdom Metazoa; phylum Chordata; class Actinopteri; order Cypriniformes; family Cyprinidae; genus Cirrhinus; species Cirrhinus mrigala. The sequence goes on from CM070024.1 coordinate 17,778,249, forward strand.
TCAGAAATCATTCTAATATTCTGATTTGCTGCTCAAAAAAACATTATGTTGAAAACAGCTGAGTGTAATTTTTTCAGGTTTCTTTGATGAATAGAAAGTCCAGAAGAACAGCATTTATCTAAAATAGAAATCTTTTGTAACATTATAAATGTCTTCATCATCACTTTTGATCAATTTGAAGCATCCTTGCTAAATAAAAGTTTTCATTTCTATCATTTCAGTATTCTATCAAATACTGACTCCAAGCTTTTGAATGGTATAGTGTATGTTAACAAAAGCTTATTTTTTTCAGATAAATGCTGATCTTTCTATTTATCAAAGAATCTTAAAAAATATATACTCAACTGTTTTAAATATTAATAATAATGATAATAAAAATGTTTCTTGAGTAGCAAATCAGCATATTAGAATGATTTCTAAAGGATCATGTGACACTTAAGACTGAAGTAATGATGCTGAAAATTTAGCTTTGATCACAGGAATAAATTACATTTTAAAATATATTCAAATAGAAAGCAGTTATTTTGAATAGTAATAATATTTCACAATATTACTGATTTTGCTGTATTTTGGATCAAATAAATGCAGGCTTGGAGAGACTTCTTTAAAAAAACATTAAAAATTTGACTGGTAGTGTATAAGAATGTGACTTATAAGATTATGTTTTATAAGGTTTGGAAAAAGGCAGATATTGACCCTTAATGGAAGGTTTCTGCAGACGTTCCTCATTTCATACCTGTGAGTTTTAAATGAAGCCCAACTTTGTTTTTCCTCCAGATGCTTGGAATGCTGTGCGCTTGTGTGGTGCTGTGTCGCAGAAGCCGAGACCCGGCCTACGAGCTCCTCATCACTGGAGGGACGTATGCATGAAAAAACCTAGCAGACAGACTCTCTCTTTTCATGCACACACAAACACATACACTGGGCTCAGGGTTCTGTCGGTGTGAGGTGGCACACTGGATATGCCCTAATTTATCTCTCTCTTTCTACACACACAGGGTTTGCTCACACATTGCACTGGTGATGGGTGAAACAAAGCGCATACTATTTATTTATACAGTATCCGTGACTGAAAACGACTGCGTTTTAATTTAAACCTTTGTTTTTCTCTCAAAGGCGTCGGGCCAGACTGCAAAATGGCGAACAGCCAATTTTTAATCCCGTTGCAAAGACTTTAACACATTTTCTCTTCCTTGTCTCTATTATATGGAGTGGAAGATGCAGTTATTGTATGGAATAATATGTGGAATGTATGCTTTCCTCATTTGTTAGTTTGCACTATGTGTACGGTTTAGTTATATATTACAAATACCAAGATGGTAAATAGTCGGGATGGGGAAATGCTTGGATGCGAGAGGATCCACTTTGTGATACCGCTGTCTCAGATGTCACCCATCACCAGTCCACTGCTGAGGGACAGTGGCAGTGTGAGAGACCGGTCTGGATTGACCACATATGATTGCTTGGCATTGTGGGTCCAATCGTACAGCAAAATTTTCAAAATGGGTTCACATGTAAAGTGTAAAGAGGTTTGAGGATGCTCTAAATGCACTACCTACCATTTACTAAACTCTTTATCTTCTTTTCCTCCTTTTTCCGTTGCTTACAGTGTGAACATTACTAGTCTAGTAATATATAGAGTTTAAACTTTAGTTTGGATAACATATAGACATGTCGAACAGGGTCAACTGTATTATTTTAAATGAATGTACATAGGGAGGAAAAATGGTGAAATAAGCTTGTAATTTCAAACTTAAAATAAATGTTTCATAAGTTGACACCTGTTGTGTTGTTTCATTTCATTGATGTGAATGTGTTTTTTTTTTTTTTTTTTTGTATTGTATGCCATGGCTTCAAAATTAAAAATTATATTATGTAGGTATTTTAAGAGGATTTCTATTCTGGTAATATAAGGCTCCAAACAGCAACCGATAGATTTTCAGTTAATGAATGGAACATTTAGCACACCTCCCATCCAATAAATCGCAAAAAGCTTTGTGCTTTGTTACTTTTGATATAAAAGAAAGTCTCAGATTTCAAATTATGTTCACTGTATTACATTATTCATACAATAATTGCAGTTTAATGTGGCGTGACAGATTGCTGTAGCGCCTCAAGATACCTGCTTTATTAACGTTACCAGTTTCAGCACAAAATAAACATACATAAACATCCGAACATATGTTAAAAGAAAGAGTACAACTTACCGAAATCCGTATCCTGTCTCATGTAATCGTTAAATTAGTGTTTCAACCGCGGCAACACGTCAATAGAGTGTTTTCATGACGCATCATCAATTGGCCATATTGGCGGCAATGAATGTGAATAATAACGGTGAACGGAACGAAACTTGCATATTTTGCTGATTATTGCTGCTGAAAATACTCAATCATTGTCATGTTTTGGGCTGTACTAATCAGTCGGACCAGGAAAAAACAGTTGGAGTACTGTAGGCTGCCAAAAGTTTATACCAAATCAAGAAGAAGACTGCAAAAAACTCTGAGGAACAAACTGCGTTTGTGGTTGGCCAAACTAAACCAGAATTTCCAGGGCAAGAATCTTGACAACATTCATGTTTGTTCTTATTTCCATTCAGGTAGGTGAAATATTAGGCTTAATATCTTAAGTAATTCTGCTTGTACGTATCTTTATTACTTATTAACTTTAGTTTATCTAAATATTGCACTCTTTCCTGCTTACTGAGTCCTTCTCTATATAATTTTAGCAGCTTCCACACGTTTTTTTCCTGTGGTTTAGACAGCATAAATTAGCAGAACAACATATTTAGTTGTACATTAACCGTGCAATCCATGCTATTGTTTACATCCGGGTAACTGACCAAACTTCCTTAGCGCCTCAGGTCAAGAGAACAATTTTAATATTAAAATGTACGAAATAAACATGAAAAAACATCCGAAGGTATGTTAAAAGAAAGAGTACAACTTACCTGAATCTGTATCCTGTCTCATGTAATCTCTCAGTCAGTATTTTAACCGTAGGAAGGCGTCAGTATACTCTCAAAAAGGATGTGTTAATTAATAACACATTTTTTGTGTTATGGCTATTTTAACACATTTTGTGTAATTTTAAGTTGATCATGTGTAAAAGAGAGAGAGAGAGAAAGAGAGAAACAACACAGTGTGTCCAACACAACATGTGTTAACTATCATCCAATCACATTGCTGCTACGTCATTCCGCAAGCCGTTAAGCAAGTTCGCGCCTCTTACTCCATCGGTGGGTGACTTGGATTGCACATATGTCAGGTATGTGGATTTATTATTTTTAATTATTAGAAACTGTCATATATATTTTCAATGTGAATTTTTAGACGGTCAAATGTGCGTTTAGTTAGCGCCCTCCAGTCGTGCGTACGGGTATTTTCGGTAGCCACAAGAGGCGGTGTTGAACAGGGCGAAAACGGCATCAGATAGTTAATCTGAGTAAGGGTGAGTAATTACTGACAGAATTCAAATTTTTGGGTGAACTATCCCTTTAAGAAAACCTTCAGTCACTTGAATTGTTTTAATAATAGCTTTTAAAAAATGTACTTTTTTTTTTTACAGGCTGGAACCAGCATCTCCAGCCTCCTGGATCATTCCCAGACAATGGTGGAAAACCATCAACCCCACATTGTCTGTTTAGGAGCCCCCAGTTCTACAGCGCAATACATCATTGTGGCCGAGAATGACGGAGTCACCATTCCACTCGACGATAACAGTCTGACGTGTGCTGTTCAAAATGTATTGGGTTTGCAATGTACAATATCCTGTCCATCTATATCTGTCTTTAATTTCCTTGAAAATGTATATGACATTCCTTTTCTCCGGTGGGAAGAGATCCAAAGTTGTGGAGCTTATTTCAAAGCTTCAAGCACTATCCTAAATTGTACCACCATGTACATATGTCCAAGGTGTAAAAAAATCAACTTCAAAAGACATCCGGAAACTTATAAGTCATCTTAGGCATGTTCTTAGACTTTGGCTATGAACTTGACACATGTAGCACTGTTCTCGTTTCTCACTCTGTTAATGCGTTCGGTCAAACTTTTCAAACTGGTTGTGTAATTGCTTTAAACCGTGACTTAAGAGAAGAGCGTCTCTTTGGTGAAGTTTTACACATAGTTCCACAATGTGAAAAATAAATGGTTTTAGTTTTTCTTAGTTCTATCTCAAGTGTATTTTCACCCACACTTGTATGCATATGCTGTCCAAAGAACAAATGAATATAAAGTCATTAATTTAAGCAATGCTGCTGATGTAAAACCACTTCACATGATTTCTAACAAAGAAAACCTTTTTGTAAATCCAAGATATAAAATTGTTTAAAAATGTCTTTATGAAATTCAAATGTGAATATTGCCTTTGTGAAAATTCAGAAGTGAAGTTTTAATAAATATGTATATATTTGAAAGAAAAAAGTTGTTTTTGTATTGCATTCATTGTAACTGGTAAAAAAAAATAGCACATCTATGACACAAATTGTGTTATTAATGTTATTAAAATATTTAACACACTGAATGTGTAAAGAAGAATAACACACTGGTTGAGTTAAAAGTAACACAAAATGTGTTGTCCTTAACTAGACACACGGGTGTGTTAAGATATAACACAGGTTGTGTTGTTTTTAACACATCTGTTTTAACAACTTGTAAGCAATGTCAGGTAACGTCACATTTAAAAAAATAATTTTTTGGCAACTGTAAACTAGTTTAGTCAGTTAATTAACTAACTACTTCTAGTTAGTCAGCTAGAAAATGAAATCTAGAGAGGAGCATTTTGCTAAATATATGCACCATAGGCTAAAACATTTGTAACGTTACGGCCCCCAAACGTTATAGGTTAGGTTCTATAGCTCATTATTGTTGTGTTTTCTGAAGAAAATCACATTACATGACTATTCACAAGCTTATTTACTAACGGTATAAATGCTTGGAAATATTATTTAAGGTTTTCAAATCTATTCATTATTTAGCGTGCCAGCTACACAGTAATTGGAGGGGGAAAAAAACTTAAAATAACTGGTGCGGTAACACTGCATCTTAAGGACATTTTAGAAAATTATATGTAAATCACATTTAAATGTTAAATACAAAAATAGTTTATTTTATCTTTCATTTAGATCATAATTTCAAACATTCTATAAGTTAATGGATTGAAGTTTGAAGAGTAAAGTGTAAAAGAATAAAAACTACAGTATGCATGAATGGCATTCGAAAAGTAAAAAAAAACGTGGTAGAAATTTTATCGTAAAACTTAGTATATATGTTGGTATTTATGGCCTAATATGTCAGCAGTGACGTTAGTATTTTAAATCGGAGAAGTTACGTATATAAAAAAAAAAATAATCGCTCTTCCGAGACGACTTAATATGACGTCATAAAGAACCTTCGAAGCCATCTGTAAAGAAGAGTTCAGCGGTTGGTGTAGCTGTTCTTCTCGCGGTATTACTGACACGTTTCTCTGTTGTAACTCCGTAATAGTTTTACCTGCTGACCGGCACGAGTTTGCACCCCAAGTGGTGTGTAAAGCATGTGAAGTCGGTATAGTTCCCCCCACCCCCCCCTGCCGGGCTGTGGTGCGGTTTAGGTGAGCAGGGGGGGCCGTGTAGAGTCGTAAATGACCGGTATGGTGTAACACCGTGACTGACAACAGGAGGACGGGGTGGTTATTCTCTCTAAATGAGCTTTAATGGTTTATAGCAACCCCACCCAACCCCGACCTTCATTAGTAGCGGTTGTTAATCACTATTAACACCTGCTAAAAACCATATTCATGAATAGATAGCAATCAAATACATATTCAAAGTAATGTGAAAAATAAAGGTCCAAAGAGTTCAAAATTAATCAGAGCTGAAACTGAATGATGGTTGTGGTGGTGTTGTCTTGATTTAAACACTTCAAACTCATGATTCAAATTTAGCAAGAGTGCATGTTTATATAAACTTAAAAATATACTAGACAGAATACAACAACAAATCTTCCACAGACTAGACCACTGTGGACTGCAGGCCAATGATGGGCCTATGTTCTGATGTTATAAGTTTTTTGTAACATTAATGTCTTCACTGTCACTTTTGATCAGTGTGATGCGTCTCTAGTGCTTTTGAACAACCATAATACCTTCAGATTCTTTGTCGACTACACTAGTCATCTTTTCTTATTTTAGAAACCAGTGGCTCTCTAGTCATTTTGGAGCACAACTATATCATTCATGACTGAATGAGCAATTCCATAGTGCACAAGGCACTGCAAACACATCACGGGTGTTCAAAGAAGCCTTGTATGGGGTCTTTCTTCAGTCAGGCGGCCTAAACACTTGATAGCATAGAACAGGGTCAAAGTTCAGTCCTTTCCCAGGGAGGGGGATGTGTCCCATCTGCTTGCTTTGTTGGTCATGCTAAGTAACATACCATCACACATTATCTAGAGGGGGAAGTTTGATCGCTGTGGTTTTGGATCCCTTAACAACAGCACAGCATCTGCAAGCTCTTATTAATAGTAGAAAGCTGAAATGCAATTAATGGGCCTATCATGTTGGTTTGCCCTCTATCATACTTACAATAACTGAACAGGACCTGACAGTTCTGTAATAGGATCTGTGCTAAAGAGCAATGTGAAACCTTTTAACCAGATAGCTGATAAAGCTAGCAAGGTGTTGGTTTACTGACTGATGTACATGCTGGAAAAAAAAAAGCTTATAAAGACAGTACTATGATTACTATATATGCAATTATATATTACATCTCAACTCTGAGTTTATATCTCACAATTCTAGGTTTATTTAAACGATAAACTGTGGACCAGAATTGTGTACGTTTCCACCACTGAATAAAAAATAAAAAAGGTAATTGCAACTTTATCTCGCAATACTGACTTTTTTCTCAGAATTGTGAGATGTAACCTCACAATTACAAGTTATAAAGTCAGAATTACGAGATATAAACTAACAATTCAGACTTTTTTCTCAGAACTGCGTTTGTATCTCGCAATTCTGAGAAAAGTCAGAATTGCAAGTTTGTTTCATGCAATTCTGAGAAAAAAGTAAGAATTGCAAAAAATAAAGTAAGAATTATGAGATACAATCTCACAATTCAGACCTTTTTCTTAGAACTGCGTTTTTATCTCACAACTCTGACTTTTTTCTCACAATTGCAGGTTTACGTCTCGCAATTCTGACTTTTGTCTCAGAACTGCGCTTGAATCTCACAATTTGTAATGACTTTTTTCTTGCAATTGCAAGTTTACATCTCACAATTGTCTTTTTTTCTTAAAACTGCAAGTTTGTATCTCGTAATTCTGACTTTATAACTCGCAATTGCGAGTTCAGATCATGCATTTCTGAGAAATGTCAGAATTGTAATTTTATATCACACAATTCTGAGGAAAAACGTTAATTGCGAGATATAAACTCAATTTTG